>OX639996.1:100013294-100531934 GCA_951828415.1 Anomoia purmunda
TACCACATCATCCTCACCTAACCTAACCGGTCTTTACAAAGCTGCTCAAAAAGCATCGCACCAGACGGGCTTTCAGAGAGCGAGTCACCATATTGTAATTTTTTTTTAACTTGTGCTAAATAAGGGAATTCGCGCTGGCACCATCTTTCATGGCGTGCTCTGTTGATATGATATCGACGACATCATTAACGACATCACGCAGTTATTTATGCCTTTGCTAAATGAGATAGAGTAGTGGAACGAATAGGTTTTTAGGTGAATGAGGAAAAAATGAAATACCACTAAAGAACGAGTCGGTCATGCTTATATTGTTGGGTTCTTTGATATATTTTCACAGTAGGTAAACTGTGAGCGCCATATTGAAATTTTTATTCGGCTCCTGGTGCAAGAATTTCAGAGAATCTACCAACAAGAATTGTTCGCTTTAACTACGTACTGATTTTGTATATAGTATACTCAGTCCATAAGCTCCATTCAAATCTATGCCTACTAAATACACACATTTATCCCCAAAAAGCTTCAATTGACGTTAAGTGTGTTTTCACTGAAATCTAAAACTAATTAAAATGCCATCAACTTTCGAGTTGCTGCGCGGAGTGCGTCGACCAGTGGCCTAGGGAAAACGCCACCAATTGTGGCCAAAATTGGCGACAACAATACCAAGTACCTCATACGATAGATCAACAAATGATTCAACTTTGTTAGAATGCCGAATGGGGTAACAAGCAACAGAATGTTACTTTGTTCAGCGCAATTCACTTTGACGAAGGACGAAAGCAAAGGTGGGCGCCTATGCGCCTAAAAGCATACAAATCAAATGAAGTTTGCGTTTGCTTGTGTGTGTGTATTATTTGTTAACGCGAGCGCTGATTGCAACGCGGATGTCGTTGCTTGTGTTTTTTTCGTTTTTTGTTCGGCGAACTTTTAACCAGTTTCCAGCACCAATTTTGCCATCTAACCAGATTACACCAAACTTGGCTAGCGCATTTGCCTCTCATCGTGTCATTTGAGTTTGTGGTTGTTACACCAGATTGTTTGTGCCCCCACCGCGTGCCACATGCCAGCCAAAAGCAAATCGTGATTTATGCCATTTTTCGCGCAGCACTTAACGCACAAATCGCCGCTACTAAATCCCTTCGAAGTACTGTATAGAATAGCATAGAAATAGAAAGCGGCAGGCGCTTCTCCCTATTTTTTTCATATACAAAATCTGCGTATTGTGCCACCTCTTTCCCTCAATATTTTGCGCGCGCAAAACAAATTTGCTGAAAATTTACGTGTTCCGCGTGAATACACCGGTTTATAAATCTTACAACTACATAAATCTCGCGTATTTTAATGCAATAAAATGTCGCAATGCCTCCCGTCGCCCACCTTCACTGCTTGACATTTTAAGCGATATATCAGCGGCTAAATTCGCACTGATTTACAAGCATTGCAATGGTCAATTGTAGCGCTTCGATTTGCTGGCGATATTTTGTAATTTTGCGAATTACTTTTGCAAATCCTGGTTCAGCTTTGAATAGAAGCGGGAGAAGAAATAAACAACAATTTTATTGCTTTCCGCTTTCAATCGCATATTGGTTAAAACCCACAAATTGATTGATGGCTTTTGCTTTGGCTTGAGCTACGATGCTTGAGCGAACCAATCAATATTGTTGTTACGCCGCTGCTTAAATCGCATGCAATTTTCTAGTAATAAAAATTTGCATTATTCCATTTATTACAATATAAATATTTGCATATGCTTGAATGCACAAAGCTTTTACATTGTCACTAAATAATTGCAATGCCAATTCAGCGCAGTGTGAAAAATGTATGTATGTGTTTTCGAAGATTATGAATGTAAGTTTGCAATGACAAATATATAGCCAAATGTTAAGCACTTTTCATTAAGAGTTAATTTATGAGCTCATAATACCGATATGTAGGTAGCGAATGGACCAAACATAAAAGTGTGAGATCCACTGGAGAACGGAAGTATAACAGACTCAGGTCACTTTTCTACGACATTTATTCAGCATAAGTTCGGTGAATGTTTTCCACACTCCAAGTTCTCCAAGACAGAAACGGAACTGGAGCTAGCTGATACCTGCCGTGCTATTTTAAATGGTTTTCTGCCTTAGATTCATTAACACAACAATGGTCAATACATTGAAGATAAAAATCAAATAGCAAATGCTTTATATACCTTCTTTGTAGAAAGCATTGTGGTAAGAAGGAATAGAGTTTAGAATATTGAAAATGACGCAAATAACTGTTATGCCATTGATACGACATTTAGATTTTCCGAAGTACCAACTGAGGACGTTGAGCAAATTGTGAAATAAAAATCAAATACATTGGTGTTAAGAAACTATAGACTGCAGGCATTATAAAAGACTCTCTCTTGGCCGGGAGAAACCCGGATCATTCCGATATGTAGAACCAGCTGTAATGGGAATGATTCACCGGACGAAACTTGACGTTGTCCCCCTACAAAGTCTTCGTCGAACCTCTTCACCACCTGGATGAAGGAGATCAGCGTGGATTTTCACGTCAATGTTCTCAAGTTGCTCGCCGGCAACACTTGGGGCAAAGACAAAGAAATGTCGTTGGCAAAGTACAAGGCGATTGGCCGGCCCATAATAAACGATGCTGCACCAGTGTGGACACCGGAAACTAGTAGGGCACAGTGGGTGAAGCTGCCGAGCTGCCAGAACGCTGCACTTTGTATAGTGGGTGAGTTGAATGTGCTCCGAGTTAAGAAGCACAATCTCATGCTCAGCAAGCAGTTCCATGCTGAGTGTCACCGTTTGGGGCACCCAAATAGCCATCTGGTTGCCGAGGAGCCACACCTCCCAGGCACATCAGAAGAAACCTCCTCAAACTAAAGGACGAGATCCAGCTACACAACCGACAGCGTCCCGCAAGGTCCTAAGTAACATCCGCCAAGATCAATCACAGCTACCATCGACTCTGGCCTTGTTAATACCGTAATTGGAGCCCAACCACCACCATGGCAAGCGGGGACTTTCTGCACCATACCAAACACCGATTCTCATTGCCTCTCAAGCCAACTCTTCTATCACCCCTCTCCCGTTGGTCCAACGCCCACAAAACTGCATGTTTAATAGACCTCCCTCTAGATGAGTTTGACGCCAACAAACATGGGTGAATCCGTTCTTTACAAGGCGTGACTAGCCGCTACAACAACAACAAGGACTCCATGACAGGCTTAAGTTATTTCTACTCCCTTGGGCGCTAATTAAAATATAGCTTTTTGGACAGTTGTTTGGGTAGATTGAAGTAAAAAAAATATTAACACAGCTATAGCTGAAGACCTTCGACGAATTGATACTCTACCAATTCTTGAGAAACAGTGGTAAAAAATCAACTGGTGTAGTATATGGAAACCAAAAGTATTTTAATTAAATAACAGTCAGCGTTTCGAGCAAAACATTCATGTGAAACGGCTCTTGGCTGGATTATTTCTCAATGGAAATAAGGTATGCGAAATTAAATTGAAGGTTTGATGTAGCATAATTAGATTGATATAATTAACGTCAATTAGGCACGGTTTTTTTTCAACGCCACTCTCATAGAAACCCTTGACCCTATTGACAAAAAACTGTGGCAATTGATTTTCACAAGCTTCTCTTGAGGCGAATTTTTCACCAGCAAACCCATCCGCCATAGATAGGAACTGGTAGTAATCACTTCGACAGTTGGCCTTCAAGAGCGTGGCCCATCTATAACATTTTCTCTTCGCTGATCTCCATCTTTAATGCGAGCTCAAATAATCACAAAAATGCCTGAACATTTTTTTAGTAAAATATATTGTCTTTCCAACGCCATGTAGCGTATACCGACCGCACTTATACCACGCGCGATACAGATTACTAAATCAGCCTATTGGAAAAGTAATGGATTTCTTTTTACTAGACCTAATATATAAATGAAAGCAAATTGGTATCAAAGTGGTTGAGGTAAAATGGTCCCAGAGTTTTTTTTTTTAACAAAACTGAAAACAACGCATAGTTATTGATGATGCCTTGCCAAAGGACGTGGCGGTGAATATTGGTATTCCACGTAGCTTAGAATTGGTGTTCGTTTTTAAGCATCTACATCAATGATATTTCAGTATCAATCAGTAATAGCACGATAAGATTGTTTGCCGGCGAGGTTTTATTGACTATTATTGAAGACGATTTAGTCACAGCAATGGGTAAAATGCAAAAGAAACAGACTCATTGGTTATTTAAAAACAAATGAATGTTAAATGTGAAAGACTAATTATATGGTAATTTCTGCTTCGATTAAAATGACCTCAGGACAACACGAGTTACACGTTAAGAATGAAATAATTCAAGAAGCACAACAATTAAGTATGTCGGTATTCTAAAGGGCGTTTTTTTTAACTGATAGAAATTTAAATTGAAAAAAAAACCCATAAAAAATTAAGTATGATGCCAAATTTTTTTTATTTGAAAGATATTTTCATGACATTTAATATTTAAAAACGATTTCTGGCATATATCCACCACGACTAGCTTTGGTGAATCGGATGCGATCAGTCCAAATTTCCATGTTGCAAAATGTTCCGTGTTGTGGATGGACAAAGTCCAACTAGTTGAGCACGGCGGCGCATAGACAAATTCGGATCTTCTACAACACTATCACTTACAGCATCAATATTTGTCTTGTTGTTGGTTTTTCATCGAGTAGAGTAAATGTTTATCAACAGTTCGAGGAGTAAGCTGCTCTGATGCTCGATTATGTGGACCATAAAATTCACGAAGTGCTCTATAAGTTTGGCAAACAGAACGCTAATTTTTAAAGTAAATTTCCACAATTTGTAAACGTTGTTGCGGCGTCATTCTTTCCACGATGATTTGTCAATGCTTATTGAACAGAAATGTCAAAACGAAATGTCATTTACCAGTTGTCAAGTGACAGCTATCCATATCGAAATTTCTATCAGTCTAAAAAAAACACCCGTTAGTTCACAATAAAATAAAATTTCACGAAAACGTGGTGAACAAGAGATAAAAAACAAATTGATTTTATGAAAGATACTAAAAATACCACACCTTTTCCAACTGAATTTTAGAGACAAGTATAGTCATTTCAGGATACCACAAATCCATTTCAGAACAATTTGAAAGTCTTTCAAATAGCACAGATTTCAAAAAATCTTAAAGTAGCATTCCGTAGGAAATTAAATTATTTTTTAAAATTCGAGGAATTTGATCAGGTTTCTTCACTAATTTGCTGAAATCGGTTGCAGTAAAAGCGTGATCAACAAAAGTTGCATTTGTTTTCATAAAAAAGTGTTCGGTTTGTTACATTACAGTGGTGTTTTTTGCTATTACAGGGTAAGTTAGAGTTCATTTTATAAAATTGGGACATATAATCCCAATAAGTTTTTTGCGTGGGATTAATTGTCCTAATATATTTTTTAGATGACGAAAAGAAATCTAACTCAAGAGGATCTTGAGCGTATTATATCTGAAGGGTCAGACTCGGACGTTGATTTTGAGGACTCTGGGAGTGAATATTTGCTTGAGAGTTCCGAAACCACTGAAATCAATGCGGCGACTAAGCCCACAAAAATAAACGACGAGATACTGCCAGTTGCCCAGTGGGTAAATGTTGCTGCGGACGATTCTCAGAACTACAATCCAAAGTATGAAATCCCAACTGAGAGAGACTGCAAAATCCTTCTTGATTTCACTCACGATTGCACCGAGTCAAAGCGAAATGTAACCGATCCGAATGAAATTATGGTATTTCAGGGCGTTTCATTGATTATGCATTATAATAAGTTGCCATCTCTGAAGGACTATTGGAGCAAAAATCCATCGATGGGAAATTCAGTTATAAAAAAGTGTTTATCACGAGATCGCTTTTTATTATTGTCATCAAAGTTATACTTCAATGACTGAGATTATTAAATCTCCGATGTTGTGCAATGTCTGAAACAAACATTTTCAGCTGCTCGAAATGAAAGTTCATTTCAGTCATGAAGCAATATATGCTAATGAAACCAATAAAGCGCGGAATCAAAATTTGGATGCCATGTGACTCGAAGACGGGATATGCTTACGATCTTAATCTTTATACTGGTAAGGGGCTGTACAGTCTGTACCTACATACCACTCTTGGAGAAATAGTTGTTTTGAAATTGGTTTTTTCAATTCGTGAGAAGATGTTTGTTTAGCCTTTGACCGCTTTTTTACCTCAATTAAACTGTTAGAAACTTTCCCATATCCCGAGCATGGGACATACATGCAAAACAGAAAGAATACACCTAAATTTGTCGGAAAGTTGGCAAGAGGAGAAAGTCAGCTTCAAATCAACTCTGGCGGCATTTTGGCAGCCCGCTGGATGGTTTTAAAAGAAGCCCCCTTAGCTTCGAATTGTCATGAGCCATCGCTTGTAGACGTTGAGAGGAAGCAAAAAGATGGATCGAAGAAGAAAATTAAATGCCCTAAAAGTATCAGTGACTATAACAAAATTATGGGTGGGGTCGACCTGGCCGACCAAAAGACAACAGTTTATGATTTCAATCGCAAATCTCAATAGTGGTGGAAAAAGGTGTTTTTCAAGCTACTAATGGTTAGCGTCACAAATTCATGGATTGTTATACTGAACATAAAAAGCAAAAGTTATCACTAAAAGACTTTCTGGTCTCCCTTGCTTAAGCAATGATTTTCGAAATAAATAAAAGGCGTGAGACAATGCCTCGTCGACAGGAAGGAAGAACTCCTAAACGCTCAAAAACTGATAGCCTCAACGTTGGAGATCACTTGCCAGTGGATCAAGAGAAGCGTTGCCGTTGCGTACGCTGCACTTCACTTGGAATCGAAAAACGAACAAGAATGATCTGCTCTGGCTGTAACACCGCGTTGTGCTACAAATCTTTTGGACCCTTGCACAAATTAAATGAATAATTACAACACATTATATTAAAATGATCTTAATAGTAAGTCAAATAAATATGAAATTTCATTACAATATTGCTATTTTTCTAATATTTCATTTATTTCTCAAATTTACTATACTTATTTCAAAAACTCTTTTATATCCTACAGTAAATGTTTATTGGGAAAATTTTTCGATGAGACTATTTCCGGTTTCCATCCCGAACGGGTTAAGTCAAGCAAAAGAAACCATTGCTAGTGCGGGTTGTAATTAATGGCAAAAAATTTAGTACTTTTCCCTTGTTAGGGTATTGTATTGTTACATGGAAAGTACTAATACTATAAAAATAAAAAGGGCAGATATATGCACTCATACTCACACATAACAAAATATTGTTGCTTCTATTATCGATTTTAGGGTTCAGCTGATCGCACATCTTTGAAAAATATATAATTTTCCACAATATTTTTTCATTACCCGCATTCTAATTAGCTTTTACTTGACGCTTTAATTTCATACATTTTTTTCTTTGCTTGGCAAAAAATACCAAACCATAATTATGCAAACCAAAAAAATATATCCTCCTCAATTGCGCTTCCGAAGTCCAAAAGCATTCCAATTAAAGTAAATCCCACTTGAGACGAGTGAAAATACTTAAAGATTTTGGGAAGTAGCCGAAGCTGCAGTTGATTTAAGCTACCCTCTGTTTAGTTATTTGTTCTTGTAGCGCAAGATTTTGTGGCTCATTTGAAATGCACAGTAATTTCGCTCTCCTCAATTTATCTACAAACGTTTGCTTTTATTTATTTATTTTTTATCATTTTTCACTTTGCTTATCTAAAATGCATAAAACTGCGGCGTTAAAGTCAGCGATTCCGGGCAGTTTCTCTTACTTTTTCCTTCTCTTTATCGCTCACACCTCAAATAAACATTTTATGACATTTGTTTCAAATTAAACTTGCCGTCTAGCGGAGGCCAAAGTAAAGCTTGGAATTTGGATGCGTCTGAAGACTAACAATTATATTTTACA
This sequence comes from Anomoia purmunda, assembly GCA_951828415.1. Classification (NCBI taxonomy): domain Eukaryota; kingdom Metazoa; phylum Arthropoda; class Insecta; order Diptera; family Tephritidae; genus Anomoia; species Anomoia purmunda. Next base: position 100,021,231 of record OX639996.1, read on the forward strand.
TCCCCTTAATTCTCTTTCTCTCTCTCTACGCCGCCCCTTCTTACTACACACACACACACACTTACAACTTGTCCCATTATCCGCTTTGTTTTCCTTCATCTGCTTAGTGTTGCAATGTTTTGTCATTTTACGCCACCTTCGTCCTTCTTCTTCTTCTTCTTGCCGTTCTTGTCGTGCTGGTCTGTATGTGGACTTTTTTTCTGTTTCCTCTTCGCTAGTTCAGCCGCTGCCCTGTAATTATCCGCCTCCGCAATTTCCAATTAAAATTAATGAAATATTTTATATGAACGAACGAGCGGGCTCGTGTGTTGGAGAGCACATAAAATATTTTATAAAATTATTAGTTGGAAGATTTAAATAAAGCAAAAAAAAAAATCAGTATAATAATCATTACTCTGAAAAGCCATATCTGAAATCCAAAATCTGCCTAATCGTGCTAAGATGGAATGAATTTTTTTGACTATCCCCTTTGCTGTCGCACCATTATCATTACCATTATCCTTGTGGCACATATTTGACCAGAACTCATCGTCATAATCATCATAATTATCATTGCAATCAACGTTATTATTAGTACTCTTGTTATTATTTTGTAACATTGAGCGGCACTTTCGCTTTTTTATTTGATTTTTTTTTTTTTTTGTTTTCAAAAGCATAATCACACTTGTCACATTTTCAACATCAATATTCGTCATCTTTCTAATTGGTGGGCGACAACGGTGATGCTGCTGGTTTGAGGCTGATGATGTAATTATTTTCATCCAAGATTTCAAATTATTTAGCTCAGCTATGTTCTTTAACTTTCATGTCTAAATAGAAGTGTGAATGTCGAGTTTATTGTACAACTTTGTGCTGCTTTTGTATAAATATTTTTTCCTTCTCCTTTGTCAAATCTGCGTAACACTTGCCCTTTATTTTTGGTGTCTACATTTTTTTTAATTTTCTTGTGTTCTTCTTTTTTCTTGACAGGTAATTCCTTCGAGAATTGCGCGTTAATGAAAAAGCAGGAAAATTCCCCTTAGATTTTTTTCGCAGCGCCAAAAATAAAAAGAGCAACCATGAATATTTCTCTAAATAAAAAATAATTTTTAGTCGAAATAAAATGCTAAATAAAAGGAAAGTTTCTTATGTATACACAAAAATGAGAAAAAGTGGTAAAACACCAAATGTTTCAGAAGCGGCTATAGACACAATCGGCAACTATGCAATTTCTCTTTTTTCGTTATTTTTCCCTGTGTAAATTGTTTGTGCAAATTGCCATATTATCAGTTTACTGACTATAAAAATATCAGCGACCGTAACGGTTATAATTTTTATTAAATAAAAATAATTATTTTTTGTTATTTTCTATTTTTGCGAAGGTTTGTGATTTTTATTTTTTCGATCATGTTAAGTCGTTACGAGTATTCTATCGCTATTCAAAGTTGATCGAACTTTTTTGGTTTTTATTTTTTCGATTAAGAAACCATGAATTATTCTGGGATTTAAAATCTTTCGATCATAATAGACGCCAGCAAATTTGTAGGCGATGACAATAACAACAATAATACGATTTATGTTTTATGATCAAAATAATTAAAATCACAATATATCGATCAAATATGATCGGAAAATGTTTAATATAAAACCAACGATTATTTTCGAATAAAAGAATTAAAACATAACGATCAAACTTAATAAAAAAAATTTTGAAAATTTACGATCCAACTTGATCGAATGGATAAAAATCCATGAATAATGATTATATTTCATTAAAAAAAATAACAAAATATCGTTCAAACATGATCGGAAAATTTTAAATCCAAGAAAACCGATTATTTTTGGTGGAAAAAAAACATTACAAAATAAAACGATCAAACTTCATCCAAAAAAAAAACATCACAATTACAATCAAAATTTATCGAAAAAATAAAAATCCAAGTATAAAGATTATTGTTTGATCGAACAAATAAAAATGTAAAATAAAACGAACAGTCTTGATCAAAAATATAACAAAAAAAAAATTGATCCACCTTGATAGAAAAAATAAAAATCGAAGAATAGCTATTATTTTTGAATAAGAAATTAAAAATCAGAATGTATCAATCCAATAAGATCGGAAAATGAAAATGCTAGAATAGCGATTATTTTTATCGATAAAATAAAATTTAAAAAGGGCGATTAAACTTTATCGAAAAAATAAAGATCCAAGCGCAACGATTATTTTTGGTCGATAAAATAAAAATCGCAAAATATCGATCAAATTGGATCGGAAAATTAAAATGATCGAAAAAATAAAAATCCAAGCGCAACGATTATTTTTGATCGATAAAATAAAAATCGCAAAATATCCATCAAATTAGATCGGAAAATTTAAATTATTTGTTTTTTTTATCGAAAATATAAAAATTCAAATAAAACAAATTTAAAAAATTAGGATCAAACTTGATCGAAAAAATAAAAATTCAAGAATAACGATTATTATGATACAAAAAAAAATCACAAAAGGACGATTATGAAATTAGGTAATTAAAAGCCAAAAAAAAATCTTCTAAATAAAAATACGGCCTGATTCAGATACCACATATCAGATGAATTATGTAGATCGATATATACGAGTTTTGTTTTGAGCGAATTCTTCTCAATGATTGTGTAGTCCGGGAAATATCAAAATTACCAAATAATTCATATTGTACACTTCGATGTTTATTTAATTTTTAAATATTCGCGATGAAGGAAACCATAACGAAAAAGCGTAAGTAGGATTTGGTTAATATGTAACATAATAAGTGGTTATTTAACTTTAAGTTTCATCGTCTTCTTATTTCAGTGGAACAAGAAAAAAGGTAAGGAATAGGGAGGAACCGCTAAAAATTAACAGATACTCGATTATTTGTTTTTCTTAGTCTCCTAATTCCGGCACAGCTATGTATGAGGAAATTTAGTATTGCGAGAGGTCATCATATAACTTTTCTTGTGTCTTTTCCACCTGGGTCTCGTAATCGAAATGTTTCTTAGATCGTATGAGAGTATTTATAAAACAAAGGGAACAAATTAAAGTTTGAGAGACTTTTAATAATACAATCTTAAAATATTTCAAATCCGCTATGCTAATACCTAGCTCTTCCTATAAATTATGTTATGTACATTCAAGTCTCCTAAAAATTAAATACCACACTCTTTTTTGTGACCGCTGAACGGCAGATGGTTTTTATATGATTTTTTGTGGCATAAATTCGGTTTTATCAATAAACTACAGTCAGTTTCAAAAACAAGGCATATTCATCATGATGAGGTGTAATACACAGGCTACGCAGAAAATCAGCCCGGCCGCAATATATTAACAACCCCTTCGAAATGGGAAACCCTACATCAAACATCGATGTGCCACATTAGGTAATTTTCTTGAATCTGCCACTAATGAGCCAAACACAAAATGATATAAAATGCAGCAAAATATTATACCGCTATGCTTAAATTATACATTTTTGGGGAAAGGTACAGAAATAAAACATCGCAAAAAAGGAGTAGCAAATATTTTTTGGGGTAAAAAACAATCACAATGTAGGAAAAAACCAATAATTAAATGTCACGAAGTAATAAAAAAAATACCAAAAAAGTAGAGCAATGCATTACTAAATTACTAATAAATATAAAACATGACATCAGTTATGCATTACAGCTCATTTAACCCTTTACAGCCTCTCTAATGTGCAATATATAAGTGTCATTAATGCCTATTAAGTTATTTCAGTTACAACAATGGAAATGTCCAAAAAATTTTGGCAACTCAAGTGACCAAATAGAAAAGTTAAAAGGGGAGGAAATCATATAATTTATACGCAGACCACAAAAAAGGAAAAGGAGGATATGAAACTATTTACGAAATAAAACAAAAAATATTACAATCACAATTTACGAAGAAACTGTGCCACAAATGCTAAAGCAAAAAGAAAAAAAAGGATTACACATTACAAGAGAGTGGGTGAGTGCGTCCGCTTGCTTACTGGTCACACTCTAATGTGTGGGCGCACACAGAAGTGACCAGGCTGAATGGGTCATTGAACATGAAAAAAAAAATTAAATAACAAAGAAATGGCTGAAGGGGTTATACAAGTTGTGTCGCAAAAAAAAAAATTAGTGAAAGTAAAAATATAAGAGAGGTGTCGCCGGAAGGGTTGTACTGGGCATTTATGTGGTATTGCCTGGTCAATTACCGAACAGTGGCGCAAAAAAAAGCAAAATCAGCCCAAAGTGCTGAGGGTAGAAAAACGACGACTACACATTTTTTTCATATTTGTTGTTACTTTTTCGTTACCCCTACTACAAAAAAAACCAAAAAATCCAGCCCAAATTTAGTTGTCACTTTTGGTTCGTCCAGCTGTTTTTTTGGGTAAATAGCAACCAAAAAGGGGTAACATTTGCACAAATTCCGTATTATATGGATAAAAGTCTAGGCACTTTAGCAAGCATAACTAATCGAGCATATTAGTACGACCCCTTTTTTTTTTTTTTGATATGGAAAATTATAATTTATGACACCACTGCTATTGACTTTTCTTGTTTGTGAAAATATTTCATTAAATTTAATATATATAAATAACTAGGTTTTTTTGCTCTGCTTGCACGGCTTCGATTCAACGTTATGCGCCTGTTACGATTACTTGTATGATTTTTGAATCACTGCGATCAAATTTCTTACACATTTAGTTGCACCAATCGACACCAGTTTTAGGGATTGTCAAAAAATATCCAAGCTAACAAATCTCTTTGACGGCCAAATATATTTGCAATACTGCATGTATGTTAGTGGAACTAATGGCCGAACAAGCCTAGCTCTCATGGTATGTAAAATGCACATTATCGATATTTTGCAATACATTAGACTTTCTTGGACGAGCGTCATGAAATTCGTGTTGTAGCGGAGTGCGCCCACGATTCAATCCGGAAAATCAGCTACAAAACACGGAGACTGGGAATGGTGCGTTCTCGCTCTTTTCAATAGATACAGAAGTGAGAGAGATCGAAGAAGGTAGTGAGATCGAATAGCTTGAAATGCAATTCGAACAAGAAACCAACGAAACTCTGTTAAAAATGAGAAAAAACTAAATAAAAATAAAAAGAGCACGGAAAAATTAAAAAGGAAACACATCACAGTTACTCCTATACTCTTGGCTAGATTTATAGCATGCAAAAATCCGGTATCGGTGTTTTAATTTATTGAACACTCTGCTTGGGGAAATCAGCATTGCATTATCACAGTAGATGGCCATCCAGCGCTAATGAAAAAGATCTGGCTCCAGTGGTGTTCACCTTATCTTGCTCAGAAAAATTACAAAGTAACAGCATTGCAAGAAGTACAGAAAAATTTGCGTTAAAATTTGTTGCATAAAATCCCATGAAACCAGTGGCAATTACCTCCGAAGTCTGACCCGCAAAATTCCCAAGGATTCAACAGAGAGCCACAGATGCATACTTATGTCACTTTACTCGAATTTTTCTAACCCAATTGTTGGTAAACACTGTTTGCCCTTTATGCTGATCTATTAACAACGAAACATTTAACATAACGTTCTGAACGTTCGATTTGCTTCCAAAAAAAAAAAAAAACACTATTGCACCTAAAAGCGCGAGCCAGAAGTACACCCCTAGTAGTAGGATTATTAAATATAGTAGTAGAAATTATTAAAAATGGTAATACTAAAAAGTAGCAGTAACCAATAGAAGCAGTAATAGTCAGTCTTAGCATTAGTAAAAATAGTAGCAGAAATTAGTAAAAATAATAGTAGTTATTTATAGATAGAAACTTTAGTAAAACTAGTAGTGGAACTTAGTGGTATAGTGAGTAGTAGTTGAATTAGTCAAAATAGTAGTAAAAATTTGTAAAAAGAGTAGAAGGTATTAATAGCAGCATTAGTCAAGTAGAGATTAATAAAAATTGTAGTAGTTATTAGTTGAACCATTGTAGAAATATAAGTGGATATTAGTAAAAATAGTAGTGAATATTAGTAAAAATAAAATTAGTTATTAGCAGTAGCAACATTAGTAAAAATAGGAGTAGAAATTAGTCAAAATGGTAGTAGTTATTAACAGTAATATAAGTAGAATTAGTAGTAGAAATAGTAGTAGAAATGGTAGTAATAATTATTATAATATTAGTAAAAATAGCAGTAGAAATTAGTAAAAAATAATAGTAGAAGTTAGGAAAAATGGTAGTAGTTATTAGTAGAAAAATAAGGAAAAATAGTAGTAAAAATCAGTAAAAAGAGTAGTAGCATTTAATAAATTAGTAAAAAGTATTTTTAAAAAAATAGTAAAAGTAGTATTAGCAAATAGTGTTAATATTAGCAAAAATACTGGTAATTAGGCGCCAAAGTTATTGACCACTTTGATAATTTTTTTAATATAACTTTTTGTAAAAAGTAACAGTACTATCAAAAATAGTAGTAGAATACTTCAAAAATAGTAGTAGTAACTAACAGAAGTAGTAATAGACAGTCTTCGCATAAGTAAAAATAGTAGCAGAATTTAGTAAAAATAATAGTAGGTATTAGTAGAAACTTTAGTAAAAATAGTAGTAGTAACTAATAGAAGTAGCAATAGTCAAAATAGTAGTAGAGATTGGTAAAATTGGTAGTAGTTATTGGTAGAATCATTAGCAAAAATATTAATGGATATTAAAATAAATAAATTAAAAAGTAGTAGTTATTAGTAGTAACATTAGCAAAAATGGTAGTGAATATTAGTTAAACTAAGATTAGTTATTACCAGTAGCTTTAGTCAAAATAGTAGTAGAAATTAATAGAAACATTAGTAAAAATAGAAGTAGAAATTAGTAAAAATAGTAGTAGAAATTCGTAAAACTGGTAGTAGTAATTAATATTAGTATTAGTAAAAATAGTTGTAGAAATTAGTGAAAAATAGTAGTAGAAGTTAGTAAAAATGGTAGTAGTTATTAGTAAAAATAGCAGTAGAAATAAGTAAAAGTAGTAGTAATTAATAGAAGCATTAGTACAAAAAGTATTAGAATTTAATAAAAGCAGTAGTCAAAATATTAGTAGAAATTGGTAAAAAATATTTGTAAAAAACGTACTAGTAATTAGGTGCCAAAATCACTGGCCTCTTTGATAATTTCTTTTAATATAACTTCTCCGATAAAGTTTTCGTCACACCAACACCAAAACCAGTTAAATCCAATCAGTCTTCACATAAATTAGAAATCAAAGATTTTTTCCGAGCCACAAAAAAATTTGCTGAGGGGTGAAAAACCAGTAGGTTTTTCCTAACATCTAACACCACAGCTTTTTTTTACCCATCCTCTGCTTTCTCTTGACCCTTTTTCCATGTAGTTTTATGCGATATTGTGTGGCAAAATGCATAAGTTGTCAGATTTATTTACACACATATGCGGTTCATATTTCAATGAAATTGCCCGCTTCCGCCGCACGACACATACTTGGGCGCATTACACGCCACAGCGCGGCAAGCAACCGGAGAACGAACGTAAATATAGGCAAAATATATTTCACCCTTTACGCCAACCACTCTAACCTTTTACTTTCACTTTCACTTTCGCTTGTGTTTGTTTGGCTTCAACTGTGATTTTTCACAAATTTTCCGCACACCGTTGTGATTGTTGCTACTTTTTTTTTGGTTGGTTGCTTCAATAGTAATTTAAGAAAATTGAATTGTAATTGCAATTGACAAAACCCCTAAAAAATGTATGCCGTTTTTGCATGCCGCCGTTCAGCTTGGAATATATCTGCTACTCACATTTATTTTACGCTGTTATAAATCTCGTATGTTTTTTTTTTTTTTTGCATGTGTGCTCTAACTGAATTCCTGCCACAGCAAACATTTTGACGGCTTCATTTAGTGGAAATTTAATTTATTGCCTTTCGGCTTGTGAACACAGATGATGCGCATACAAACACACACACGCGCACACACACATACATACATACATATGCAGTTTCATTGGCGATTGCCATTCGATCGCTAAAGTGGCAGTAAATCAAAATTATTTCATTTTCTGTTAAGCACTGCGCCTAAAAGCCACTGATGGACTCACACACATACACACGCGCGCATATGTGAGATTACAGCATAAGTGAGAACCCTTTTTGCACATATGCGTCGTAAAGGGTGCGAGTGTTTTGCTTCTTTTCATATTCATATTTTCTCCTTCTTTCAGTATTCCATATTTGCCTGTATAGTTAGGTGAGCGTGTGTGTAGTTAGCATTCGTATGTGCTCCCATGACGTGTGTGTTTTGCATACGTTTCCTTCCGGTGTCGCGAAATTTTTCACTTCCATCCGCTGGGTTGGCAGCTTTTTTGCTTAGGCCCGCGTACTTTTTAATTCGCTTTGTTCGGCTGCCTGGCTTTTGTGCAGTAAAACGGAAATTTCGGTTTCTCATATGTGCAGTGAATGTGAGTTTTTTGACGTTTGACGCAATTTATTGGTAATTTTTTTAAGCCACTTCTGTGGGAAGTTAACCCCATCACACAATTTTTGAAGTCGCATTTGCTGTCGTCGAGAGCTATTTACATGTTCTTACTAAAAGATTTGCATTAACCAACTTAGCGACTTTAACGGAGGACTCAATATTCTATGCCATAGATGACTGGATTGCTTGCACTAATTTTGCACTACTTGACTTATCCCACAAGATATTTATATACAGTGAGCCAAATCAATCAGTATTAGAGTCTTAGATTTTTCGATACTGCAATTTGTCACGACGATCGCTTTCTCAGAATTTCTCATGCACCGATAATCTCGTAAGGCTCGCGAGCTTCTCGATTCTAAATTTCATTGTACGCATTTTGTTACAGTACACTTGTGCTTTAAACTATATAGCATTGAAATAAACTGCATGTAATTTACCCTGATTTTGCAAGGCTTTTGGCGGTGTATCTCAACGAGTAGTGTTAGCTACACTGGCAGGTTTAGGCTTTCATACTGAGCTTTTGAGTGGATTACATCCTGTCTGGATAATATACGCTATGCCGTTCGAGGTAAAAATGTATCGTCTTATTCTTTTCTTGTTCTTTGGTCGCGTCTTCTTCTTCTATCCCTCTGGGTAATGTCTTGGGTGCGTTATTACTTGCACTTCTCATAGATGACATGTACTCCTGTTTCACTAAAGGTAAATACCTTCTATATGCAGATAGCCTGAGGATTTATCATGATAATAGGTGTCTGGAAGATTCCTGCATTCTCCAGGGTGAGCTCAAAAGCATACATATATCGTTGGCGTTTTCGTAATAATTTGTTACTCAATCCTAGTCCCACGTGCTCAATTCCAGCGCGGCATTTTTTGGCGGTCGTAAGTAAGGTGTGATACATTTGAAATTTGATGATGCTGATTGAATTTCTTGCCATTCTTCGATCCATTCTTATACCAAGTCCATACGACAACGAAAACTAGTTATTTATGATTCATTCGTGATATTCAGTGAAAACAAGTTGAAAGTATATATCTCCCCCTGCAAAAACCGTCTTACTTTCTTATGAACCAATCATTATAATCTTGAAAACATTCGTATTGTTCTCATAAGCAACTCAGTAGTCGATAACTATTTGTTTAAAAAAATCTATAATTTGCCGCAATTAGGTTAGGAAAAGAAATAAGAACAATAATATGAAAAAATTAAGGGGAAGCAAAACAGAAATATTTATAAAAAGCAGCACTGCTTGGTGTGCACAGAGCGAAGATCGGTTTCCGGATTGCCTTTGAGTAAAAAAGGAGAATAATATTAATAAAAGATCTGACAGCATGAGCTATCTATCAAAATCCGTCTACGAAGAATTCATACAACTTTTGGCGTATAGAGTGCCATTCATCATACTTGCAGAAGTCATAACATATTGAAAGCTTTCTAAAGTTCATTAAAAACACTGGTCATAAAGCAGACGATTTGTTCATTATAACATCTCTTCTGGAGTACTGCAATCTTGATATCGCAGATCAGGATTTTATTCAGGTTTACAGAAAAGAGTCAAACAATCAACGATCTTGTGCCCCTTTATTTGCAACAAGTTGGTCGGCTCATCTAGAAGCAGTTAACATACGTCGTCAAAATTACGGCAAAATGATTGAAACTTTAAACATCAGTGAAGAAGATGTCACTAAGAATGTGTAGCAAGAAGCGAGAGGTATTAGAATTTAACTCGGGTGACATGAAACAAAATTTCTGCAGATTCTTTGGTAATTTTTGCTTACGAGATTCAATGCTATCAGCCAAAGATTGCAGAAAGTTGATATAAGCGTAGCTGGGGTGATTGATGACTATCGTGAACTGATCAATGTGGACTGAACCAACAATAACAAATAATTGTTTCCAGAAGGGGAAGGCGAAAATTACAGCCTGACATATCATGATATGAAGAACTCCAATTTTCAAGTAGAGATAAATTTCAAGTAAACACTTTCAACGTCGTCCTTAATAACCTCGATCGATTCTGAATTGCGGAAAAAAATTCCAAGCATGGGAAACGATAACAAAAAAATGTTCGGTCATCTCTAAATTTGCCGATCTAATAACTCAGACCACGAGTTTTCATTGGACAACGAATTGGTGCACTTCCATGCGTATTGCTCTGACAAAAGTTAAAATGTAACCAATTGCAGCGAAGAATGTTCATTTTCACGTTTGAAAAGGCTCAAAAAATATTTGCGTTGAACTATGATTGGCAATCGGCTAAATAATCGGGAAGTTCTGTGCGTTGAGTCAAATTTTATTTAAATGCTTCGATTGTGAAGATCTAAGTAAACTGTTAGCGGAAAAAGGAACTTGCAGTTCGTCGGCAATTATTGTATTTGTTCACTGAAATTTTCTCATACAGATTTTAATGTTACTTTATTGACTGATTTTATGTATTCTTCAATTATTGATTTCGGTTTGTTATGAGGAGAAACGAAGGTAATTAAACGATGAATAAATTTAGACCACATATTTTACATTTATTTCTGCTGTAAATTATATACTTTGCGATTTTTTTTCAACTGATATATATTTTCGAGATACGAGAGCGGCATATTTCATAGTGCTCAGGGTGGCATTTCAAAGTAAATAGAGAGTTAATCGTCATTTTTATTTTATTAATCACATTTGACCGATATTTTGTTCCTTTTACTTTTTTGACCAAATTGATTGTCGTTTTTTGAATTTTTACTTTTCCGATGAAAAATAATTGCTATTTTTTTATTCGAATTCTTTCGAAGTTTTTTGATTTTTCTTCTTTCGATCAAAAATAACCGTTATTTTCGATCATATCATACGTCAGCGATGACAATATCTAATAGCAGTAATACCATTTATGTTTTATTATCGAAATAAAAAAAATCGCGAAATATCGATCACAATTCATCGGAAAATTTAAAATTTTGGAACAACGATTACATTTGATAGAAGGAATAGAAGTCATAAATCATAAATCGAAACAGTAAAAATAAAAAATAAAACAAAACGATCAAAACTTCATCGAAAAAATAAAAATCCTAGAATTGCGTTATTTTTGACGTATAAAACAAAAATGAAAAAATAACGATTGCACAATGGTTTAAAACAAAAATTTTCTAATTAAAAATAAGGTCAGACTTGCATAGCATAGGGCATAATGTAGTTATATTCGAGTTTTGTTTTCGACGAATTTTTCCAAATGATTTTTTATCCGAAAAAAATAAAATAATGATTGTTTTCGGTCCCTAATTTTAACCCCCGGCTCAATGCCGGCGCTCACATAAATTTCATTCTTGCTAAGCAATTCGCCATGTTGGCCTTTATTCGTCATGATTGTTCTTCTTCCTCCGACCTTTACACATTCAAAGTTATCGTCTGTTCAAAAGGTTTTTATACGTTCGTTCCTTAAGGAATCTTTTTTTTTTTTTTTTTGAGTCTGGTTAGTGGTCAATATGTAAGTTAGATGTGGCGTGTATGGTTATGGTTTATGATAGATTTTACAACTTTTTCCCGTGATGTATTATGCTATGAAAGTTTAGATCATATATTCATAAAAATAGCATAAAATATACTCAAAATTTATATGTGCAAAAAGCTTAAACTTAAATTGTATACAACACGCGCGCTATCTTTTTTGTAGAAGAAAATGCGAAACAAATGTTGACAAAAATCAACTGGAACTTTCAACCACGTCAATCATGTACTTATGTGATAATAATAAAACTAAATGAAATAAAAAAAAAATCATAACTAAAGTGCTTATGTCAATAATAATAATTTGGCGCTTACACCGTAGCTTGATGTTTGGCCGAACTTCTCCTACAATTTTGGTGTGCGTCTTGATGTTGTAACACAAATTGAGGGACCTATGTACAGTTTTGCACCGATTCCGAACGGGGGATAATTTTTTGCAAGAAGTTTCTTCCTGGCAGAAATTCTTTCGGTGGTTTGTCATTGCCTGCCGATGGGCGACCGCTATTAGAAGAACTTTTTCCAGGCTCCGGCCAGGATTTGAACCCAGTACCAACCGAATAAAGCGCGCATACGCTTTGTTTGCATATTGTTTCTATAGTGTTATGAGAAATATATATGTTGTAAAAAATGTTTGATGGAAATATTGCAAACTGTGCAGAAAAAGCTCATGAACAAAATTCATTGACTATCACTGTATGCATTATATCAGTTGCGATTTACTTCCATGCCCACCGCCAAAACTAGACAAATCCACTACCCTTACCGCCTCATCACCACAACAAACCACCACGCAACACAAAAACTTCTATTCAGCAAGCACTTAAGTAGCCAGTAAGCGAGTAGTTAAAAGAACCCAAAATACCAACAGCTGGGGACAGACGTCATGTTCACGCTGTCATTGGACATGCCAAACTACCAACTTGGATGAATTTATGTCCACTCATTCAGTGTTGACATTCAATGGCAATTTTTGGACGAAACTGACCAGCGGTCAAGCGTAGTCGCGGAGGGAGTAAACAACAAACATCATTAAAAAAAAGCAAAAAAAAAATCACAACAACAAGTGGCAGTTAAAATGAAATTGAAGTTGAAGTTAACCTTTCGGCCGTAAAAAAGAAGCGACCAAGACCAAGCACAAGCAGTGTAAAAGGCAGTTAATGTAAAGGACATGCGGAGACCAATAGCCCGTCACAGTAGCGAGGATGGCTGGATGTCGGTGATGTCAGTGATGTGGGAATATTACAATACAATGATAGATCATAAATAACTTATGTGCGCTACGGTAATAAAATCGAAATGTCCACCTCTTAAATAAACCAATAGGATATTAATAAAATAGAGGAAGTCCAAGAAGGAAGGTAGTGCAGATGTGTGTGTGTGTTTATTTATGTACATATGTAACATTAAGTGAAGGTGATGAGCAAATAGACTAGATAAGAAGTGACGTAAGCCTCTGAAGATAAAATAGATAGAAATTGCAGTAGCTGAAATGGAAGAGTCGATGGATCTGAGTAAGGAAGTTAAGAAGGTAGTTGACGCTTTTGTTGTAATGTGTAGGCTGGATATTTGTATGTATGTGTGTGCACTATCATACAAACAAATACAGGGTGACTCGAACACCAGTTTAACTGATTGGATAAATCAAAGATGATATATTTATTTAATAGCATAAAGTGAAAAAATTAAAACTATTAAATAAGTAAAATTAAACTTAAATTCATGCAATTATATGGAAATCTCCTAAATTAAATTTGAATAATCTTAATTAAACTAAATTACATTATTTTACATTAAATTGAGCAAAACCAAATTTAACATTCCAAACTAATTTAAACTAAATTAAATTGAATTAAGCAAATTTTCAAATAAAAATAATAACAAAATAATTGAATTAAATTAAATTAAATTAAACTAAAATAAATTTCAATAAAATATTTAAATTAAACTTAATAACAGTAAACAAAGAAAATAATGTGAAATGAAGTAGAAAACAATATAAACATAAAAAATAACTCAAAATAAAAGAAAAAAATATGAAACGAAAAAAGGCACGAAGCGAAATTAAATGAAACCAAATAAAATAAAACTAATTGAATATCAAATTAATTGAATTAAATTAATTAGTTTAAATAAAGTGAAGCTAAATGAATTTAAATTTAATTAGTTGAGCTAATCTAAACTAAAGCAATTAGAAATGGTCCATCTGCTGTGTATTCAGTTACAGTTGCGCGACTTTTTAGTTCCTTGTTCGTGCACTCTGCCCAAAGAGGGCAATGAGGATCCCTGGGTCACTGCAGGAAGAGAGGAGCCTTTGTGGGTCATTCCGACATACTCGGTTTAAGGGCCCACTAAAATCAGCAAAGTCTGTTCACCAGTAGGTGCGGCTGTAAGAGGGCGACTGTACTGGAGGAATCGGCTCGCTACATATTGTGTCCTTAAAAATCCTGAGCTTGAGACCCGCCACGTAAGAAATGATAATCAATGAAAAATTTCAATAAGCCTCGGATGAGATCTCATTTTTTTATGACGACCACATGCAACATATTAAGAACTATGATTTGTGGGCATGCACCTGGAAGGCCCAAACCCTGCTGCCGTGCAAAGGAGCACAAATTTCGGTATTGGATTTTTGGTTGACCAATAATAGTTGTTCGCTTCGGTGGACGAGCATCCCGCCACGAATTGCATCGCTTGTTTGTGCCCACGCACCGACGGATGAAAACGACGATGTGATAAAACATCACTTCTATGAGTGCCTGGAATGAGCTAACGACCGTTGCCCTAGTCACGAAATCAAAATCGTGCTTGGCGACTTCAATGTCAGAGTGGATAAGGAAGGGATCGTTGGTCACACTGTGGCAACGATCAGTCCCCACGACGAAACCTCGGCCACTAGACTGAAGCTGATTGACTTTGGTATTCTGTAGCACCAGGTTTCAACAAAGAATGATTTATCAAACATTCACAAGGCATACGCCTCTGCGCATCAAAAAACGTCATAAGGAAAACTCGACGTCGGAAAACTGCAATCGCAAGAGACAGCTACTAACTTCTCCACTGGACTCGTATTCCTGCTCACTAGTGGTACTTTTTAGCAAACAGGAATTCGCGAGCACTGAGAGCACATTTTTCGATCGCTACGTACCGGCGCTGATGAAGTTCTTGGACTGCAGCGAGCCCGAAAAAACAACTGGTAGGATGAAGAATATCGCGGCTCCGCAGAAAAGAAAGACGCAACGCAAACCATTTGGGAGCGCTGCCAGAAGTTGAGAAAGGAGAAGAAACTTTGCTAAATGGTGACAGCGAAAGCGTCGCCGGAGAATATTAAGATCACAAACCCCAAATCGCTGATAACAAAATTGACATCCCGTCACTCGAACTCGATGAAGTTCGGATGGCAAGAAAACAACAAAGCCGGTGACGCTGATGGATTGTCAAATTTGTGTTATAACATCAAGACGCACACTATAAATTGTAGGAGAAGCTCGGCCAAACATTAAGCCATATGATGTAAGGCCAAAGTATTATTAATAGCATTCGAGTCGTGGCCCCCTCTTCACTGTAGACAAATATGACAAAGTAGAAGAGTTTCTTTTCTTGAAACCAGGATTCGCACCAACAGTAATGTCAGCCTCGAAATCCAACGAAGAATCTCCCTTACAAATAAGTGCTACTTTGGGCCAATAATGATAGACAACCAGTTTTCGCTTTCGGCACTGAGAGCAACTGATTGTTACGTTAGAATAGCTGGAGAAAGAGATAGCAAAGAAAAAATCCTAAGAATGATGACGAATTAAGATTCATCGGCTACGATAGTGTATGGAAGCAGATGCTCCAACTTTAAAAGTACTCAACGCGCTACTCGCTCGTGGTGCCAGAGGAAGAGGGAGGACCACGTGGGGAAGGACTTAGCTACACTTGGGATCTCAAGCTGCTGCCAGTTAGCATAGCAGATGAGTGACTGACGCGCTGTATTGAAATCGGACAAATTCGCGTAGGCGGTTATGATGGCGATTAAGAAGAAGAAGAAGAAGAAGATGAACAAATTAAATTGTGCTAAAATAAATTAAACTAAATTAAATTAAGTCTAACCAAACTAAACTAAATCACACTAAACTTAGCTAAATTAAATTAAACTATATTATATTGAATTAAATTAATCTAAACTAAATCAAATTGATTTAAAATAAATAAAATGAAATTATATAAAATTTAACTAAAATATATAAAAATTACTTCAATTCAAAAAAAAAACTAAATTAAACTGCATTAAATAGAATTATATAGAATTGTACTAAATAAAGGAAAATAATGAGATATATAGTGATATAAAATGAAATGATATACAATAAAATAAAACACAAAAAACTTAATGAAATGGTACGAAACTAAATGAAGTAAAACGAAATGAAAGAAAAGCAAGTCAAATTAAGTGAAATAAAATAAATTGGAATAAATTGGCTAATAATAAATTGAAATCAAATCAACATCGGTTTACTTCTCTTAGGATTACCGGCCACATTTACGTTGCCTAATTGTAATCGACTACAACAGAACAAGGTTTCAATTTTAATTCAAATGCTTTAAACAATATTGTAATATGAACACCCTGTAACAAGTTCCAACATTGGCGTAATCTACCGAATGTAATGAAATTGCCCGTATCTGTGTTATCAGGGTGAAATCGGCAGGACAATGGTCACTTGATGAGTCGGGCGCGTCTCAATATTTACTACTACAAATTCATTTTGCATTTTTGTGTTATTTATTTGCTAGCTATTGCGAGTACCACCGCTCCGACGGCACTTCATCGCCTGGCTATTAACGGTGTTATTGCAGCTATTGTAGCCAAATAGTTGTGAAAGTATTTTCCTTTTTTTTTTGTAAACACTACATACTACATATTTACAATTTACTATTACGACTGCTACTTTTTTATTAGCATTTTCCTTATTTTCTATCTGTTTTATTTTTATACGCACGCATGCATAAAAAAAAGTACAATAACTGCATAATTGTCTGTTACTTTTTCCATGCATCTCCTGACTGTCTAACAAACAAAAACAGAACAAAATGTAAAGAAAAACAAAATTGAAAAGAAATAAACGGAAGCAACTCGTAAAACTAGCGAATTGTGAATTATGGGTCATCGTCGTCAAATGTCATTTCATTGTTATGATGGCTTCGGGGGTAGGAGGGGAACGAGCGCACTTAAGGCAAAGTTCTTTTATTATCCTTAAACAAACAAAGGCGGCCGACTGACCACTGACCAAAGTAGTAAAAAAACAAAAAATAATAATAACATTGAGTAAGTTCGATGCTCATCAGTACACCTATTCACTATGTTACTTGATGTACGCACACGCTCACATTTTAACTCAATAAAACATACATTAAAAATAGTAGACACAGCGCTCCATTCGTATTAGGGATTTGGAAAAATGCATATAACACTAGTACGAGTACACAATGTGTCTTGTGCTTGTGAAATTAAATCACTGCCGCCTTAATGTGTGTGATCCTGAATTTATTTTGTGTAAATATTGCACTCATGTATGCAAGCGTGTGTGTGAAAAGTGGGCATAAAAATAAACCGAAATTTTATTGCGTATTTTATTTACGAATCCTAAATGTTATACGTTGGTTAAGTTTTACTAGCTCATACGCTTTTAAAAATACCTCCTTGGGGATTTAGTTAGAGTAATGGAACTTAAATGGATCAAGTGATATCGTAAATAAATTGTATTTGGAGTACTTAAAATGGGCACTGAAGAGAAGTAGGTAAATAAATTCGCACACAAATTTATTTATTTTGTTCTTAGAAGAAGAAACATTGGCTATTTCGCTACTTTTCATTATCAATAGGTAATTTTTATTTATTTAATTCTGAGCGGTATCCATAAAGCATTAATGTCATTGGCAGAACTTTTTATAGAAATTTATTTTGGCGCCGAAAAGGAAGTAGTAAAAGCGGGTAGAAGGAAAACTGGCAAATTCAGGACTCTAGAAGCGTGCTCATTGATTTAGAAAAAATTTCGAAAGATGAAATTTTACAACTCATAATAAAGCCTGTAGGACATTTGTAACGAGGACAGGCACCACAAAGAGCATTGGCGCACCCAAGGGGGTAGTTTATTCTTGAAAAAATTTATTTTTTCAATTAAATTATCATAAAACCCCACCGAAATAATTGTCTGTGAGCGCTACTGTCACAAAGTGAAGTTATCTTACTCTTTTCTTGAGTCACAGCCATTAAGAACCTTATGAAAATGCTGCAGGAAAGAAGTTGAAGGTTAAAGGCGATGAAGATAATTTGGGGTCCATGACACACTGCTTAGATCGGAGGACGGTTTTCAGCAGAGTTCAAAATTCTCAATTGGCTTCAATTTTACTAATAGATGTTCAGAATCACAGCATTTTAACGCTGAAGACTTCCGGCAAGGACGAAAAGTAGTAAGATATGATACATCTTTAGCTGAAAGCCTCTGTAGCTATAGCTTGTAAGTAAAGTAAGAATTAATTGTTACTTTTCTATTATAAATAAATAAATATGGTACATCATAAAAATAATAATTATTTGTTTTATAAGTCTATAATTATTACTTGGACTCCGGTGTAATTCTATAGGAGGAAAGAACAATTTACTAGATCAATTATACCCAGGGCCGGATTAAGGGCAGGGCCGACGGGGCCACGGCCCGGGGCCACCACAAAATGAAAGAACAAAATAATTTTTTTCATCAGTACAAACGATTTTTTTTTTGCTTTGACATTTTTATTCCATTTTATTTTATTTAATTTTTGTTACTCAGTTGATTTGAATAAAATTTTATTATATTACTCAACACAGTTGATCTTATCATTTTATTTTAGCCTGATATAACGAATTTTTTGGTTAAAATCGTGTTACAAATAGGTAACGCGATATTGGTTAGGTCATATTTCGTTCAATTTTCCCTCCACCTCTCAGTGTGAGCAACGCAGTTGAACTATCGATTCATATCGAGAAAATCGAGAGTAAACAAAAGTCCGTTGAAGTAACGAGGTTACACTTAAAGGAAAATTTGTCTCACTTGCTTACTATGTTAATTGCTGTAAAATGAATCTCATTAACCATATTATTGTCTCTGAACCGTTTGTTTCGAGTTTGTTCGATTAATTAACGTCAGCTAGAAATATAAATGTATCAATATAACTAGTTAATAACGCTTTCGCTAGATATACCTGCACGTTTTGCTAACATAATTCATGAAATGTGATTTATTTTTAATTTGCCAAAATTAAACGTGTAAAATTAGCTTTTCAAGAGCTTTAATTTTATTTTTTGATTGTCATTCGTAAAAAATAACCTTACTCACCTGCATTGTAACTGAGTTAACCTTGACATAAAAATACAATCCAATTTTGATTATTTAAAAATAATCGAATCATAACTATTATAACCTTACTTACATTAACAAACTTATTAATCTAAAGTGCACAGCGTTTGAATAATAAAAAATTAGTTGTGTTGAAGCAGCTGCGTTATTGACTATATATATACATTGTTTTCAGTTTGCCTTAGGCACGGGTAGGCCCAAGGAAATTCCATAATTTTCATTTATCGAATATAAAATGTCAGTAAAATGTCAGGCACTCCGTAATCGTCCATTTCGCACAGACACGGTCTTGGCATAACATAAGGATTGTTCAATCTACAAAATTAAAAAAATTTCTTTCTTGGTTTCCTTTAAATTTATTAATTTTAAAGAGAGATATTTGTATATTTAAAATTTAAATTTAAATGGTTTATAATAAAATATTGATTTGTGGTGTCAATGATATGATTTAATCATTTTAGATCGTGAATATATATATATATCAATTTGTAGAATTATATTTGTGGTTTTAATTCTTATAAGAATTGCAAATTTTGTTTTTTAATTTTAAAAAACTCCATATAGTCAGGTTCTATGATTATCATATCATTATTCATGTTGACAGTTTGAATGTGAATTGCTTCGAAATAGTATTTTTAGTCATAAAAGTCGGCAGTGAAAATGTGTTCGATTTTGTTTATAGATAGATATAAAAGAAGGTATCCAGGCCCCGGGGCCCCCACATTCTTAATCCGGCCCTGATTATACCAATTGAAAAGTGTACCCCATTACAGTCACTAAGATTTCCTCAACCGCTTCCGTTCTGAAAATAACTGGCCGAATATACGTCGGCTTTGTTTGGGATAAGATAAACTGCATTATTTTTTTTCTGTTTTGAATCAGTCTAAACTTTCAGTTTCTGCTTAGCAATCTGTTCCTGCGGTATGCTAACATTGGCAACCGATTTATTCTCTAAGAAAAGTTTTGGAAACTTTAAACTAGTGCAAGAACGCGCCGAATCATCGGCCGAAAGTTGAAAACTATGCCGGACTTGGATGCAAGTTTTAATGAACGACAAGGCCCACTTCTCCCTCTCTGGCGGTTTTAATAAATAAAATTGCAAAGAATTCGGTTTTTGAAAGAAAAATTTCCTAGACGTGTGATACCGAAAAGTGGCGATATTGACTGGATACTTATAGACTTATTTTTGTAGGGATTTTTGAAGAGTAAGGTTTACGCCAGCAAGTCGAGGAACACGAAAACCAATATTGGTACCATACCGATCGAGATGCTAGAAGGAGTAATGGAAAATGCCCGAAAAGAGCACAGTTTGCGGTGGTTAATAAAGTTGGTAATTTAATCCATGTTATTTTTAAAAAGTAGTCTACATAAATTGAAAGGCATAAAAAATTCTATTCCTTGTAATCTATTATTTCTTTCAAAAGCTATTGAATATTTTCATACCGGATTAACTGAGAGCGCAACCTGTACACAGAAATATTTATCGGCATTTACTACAAAAATAAGTGGTTCACCAATAATTGTTTTCGCTGTTTGATGGATCAGAAATCTAACCGCGGATAGCAATTAGTTAGAGAGGTCTAGATTTCTTTAGCAAATGGTTGGAACTACATTCTCACCACTCTACAATAATACCGTAAGAAACTGCATGGCCGGTTAACGAGCTATTATGAATTCATTGGTTTTAAAATAACGACTGCAAGGCTTCTCCAATCGAGGATGAACCGGATATGTCCAAAAGCCCTACCAGTAAACTGGTGCGGTCCATAATTGAAGTCCTTAGGCTTGGTTTCCAGACTAAAAAAAAAACTACACTGTTAAGCTGTATGTGTATGTAGATATACATACATATATCACCCGCTTACTGGTTTTACATCTTGCTACAAGTTAGAAAGGATGCTATAGTGCTATAACTAAAAATACTGAGCTCAATCTGGGTGCTCGGTTTACCTATAGTATAGGTAGTACGGTGTAAAGTGGGTGAATTTCTGAAGCAATACCCTCTCATCTTTCAGCCAATGTGGCCTTCGAAGTCGATCAAGTTTTCAGGCATTCAAATTTGGCGACTCCATACGACGTATTTAGAGGTATTATAATTCCACGCACTGTTTATATTTTTCAAAAGGTCTGTCCTAATGCGCGGGAATACAAAAGAAAACCTAAAGCGAAGATAGTAAATTTATAAAATATGGAATTTTCCTTAGCGTGTGGCAGATTTTATTTAATTTTTAGTAATAGTATGTACATAGTAAAATGCATCGTTTTTTGTTCGTTTGAGATTTTGCAATAAACGCCCTTGAGATCAGTGGGGCGTTGCCCTTCATTGCTTTACACTTTTATTGCATTCATCGAATAGATCTAAAAGTGTAATTAAAGTGTAGAGAACAATTTTCAGGCAACTAATTAACCACGTGAAAAAAGTGAATCCGATGTGAATAAATATTCTCTTGTATTGTAGGACTACTTCACCTCCAAGTCTCAAGGACAGATTAGTATAATGTTTCTGTTCAATGGATTGTCTCAAGTATAGGCAAAAATTTTATAAAGTTTTGACATCAATTGAGTACTAGAAATCTAGCAAATAGAAATTCGTGTATGCCTAGAGATTTGGGTCCGGGGAAGCAGAGTAACGCTGACTCCAATTTGACAGTGAGTTCTATCTCCCACACCTTTGTACCAGTGACGTCCGACTATAGGGCTCGTGCAAAGTGGGCATTGAGAAGCGCCTCCGGAGTTTTTTCACCCTAAGTGTACAAATTCCGCCCTCTACGCCGGTTTATCTTTCTCGACTAAAATCAAAAATAACTTCGACAAAATCCTATATTCTTCTTCTCTTAATTGCGCCATTTATTCATACCAAGCTGCTTCCAGTCTTCCTTATTTCCTTTTGTAATAATAATAATAATAATTTTACGGTTACACCATATAGCTTGATGTCTCACGACACATCTCCGAACGGCAAACGATTTTTGTGAGAAGGTTTTTCATGTTAGCTTCTTCGGCCAGGATTCGAAACCGGGGCAAAGTGAATGAAGCAGACGCACGCTACACACTCGGTTACGCCGCCGCTTTCTTCTTTCTATGTATTTAAAAATATTTTTGTAAGCGCTCTGTCTGAAAAAATCATGTAAAATTAGCGTTTTTGGGGTAAGTAAAGAATAGAGTCCATTGGGCAAAAAAAGTTAAAAAGTTGGCGTGTTTCGCCTTCTTTTTTGCGGATTATAAGGTGTATAAGTTTTTTGGCGCAAATGAATAGGGGGTATTATGGAGGGATAAAGGGGGAGTTCTCAATATTTTTAAGACCTTATATTTTAAAAGATTTGAAATATTTTAATATATTTTAGGTAATTAAGAGATATTTCAACTGATGTGTGTATTTGCATATACACTATACTTATTTCGATAAAAAACAAATAAATTTGAATAATACCCAACTTTTTCATAAAAAAATATTTTATTAAAATTGTGCCTTACTTGTTTCGAAAAGAGAATTTGTCATATTGAGAGTTACGATCCTGAGCGACCGAAGGCTTCTTGAGTTGAATCGGCCAGAGTTTTTTTTCTGAAGCGCGGCCGCCTACCCAAAAGCCAGTTCGACGCAATAATGCGAAGTACAAAGGGAAAAAGTGAAATAAAACAACTGTATTTCCATTATATTTTATTCATTAATTTTTATTTCGACCTCACTATCCTCATCACTTTGCTAGTCTCCTCCAGATTTATAGGGATTGTGTAAATTTTCAGAGTAATTAAGAAAAGTTTCTAGTGACTCTAAATGATTAGATTTGCAGAACCTCATGAAGATAAATTTAGCTAAATAGCCACTAAAATACTTCTGTTTTTTCAATGACACAAACCTTGGATGGTATTGGTGTGTCGCTCTGTTTTCGGGTCCTTGAAGTAAATTGAATGATTCACTTTAAAGTGCGTGCATTCTTCAGCCTTCAGGCCATCAAACACCTGAAAAGTATAATAAAAAAGTAAGAAAGAATCTACTCCTGCTCTTCGCTGGAATTAAAAAAACAGCTATTTGTTTCTCGTTCAAGTCCTCCAAAAACCCACTGGCCTTCGACAGCATGTCCGCTGTTGTTTTTTTTATCCCGAATTTACTTTAATCTATTTCTGCCTTTATGCCAGCACTTTCAATTTTCGATACTACAAGCAATATTGATCGTGTGTTTTGAACTTGATATCCGTATTAGATATTTTTTTATCTTACCTCCATATATGTATGTATATCCATCTATTTTTTCGGGCGCCTTTATAAGGTGCAAAATGTGTCCAATTCAACACAAATAGTCTCTTTCTATCGGAGTCAATTTTCAACATACCAAGGAATTTAAAGTATCTTCGGTTAATTGCATCCCTTGTATAACACTTACGCAAATTTTTTGCGTGCATATTTTATTTTAAAAAATCGCACTAAAATTAAAGAAGATGACGTGGTGTTATTGTAAATAGTTATATTTGGGGAATTTAAAAATTGGTAGATTCAAAAATGTTTCTGGTTGTCAAGTTACCCTAAAATATCATGCGTCGAATATTTTGTGGTAACAACTTATATAACAAATTAAAGTTATTTTTATTAACTTTTCGAGAAATGTAATTTTACATTTAGTTATTTACGTAATTTTTAAATTAACTTTTTTTGATTTTGTCAAAGATATATATAGGTGATTCCATATCATATGTATATGCAGTCGATGTTGCAAATTTCGAAGAGATATTTTGTTCATGCTTTTTATCAAAAATAAATTGGCACGTATTTTTTTATTTCGCGCAAAAAATTTTTTTTTGGAGAATTTATGATTTTTATATTTTTGATAAACTACCTTTTATTCAATGCCAGTGGCGTTTTATGGCTCCAATAACTTGATAATTGTAGAAGAACATCTCTTATAAAAATTAGGGATTTTATTCTTTTTTCGAATGCTATATTATAAAAATTTGCCTAAACAAGTTTTTACCACCAAAAGTATAATTACCTTATAAATATTAATAACACATTGATGTTCTCAAATTTGGGCAAATTTGATTTTTCTTTATTTCATCTCAATGAATTCTAGTCTTCCGTAAAACATATTAAAATTGTATGATGAAATCAGAAGTAGATTTTGAGTTATAGAATTTAAAAGAAAGTCATGGCACTTATTCCCAGGGTATGGGCCAACCAACGAGTGTAAATTCACATCGTACGCGCATAATACAAAAAATTCTACACCAGAAGGATCAGAAAAAAGGGGCGGGACACACCCATTTTTTGTTTCTCATAGCTCAGTGGACCCTATTCTTCTTTACTTGTTCTCCATAATGTCACAACATTAAGTTAACAAAATTAAACCAGCAGCAAGAACAACAAACGTTAATAGAAATCAAAAATATGAGCAACAAAGTGAAAGGGCGCCAGTATTGTTGCAAAAACGGGCAGCGAGTATATCAACAACATAATTGCTGGTCATTTGCAGTGAGGCAACATTGAAGGCAACCAACATAAAAGGATAAAATAAAGTTGTAGTACTAAAAACAACAACCGCAACCAAAAAAACAAAAACAAAATCACATAACAAACATTCGTGCATTTACCAATACACTCGCAAAAATGCACATACAAATACTATAGACATTTCATGAGATGACCAAAAAAGCAATCAGCACGAATGGCACATTTCAATGCCACAAAAACGCAACAGCAACAACTGTCGAAGGAAGAGAGTGAGCGTATGTGATGGAAACAAAACGATTTGCCACGTTTGTCATATGCAAATCACACAGAAGTGACATGAACAGCAGTAGCAGCAACAACAAGAATAGCAATGGCAGAACCAACCATTCAAATTGAGCGCTGGCCGTGGCAGTTGCAACATTGAAAGTGCCAACAACAGCTATGGCGGCGGCATGCAACATGCGGCAATAATGCAACAACATAAATAGACACAGAAATATATCTATATATATATCTTTACATGCATGTGGTTGACTATAGCCGGCCGGTCGGTAAATACAAATGACTATCAGCAGTCGGGAGAAAAGGAGTGAAATGGTAGGTGGAATTTGTGGAAACGTCGTACTGAGATGGAGCGTAAACAACAAAAACGAGGGGGGAAAGGTGAATAAGTACTCATCATTGATGGAGTAGATTAACAAGCGTGCAACATTGTTGCAAAGTGATTACATACGCATCCACACACACACACACACAGCCGCACACAAATGTACACGATCACTTCCATGGCACATTCAAAAATTTTGTAACATTACTTTATCACTGTTATTGTTGTTTGTGTTAATGTTATGCCAGCGTGCAATATTGCATGTTGCACATTGTTACAATCGTTTGCAGAGTGAGCATATTATAATGGCATGCGGAAAGTACCTACTCAGTGCAAAATGGCGTATTTAAGCATAAAAGTATGCAATGCGCTTTTGTTTTTAACGCTAAGTTCATATAGCATGTGTGTGTTTGTTTGTGCCCTGTCGGAAATGGTATTACTTTGAAAGCAATTCAAAAAGGACCTTTTACCAGCTGCAATAAAATTTTTTTTTTCCCAACTCTGAAATTCTGTTTTTCTCCAAACTATTTTGAATCCACACCTCTTTCAGTTTTAGTTCAGAAAGTTGCAATTCATATTCAGAATTTATATTTTAAATTCAGAAACTAACAATTCAACTTAACAATTTCCAATTCAAATTCAGAAAATTGCATTTGAAGTTCAGAAAATTATAATTTAAGTCCCGAAAGTTGCAATATAAATTCAGAAATTTCATTTTAAATTCAGAAATTTGCAATTCTAGTGCGGAATTTCCAATTTACATTCAGAAATTTACATTTCAAATTCCGAATGTTACCATTCAAATTACGAATTTCCATTTCAAATTCAGACATTTTAACTTTAAATTCAGAAAATTACAATTCAAATTCAGAATTTCAAATTAAAGTTCACAAAATTGCAACTCAAATTCAGAATTTCTATTGTGAATTCAAAAACTAAACATTCATGTTCATAATTTCCATTTGAAGTACAGAAATTTGCAATTCAAATTCAGAAAGTTACAATTCAAATTCAGAAATTTCTAATTTAAGCTCAGAAAATTTCATATTCATTGTACGATTTGGCGATTTAATGTTGCATAGAAGAAATTGTGTCATAAAGTTTTAAAATTTAGTTTAGTATGCTCACTGTATTATCATATACTATACGAAAGGCAACAAAACATATTATTTTTCCCAGATTATTTAAATTATTTCTAACATATACAAAGTAATTTCTATTTTTGGTTTCCGTTATTGAACTTGAGTTGTAAATTTCTGAATTTAAATTGTAACTTTCAGAATTTAAAACGAAAACCTCTGATATTTAATATAAATTTTGAATTTGAATGCTAACATTCTGAATTTGAATTGCAATTTTCTGAATTTAAATTGGAAAATCTGAATAAGAATTGCAACTTTCTGAATTTGAAGGGGGAATTTCAAATTTGAATTATTATTTTCTGAATTTGAAATGGAAATTCTGAATTTGAAATGGAAACTCTGAACGTGAATTGCTACTTTCTGAATTTGAGTAGCACTATTCTGCACTAAAATTGAAAAAGGCGTAGTCTAATGACCAACGACCTTCAAATCTATCCATTTCTCATGATTTAAAACTATGCAATATGTCTGCTTTATAGTAGCAATACAATTTTTAGTTTAATTCAGTATACTAGTTAAAACCAATAGCATCACTCTTTCGAATGTCAATTTTCGAAACTACATATTATGTATGGCGATTTTTTGTTCAATTATAGGGACGTTAGTATGTACCTTCTGAGCTCAAACATATATTTTTTAAATTTTTTGTATGGACAGGGTTTTGAGTTGATGGTAATTTTGTGTTTTTATTTTTGGCGTATCACACCTTCTTAGCATAAAAAAATAACTAATAAAAAAAATTTAAAGAATTGTAAAAAAAGTTTAAAAACAAAGGTTTAATTTCCATCTGCTATACTGAATTCTGAGCGTTTTAAACTAAATTTATATAACTAGTATTTATCTACAAAATAATACATATTTCGATAAAGACATATACATATATATATTTAAAATATATTTTACGACACAAAAATTATAATAATATACATAGCTATATGTACATTGGTAAATTGTTTGTACTATCTGCTTTTTTCCGACAGGGCCTTTTTTTTGCGTATTTGACAATCTGTATGTGTGCGCCAGTTAACTGTCAAATGGCTGTGCGTGTGTTTATTGTTTTGTGGCCGGATACGCAGTTTTTATGCATTTTTGGGTTTTGATAGCATCAACTTTTTAAATTTTATATGCACATTTATAGTTATTGAGCATGAAAAGTATTTTTGACTAAAAAAGAAAGCTAAACAAAAATTGTAGCAGCAAAATCGTTAGTGGTAATGTTGCCATATTGAAGTAAAAAAGTTAACTCGACAGGTAAATACATGTGGATGTTGTTTTTGTGATTAATTTAGTTAGAATGATAGGAGTGATTCTTCCCTCAGGGGTAAAAATCCTACTATCTGCAAAGTGCGGAGTGCCAAAAGTGGTGTACATATTTTTTTTCAATAATACTTAAAATTGTTTTCATTACAAAGCTATAGAGCGACAACAAAAACCTCGATGCAGTTACCTTGACGCCAGAAAAATCGGCGATAGCCCTATAAATTTTAGTATAATACATTGGAATTTTTTCTTACAAATATTGGAAGAAAATAATCCTCAAAAAGGAGTAGTACTGCTATTGAAGTCTCAAAATCCACCATCCAGCTTTGCCAAATAGATTTAAAAAATGTAAGGTAGGATACTGTGATTCCCAATACTTAATTTGCGCCCACGTCTGTTTTTTATATTTAAATTCGTTTAGAAATTTTAGTATTACATTGGAAGAATGAAAGGAAAAAGGGGTCATATGTAAATACTGTTAGTAATTTTGTGTGAAAACCATCTAAAAAGGCAACTATATTTTTACCTTCTCTGTGCAAAAAGCCACAATTTTGAACCGAAAATTAGTCTTCCTAGGTGCCTTGTGAAACCTTTTGTTTTTGGTTTTCAATGTTGAATTAAATATGAGGATAATTTATTTAAGATCGGAAGTAACCCGAAGTACAACTATTTACTCTTTTTTCAAGACCGACACATAATTACTGGAACTATGAATTCAGTAATTTTAAATCTTTACTGTAATAAAACTGAACAAATTACTTTAAAAGAATGTCGGAAGTCAAGGAATATCACAAAAGGTGGCAGTAAATTCCAAAAATAGAGATATTTATTTATTTTACATTGATAAATTTTTAATAAAGATTAAAAAAATGATTTCGTTCTTTTTGTACTTCTGTTTTATCCGGCAGGGTGAAAACTCGACACATATTGAACGATTTCCCGTCATCCCATGTCTCTAAACCAAATTTGACAAAGGATCACAGAAAATTGCATTGTATTCTTAGGAGAATCAAAAAAAAATGTGTCTTATAAATTATGCAAAATCGATATCAATATAATAAAGGTATATGATTTCCTGGTGAAATAACATAAAATAGTTAAACTTTAGAAGTAAAAAAAACCTTGAGATCGTTAAGGTCAAACATTTTCTCAAAGCACCTAAACAATTGTAAAATATTCTTCTTTAATTGGCTGTACTTCTTCATATTTCTTCAAGTGTTGACGTAAAATCTTTAGGTAAAGATTAATAAAGCGGATTGCCATCCAGGTGACGTGAAATTACCACGTTTTCCAAGTTGATACCTCAACTCGTGTAACCTACAATCATCTGGCGGCTTAATGAATTAAAGTCCATGCACTCTGAAATATTTTGCAGAAAAGATTTTCCGAATGTAATTAGTTTATTTTTCGCGATAGCTAGGACTTGCACAGTAAGTGTTCGATTGTCCTCTTTGAGCCCTTTTTACTGCAGCTGCGTCAGAACCCGTGGTTGGGTAAATCGATGTCTGCTCGTTCCGCAAAGGGTCATGGTTTTAGATGATCATAAGACATCCAGAACTACCAAGTATTCCTATACGAGATTATGCTGTTCTACTTCTGTTTAGTTTTTGTATAGTAAATTTCGGAAATTCTGTCCTTGACCTCCCTAAGCTTGGCGTCCCATTATTTGCTTCGCCATTTAATCCGATTTTTTACATCCGTAAATATCTCTATGCCAGTGGATGCATATTAGGTTATTCTTCTTGTATTGATCAGAAGTCGATGCCATCTCTCTCACACACTAATTCACTAGTTGATATCTAATCCCGGTAGAATAGCCGCCCGCTTGACTACCTGAGACGATACTCAACTGAGTTCTCGGCGGTGCATTCTGTTTTTCTGTTCCTTATCGGCTGCTTAATTGAAAACGTTTCCGCCTGAAAAACGCTTGGATGGATCAGTAAGCGAAATTATAACTTTTGGTTATATTACTTACTTACTTAATTCGCGCAATAACCTCTTACGAGATTTTGGCCGATTTTAACAAATGGCACCAGTCACTCCTTCTTCCTGCTAACTGGCGCCAATTGGAAATACCAAGTGACGTCAAGTCCTTTTCCACTTGGTCTTTCCAACGCAGAGGAGGCCGTTATCTTCCTCTACTACCACCAGCTGGTATCGCGTTGAATACTTTCAGGGCTGGAGCATTTTCGTACATTCGCACGACATGTCCCAGCCAACGTAGCCGCTATATTTTAATTCGCTAGACTATGTCTATGTCGCGGCAAAGCTCATACAGCTCCTCGTTCCATCGTCTGCGGTATTCGCCGTCGCAAAGCCGTAAAGGTCCAAAAATCTTTCTCTCAAACACTCCAAGGGCCGTCTCATCCGATGCTGACCCTGTTCATGCTTCTGCGCCATACAATAGCACGGGTATGATGAGAGACTTGTAGAGTGTGGTTTTGGTTCGTCGAGAGAGGGCTTTACTTCGCAATTGCCTACTCAGCCCAAAGTATGTAATGCTGGTTCCCAGATAAACAAAGTCTTCCACTTTGTCGAAATTGTAATTGTCAACAATGATGCGGGAGCCGAGACATTGGAGGTTTTGATTATATTGCAATATGAAAATTCCTCCTTTGATCCGTCCGTGGACATTTTTTTGAGTCAAGCCCATGTG
This sequence comes from Anomoia purmunda, assembly GCA_951828415.1. Lineage (NCBI taxonomy): Eukaryota > Metazoa > Arthropoda > Insecta > Diptera > Tephritidae > Anomoia > Anomoia purmunda. The sequence goes on from OX639996.1 coordinate 100,051,638, forward strand.
GCTTGGTATCTAGTGGTAGTGCATTTAGGAAGGAGTTGCTCTTAATCAGCATTTCCTTCCTGAACCCCAAGGCATGGGTGTCTCTAAGTGATATTAACAGCTGAGTTTTCGATACAGATATCTATGGGTAAAAATTGAGCTTTCAAATCCATTGGGCTGGAGCTTGTTACGCAAACGGCTGCTAACCTTTCCGCATAGTTTCACTATTCCTTTCAAAGGATGAAAATTTGGTAAGATCTGCCTTAGGCCCTCCTCTTCCTTTTACTTCTTTAACTACAAGAAGCTGTCTCAAAAATTATATACCGTCGAAATCGGCGTGCAAATGTAGGTCACCCAATTGCTTATCAAATATTACGACGTACAAACTCATTCCAGATAAAACTCGGTCAAGATAAGATAATATTTTTTGTCTTTTCGTTTGTAAATCAGGAAAACTTTTTTCATATATGGTAGCTTGCAAGACCCCTAAAATGGTTACCGTAATATCCTTTGAAATAATTAAGGCAATATTTCTGCTTTTATAAACTGCACTCTACTTTTAGTTATATTCATTTAAAATACCTTCATATACCTTTTTGTTCCACTACTTTGCAAAATTTGAACCACTTTCTTATCTGCTCAAGCAATATGTAAGTGCATATTAAATGCACACCACCACACGCGTCTTTTCCCGCATATTTTTTTGTTGACCATTTTATTGCTGCGCAGGATTGCTACATTACAAAGATTTTTGCTATTTCAGTTGGTCACTTCAACTATTTACTATTCACTATTTGCTGTTATTGCTTTGACTTTGCAGTTAATTTAGTTTTGGTTGTTTTTATAGCTTTTTGCATAATATTTTTGTTTCTCACATTTTTAATGCTATTGCACATTATGCTCGAGCTTTTTTTTTTGTGTATTCTATTTTATTGCATTAACTACTTTAGTTTGTTCAGTTTTCTTCTTTTTTTCGCATTTCAGTGGCTCTTCAGTTGCTATAACGGTCTTTTTAAAAAATAAATATATATGTACGTACACAAGGGCTATGAATTCAGGCAGGATTTAACCGGCATAGAGAGTGAACTGTAATGAAATTCCCACATGTCTAATTTAAAAAGTTGTTATCACCATTTGTGTTATTACAATACTATATTATTTACAAATTAAATGTGTGCCTGGTTGCAATTTCAAAGGGCATGTGAGCTATGCAAGTAATTGGTTGAACCCAGTAGAAGTGTTATATAATGAAAAATTTTCTAAAAATATAACCCCTCACAAGAGCGACGGAGTAAAACATCCGAAAGGCAGATTGATACTCGTCTGGAATTGATGAGGTATCAAAATGAGATTACCATTGGGCCCGTTTCTTTGTAAGCTAGTTGCAAAATAACACTAGGTAGGATAACGAATTGCATGTAAAGCAACAACACAAACTCGGAAAAATATGCGAGCTGACCCAACTCGGTTAACCCTGCTGTTAGGTTAAAAAAACTTACGAATCTTAGGTTAGAGGACCATTTGGTCCATACTGCAGTTTTCATACAAAATAACAATTTAATCTTAGTCTTTATATTTAGTTTGGTTCAATACTTGCTAAATATTATTATTTTATTATTTACTCAACTCTGGTAAAACCCAGCACCAGTGGCCTGCTCTAAAAATGCTTCTAGTTCAAGAGCTCGAAAGCGAGGAATTTGTAGTTGCTGCAAGTCTAAGTCTGATGTAAAATGCTCCATTTGCAGTGCGTTTATTTGCAAAACCAACCGAAAAACATTTTTTTGCTCATCATGTAGTGCCAAAAAATATCGAATAAACTAATAAATACTTATTTTTGGAAAATTAATGTAAAGAAAATCAAAGAAAATATACTATGGACCAAATGGTCCCTTAACCTAAGATTCGTAATTTTCAATTTATCTTAGTCCAGTTTTAAGTCAGAGAATTAAATTTTCGCACATAATATTGTTTTATAAAAAGACCACCTGAGCTGAAAAATTTAGACAGTATATATCACCGTTCCAAAGTTACAAAGAAAACAAAAAAAAAATTGGACCAAATGGTCTTAACCTAACAGCAGGGTTAAATGATATCCGACCTGAGATGTAGTGTTGGGAAGTGAAAAGACTGCGCTATTGTGAATGATTCCGAAGAAAATACATGGGAAAATTCCAGTTAAGACCTAATTCGTTTTTATTCGCATAGTATATATAAATATACAACTACATGAACCTAAAAATTTCCGGCACAACAATTTTATGTTCCTAAATAGCACTAAACAAATCGCAACTTACATGAAAAAGGCTAACAGGGTTGGTTTTGCGACTAAAGGAAATTTTATCCGAGTTGGAGCACTCTTTTTCAACTCGGGTGCAAAGAAACGGGCCTATTGATTCAGTAAATCAAATAAGAAGAAAAATATTGTCACATTTAATTTTTATTTAATTAAATTTAAAATATCCACAACGGATGGTATTGAATAAAGCCACAACCGCAGGGTGGTGGAAGTTATCTGCAGATCACAACATTTCCTCATCGGTCTGCTTCTTTTTAGACTTCAGCAGTAGTACGAATCACTAACTCATTTTATCGATATTCGCATGGTTGAACTCATCTTAACGAAAATTTTAACGACGCAGCTATTCAACAGCCATTTTTTTAACGATATTCGCTTTCGCCGGATCAGCTCTTGTCGTTAGCTAGTCGATTATCGAAATTTTAACGACAACAAATATGCAGCTGTTAAACTCCATCGATAAAACCAAAATTCGTGGTTTTATTTGCATTCAACTGAATAAACGAAAATTTAACAGTCTTTCGAATATTTAACAACCACGTTATTTATACCCAGTTGAGGGGCAGTAAGCTCATACAAAAGAGGGTTGTCGTTTGCTCCGGGATGTATGTAGCGAAAGTCTTATTTCATATTGCAATTTTCTAATTGCGATCCGTAGGAGAAAAATGGGGAACCTAAGACGTATAGTAAGTACATCGTGCTAATGTTTTGCTTAAAAGACACAAGTTACTCATTGGCCAAATGGAGCTTCAGCATAGCTATTGGGGCTATCGATTGTTCCCATATTTCAATCATAAGGGTTTATTCAAGTATACAAAACCCACGGATATAGTTTATTATTATTTAACAGATATAAGATACAAATTTAAAAATTTGAAATTGAGATCTAAATATCTTGGAGCACAACATGATTCCTATGTGTGTACCTATTTCGCTGTGCGAATGGCAATGTAGCGAATTTTGAAACCCCAAACCATGGCATGTTCACACTCATTTGTTTGTTTTTTCTATTGATTTTTGTGTTTTCTGCCCATTTTGTAGACGCTTAGGGCGTACAAAATACGCACGATTTTCCATATTTCTATTTCCAAACACAAAACAAGTACGTCCATAATTGTTGAGACCAAGGTCAATTTTATTAGGAAGGTATTAGGAAAAGGTCGCATCTCCTAATCAAATTTCTTTCTACACGCTGCCCAGGTTTGAAATCATAATCTCAGACTTGCCGGGAAAGTACCTATGTTCCAAAGTGGCATGAGCTCAAAAATTATTGTTGATAAAAAAAAATTTACTTTGCATTATTAGAATTTTATTAAAGTAATTTCCCCATAGTACCATTTAATATATCCCCGTACATCTTGAAGGAAGCCGACAAATCTCTGGCTCCAATAAACTCATAAGTCTAAAGAAAACGCAACAAATTATTAATTAACATATTAAATAATAAACTTTTAATTATACAAGTAAAGGAAGGTATAAGTTCGGTTTTGCCCGTTGCTTTATTCGATATTAAATATACTCAATATTTTCCAATATTACGGGAGTACCATAATTGATAGCGAAGTTTCGGAAAGAGTGGGAATTACTATGCCCATTTTTCAAACTGTAATTAAATTCTTCGAACGAGTTTGCTGCATAATTTATAATTATGTAAATTTTTTTGGATTTTTGTAAGTCACCGTTATATGTATGAGAGGTGGGCATGGTTTTTGCCGAATTTCCATAATTTTTGAAATGCAGAGAATGTAAAAAATTTGCGAGAGTTTGAGGATGTGATTTTTAATTTAAAAAAAAAATTTGTTTACTGTTTTTAAATTGAATATAATTGCATTTTACGTATAATAACAAAAATGTATGCTTCTCACTATTATAAATGAGGAATTAAAAATTTTTTAAATAACACAATTAAACTTGACAATTTTCTTTATTACTCGCGAACTGTAAAATTTGAAGGAAGCTTTGAGGTGTTACGATTTTAGTATTTTGTCCAGCAATTTTTATATTCTATACCTTTGTGCAGCGTAGACGTCTTTTATAGGTTTGAATGCGTTTTTTCTCAAAACAGGGTTTCAATTTCTCAAGATTGGCGCAACCGATGGATTTAAAGTTTTAAAACTATGTATGTATGAAGATTTTGTCAGGGTTAATCGAAAAAAACCAACACAATAACGCAATAGAACCAAAGGCAATTTAACTAAACAATGTTGATTTAATATCGAAATTTTTTCCTTTCTGAGTTGTCATTTCGTCAAAAATCATAATTTTAACTATTCGTTCGTGAAGTACCAGATTTATCCAACCACTAACAGAGGCTTTTGATTTGTATACCTTTTATGAATATGAATTGGTATTATAACATTGGTGTTTGTAAGTCTAAGAAGAATAAGAAGAGAGACCCACAATTAATTATACAAATATGATCGGGACCACGAGCTGATTAAATTTACCCAACGAACGTATATCTCTTTAAACTGAAACTACGGTCTTCAATTTTAGAGATATTTGACTGAAAATTTGTTAGTGGATGTATTTAAATAATATTTTAATCATTCGTCGGAACCGATAAGATCGAACCGTGCATACAGTGGCTCACAGCTTAAATCTTGCCGTGCTTTTTTTACACTACTGACAATATTTTTTATGTTAATTTCTTTCGTCAATTTTTTATAAAAAAAAAATATAAAAAGCAAACAAAAAGGGATAAGAATGTCAGTTAAAAAATATCAGATATCAATGGAATTTTTTAGAAACTTGAAACTTGCATTTTACTATACCCAAAATGGAATAGTCTACAAAACTGCAAACGAAATGTGTCAAACATTTCTGAGAGTAAAATTGAAAATGTGAAGGAAGTTTTGGTCACGTTTGCTAAATTACCGTAAAATTTATATAAAAGAAAGACAAAAAAACCTGTTTGCTTTATTTAGTGCAGTTTATTTGCAAAAAAAAAATAAAAAATAAATAAATAATAAATAATAAATAAAAAAATAATTAATAAAATAATAATAAAAAATACATAAAAAATAATAAACATTATGGATTTCTTAGTATTTTTGAAAATTACAGCCGAAAAAATTCCGCAGGCTCGAAATTCATTTTAGAGGTACGATTCCTTGGTCAAAAATACTTATTACGATCCATAGTACCAGAATCGCGATGATATTTCGAACTATTTTTTTCAGTGCCATACAATTTGAGCAACTCTATTATATGTACATATTTTAGTTTCACTAGAAAAACTTTTTTTTTGATCAGTTACTTTACTTGATTGTATGGTATTTTATTTTATATTAGAAAAATAAATTGCATTTAAAATTGAATATTTGTTTGCTAAGCGTGCAGTAATTTATATGAAATTATTTTTTTACTTAGCAAAGGAATGAACTTTGAATTTTATTCAAAAGAAAATGGTTCAAAGCCATTTCTAAAAAAATTGTTTTTCGCCCTTTAATATTTTGATCAAATACACCCATGTTATGCCCTAGGTGTTACTGTCTAGTTAGAGCCCCATGGAAATTCATACAGTAGCTTCGGAGGGTAGCAAGATCAAGCAGACAGAAGAATATTTTTAAAAATTAACATAATATATAATATAGACGCTTGCCGCGATTCTTTTTATTTCTCAGCAGTCATATTCAGAATACCATCAGCCTTTAACAACTGGGTGTATGCATACCCAGTACCCATTAACTTGATTCCAAAACTTTAATGGTCGTTAAGTGACCACAAAAAAAGGATAATACACTTCAAGCTAAATAAATGACTGCACTTTTTTTTGTTTCTCCTTCTAACATATCCAATGCTTCCTTTCCAAACCAAACCACTTTATGTGCACATTTTTACAATTGCAACAAATGCATATTGAAAATGCAAAATATTTTCGCACTTCAAGTAGAGATATGCAAATATCTGAAATGAATGCCTGTGGAGGTGCATTAACCTTCATCTCCTCCTCAAAAAAACTTACGTTTCCTACCCTCGTGTGTGACTTTTCACACATATGGAATTTGTATGTATTTTGTGCCAATAAAATAATTATTGGTAGGAAAAAGATATTTATTTTTATTTTTTCTTATATAAGTTTATCTGCAATACATTTTAAACAAACATTGCGGTTATGAGTTCGCTGACAGACGCCATTTTGGCAGTAACAACATATAGTCTTATGAGTGTAGTTTTTATATTTTGATTTCTCATTGTAGCATATGTGGCATCTAGCCTTTCCTTGAGTAGTCGGTGGAACACTTTTATATCTTTTTCGAGTAGTTTCGAGCGATGGTGGTGACCTCTCGCGAGGCTCTGGAGATTCACAAGGCTGTGTCGGCGCTGCGGTCTGTGCTAACTAACTGCTAGAACAAGGCATTGAATCATTTTGTGGATCTCCCTTAATGCTGAAAAGTAAAGATACTGTTGGTTTTGTTCGTGGTACTCCTTTTCTTATTATCATGTAAGGTCTCGCTAGAGATATTCCAAGCTCCCGCAAAAAAACTCGCCGCATTGTTTTTTTGTTTTTTTTGCCAATTTGGATTTATATCTTTGAAGATAATGAACGCGTTCAGAGCAGAAATGTCGATCATGTTTGAGAATACAGCCATCGGCCATCGATTTGTTTTTCTTTTACAGCTGTATAAATGAATTGGCAACTAATGAAATATTAATGATTAGCTTGGACAGTAACCTTTTGTTTTGTTATAATACTGAATAATTTCCGGCAATTTTTTTCCATCCGATTGAACAGCATTCGAAGTATGCATTGTACTTTGTAGAACTACGCATTTGTCTCTTCTGCCCACGTATGATACAAGGGCTGTATTTTCGGTAAATGCAAATGTTGATTGGAACAAAGGGACCTTTTTGCATTGGAGAGGTTTTGGTGGAATGCTCCTTTTGTTTTTTCGCATTGTACCCACCATTGTCAGACCTTGAGATAACAATTTTTGACCCAGATTGTAAGAACCCATGAACCAAATCAAGAACAACACGTTCACCTTGATTTTTTCCTGCTGTACCACCACTTGGTTTACCTAAGTACGGTTGAATTCTCCAAACGTAGCAAGTTTCAGAGCAAACCAATAGCCAGAATTTTATACCATATCTATCAGGTTTAGAAGGCATGTATTGGCGAAACTTGCATCTTCCACGAAAACCAAGTAATTGCTCATCAATTGTAACGCAATCGGAGGGATTGAAATAATCAGCTAAAAGTCCGGACCATTTATCAAATATTTCCCGAATTGGAGCAAACTTGTCTGTAGAACTTTCCTGTCGTCGGCTCATAACATTATCAAATCGAATAACTCGGGTTAAGTATTCAAATGTCTTCCTCGACATTATCGCTCTGAAAATATGCCGTCCATATTCACTATCAAATAAATCTAGCATGGTTTCATTTTTGGATCTAAATAAAATTGGTTGTTAGAAAATCAGTACAATTATTTCAGGACATAATCATAAAAACAAATAACACACCTGTACACTCCAGCCAAAATAAGAACAGCAATATATGCATTTAACAAACTTGAATCAATTTCTAAGAACTTCTCACCACATTTTGCAGTTGCGTATGCGTTCGACCATTTTAAAATTACATTTTCAATTGGTGGTGGAAAGAACAATAAAAATGCATCTTTGATGCCAGCAATACGTGTTCTTGCATACCTTGTTGTACCTGGTCGCAAATTTATGACATTTTCAGTTCGTAGCCTTCCGGTTCTATCTTGCACTGGTTGCGTTTTCCACACCATACCGTCCTTTGAAACGAATAATGGATCGCCTACCCCTTCCACTGATTCAGTCCTTATTGGTCTTTCCACTTCATCAAATTCTTCACATTCAGAATCACTCCCACTTCTAATAAGATCAACACTTTCTTCCGGTGAATAATTTTCATCATCATCCGAAAGATCATTATCGGAAAGGTCTTCATCTGAATCATTCAAAATGTTCTCCAGCTCTTCGTCGGTAAGATATTTGGGTTTATCCATGTTTTATTTTTAAATTGTTTCAAAACTTAGAAAAAATGCGCGAGCGAAATTACAAATAAAATTAAATGAATTCAGCCTGGCACACTCCAAGAAAATAGCACACTGACCAACTTTTTTATTTCTCTGGTAAACATGCTTATTGTATCAGCTTGTTTCTTTTTTCATGATCAGACATGTACGCTTGTCAGTTTATATATACGCATACATACATACATATAAATGTGATCAGAAAAATTCACATACATGTACATACATACATACATATACATCTATGTACATATGTTCATACATGCATTGAAAGCACAACAAGCGAATTTCTATAGAAAAATACATACAGTCGCCTTATGTGTGAAAAGTCACACATAAGGGTAAGAAACGTAAGTTTTGAAATATTTCGCAAACGAATAATAATTTTGCATCGAATTTCAGATTTTTTATAAAGTATTGATTAGATGGGAATTGTCAAGAAGTTTTATGAAATTCGTTTAAAAAATACGTTGAAATAATTATTGACAAATTTTTTTTTGTGTGACTTTTCACACAAGGAGGGGATGAAGGTTAAGTGTAGCATAGCAATAGCAATAATATCCTTCAAGGACTAATGTAAATATGTAAATACATATGTACTGTAATGCCAGTTTTACTCGAGGGCGACTAATCTCCATTTAGTTTACACCACACACATACATACAAATAAAGATAATAAACACTTGCAGGCGTTGAGATGGTGTTGGACGGGGCAGTTTGATGAGTTTGTGAAATCTCATTAAATTAATGCATATCCGCACATTTGTGTTGGTTGGTGCATTTCAAATTAAAATACCATTGCAGGCAGTTTGCGAGAGAGCGGGAAAGAGAGAGAGTGATGTGATGTGGTGTGATGTGGTGTGATGTGATGGTCATTGTCGCCACATTGGTCATACCTTAAACTTTGTTGCTCGCCATTTGGAGTGTCAAGCCGCCCGCCCGCAATGTGTCTCTTTAAGCAACTCTGTAGAGAATTTATTTAACTTTCTGCTAGTTCATTACAAATGCGATTCGCCGCCATTCACTTGCACTTGACTTAACTGAAATTGTCTAGTAGAAAATCTCCATTTCTTACTTTCTCACTTAGCTCCGCAAGGCACTGATTTTTTATTATTGAAATCATGGATTCCTTTGGTATGGAAACCGCATTGCAAAAGCTATTATTGTGATTTTATATTATTTGTCTGTTGCACTTCACACACTCGCTTCTGTTATTTAGTTTTGCTACATCTTTTGAATTCATTCCCAATTCAACCGTGCAAGCCTATTCAGCTAACTAAAAGCATTTCTTGAGTTTCCTTTTGAATGCAATGTCTGCCCATTTTGAGCCATCTATAGATCCACTGTCTTGAATTTAGTTTTATTTTCTCTAAACAAAATGTATTCACAAATAGTTTTCATTCTTAGAATTCTAATTGAATTCCTCCTCCATGTTATACTCCTCAATCAATTGTATAAAATTTGTATAAATACTTGAGTAGATTTTGGTTTGTCAAGTGTGGCTTTTTGCATGCCTGACTGCGGTTAGTCGAAAGTGCTTAGAGAAAATTGTACATTTCTATGAAGTGCGATGGTGCTTTTAAATAATTGAATAAAAATAATAAGAAGAGGAAACAAGTGAAGGCAACAAAGTTAGATATATCTATGTATTATATATGTATGTTATATATACGCAGTTTGAATACTAATAGAAGCTAATCCAAACTGCCGTTTGAGTAGGAATTAATCTCCCAGAGACGAAAATAGAAATATGTTTCAGGATAAAGCGAACCAAACAACAGCTTAGGAAATTTGGCTGATAAAGCCTTTACAATGTTAATTCCACAAATGGCTCAAATTATCGTCTAGAATATGGTGAAAAGTTACTAAAACTCTACTTGCTTAGGCTCCATATGGTAACTAACATTGATGGTTTGTTCGCGATAAAGACGTATTTCAATTAAGTATTTGCGATTTCTAATCTGATCTTTTTATTTTTTGAATTCTAACCTAAATTAAAGCGTACACAAAATTTGAAAGTAACTTACTTACTGACTTAATTGGCGCTATAACCGCTTAAGCGATTTTGGCCGAACTTCTCCTACAATTTGTGGGGTCGTACAGCTCTACGCAGGAATACACTCAGAGGTTTGTCATTGCCTGATTGGGAAAAATTTGAAAGTATAAAGTCAGATTATTAGCTTAAGTTCAATCAGGACTCAAAACTACTTATATCCCATACCAATGAAACTATATCTTATGGCTGAAGCATAGAATTCGCCAATAACGCACATTTGAAATTTATAGAAAAGGCTTGGGAATCATCCCATGGCATCTTAATTAACTATTGACTTTTAAATCAGCTTACCAGCAAAATGATCAAGAAATTCCATTAACCGATTCATTTACGTTCGGTTGGTATTCTCGATGGGGGATTGAAATGAAGCCAGTAGCATAATTTTACTGAGGTACTCTACCATAATAGAATGAAGGCTAACTGAAGTGGATTTTTTTTTAGAATAGTTTATATTAGGATTTTTGGCTAAAAAAAAATGCACAAATTTTATTAAACCATCAAATAAGATTATTTGTGCACTATACTCAACTAACAAAATATGGGCGTTTGTGTACTACTCACAAAAGTTGAAAATCCATAAGGGAGGAATGCGTACGTTCTATGCAGATATGCAGCTCTGATAATGGAACGAAACTACAGGCTCAGGACATTTGAGCACAAACATGGCCTCTACAATATTCTGCATTTTTTAAATGCCAATTATTTTTAATCGAAGCGAGGGTTATGGTATCACAATCAGTTAGTGAATTCTTACCATAACTTTCTGCCATCTAAATTAGGCCTTGATACATCAATATTACTCCGTTTTTCCTGAAGCATAAACATTTGAAGTTTACCTTTATTTCCAGCAAAATTTTAAATTTAAAATCCCCTTCACATATCGGACAGATAAATTATTTCTCATTTTAAATTTAATTTATGATTCAACAGTTGAAGGCGGGATAACCCCGAAGTTTTCATGATGTTGCCACAAGTTCCTTACAAAAGTATTACAAAATTCTGTTCGAAACACTTTGCAAATATGGTCACTTGCATGACAAATATAAGAACGCGTGGACGACAAAAGTTGCCACCCGTTTAAAAGAGAATCCTTTTGAGCAACAGTTCGCCAAGAGGGCTATACCATAATCTCAGGAAAATCAATGCTTTATAATATATCTTGGCGTACCATTTGAATTAGAATATTAGCCAAAATTGTTTGAAGCTGAGGCACTTACCATCTTCACCAATTCTCACCAAGCATTGATGTGCCAATCAGTCCATACATATGTACATAAGTAGCTTGGAACCATTTCGGAAATAGTTCCGGACAAATTGAACCGTTTCAGTATTATTTTTGGAGTAGATATTTCGGAAACATTTCAGGATCTTTCCGTAATCCGGGACTGGTTTACCACATCAACTACTACTAATTACTATTGCTACTACTGTTTTTGCTGAATACTAGTACTACTACTACACCTACAACTTCTTCTAATACTACTAACTACCACAACTACTAATTACTACTGTTACTACTACTGCGAACGCTACAACTACTACTAAGAGTTACTACTACTATTTTTAAATATGCGCTGTTAATGGCTCTACTATTTTTACTAATTTTTACTTTTGTTATATTTTTAATGCTACTTCTAATTACTACTACTATTTTTATTAATTTCTACTACTTTTTTTTAATAATACTACTATTGACTACTACTATAATTTTTACTCATTTCTCTTATTATTTTTATTAATATTATCATTAATTTCTACTACTATTTTTACTAATACTACTATTGACGACCACTATTATTGTTACTCATTTCTCTTATTATTTGTTTTAATATTATCACAAATTTCTACTACTATTTTTACTTATTTCTACTACTATTTTTAGTAATGCTACTACCACTTACTATTACTATTTTTACTAATTGTACTACTAATTGCTAGTAGTATTTTTACTAATGATACTAATAATTTCTAACAATACTACTACTACTATTATAGTTTTAATGCTGCTACTAATTACTGCTAATATTTATATTAATTTCTACTACTATTTTTTACTAATAATATTATTGACTACTACTATTATTTTTACTCAATTCTCTTATTATTTGTTTTAATATTATCAATAACTTCTACTACTATTTTTACTTATTTCTACTACTATTTTTAATAATGCTGCTACCACTTACTATTACTATTTTTACTAATTGTACTACTAATTGCTAGTACTATTTTTACTTATGCTACTACTAATTACTACTAGTTTCTTTTACTAATGATACTAATAATTTCTAACACTACTACTACTACCATTATATTTTTAATGCTGCTACTAATTATTACTAATATTTATATTAATTTCTACTACTATTTTTTACTAATACTACTATTGACTACTACTATTATTTTTAGTCATTTCTGTTATTATTTTTATTAATATTATCACTAATTTCTACTACTATTTTTACTAATACTACTATTGACGACCACTATTATTGTTACTCATTTCTCTTATTATTTGTTTTAATATTATCACAAATTTCTACTACTATTTTTACTTATTTCTACTACTATTTTTAATAATGCTACTACCACTTACTATTACTATTTTTACTAATTATACTAATAATTGATAGTACTATTTTTACTTATGCTACTACTAATTACTACTAGTTTTTTACTAATGATACTAAAAATTTCTAACACCACTGCTACTATAATTACTACTAAGGTCTGTAAAATCAGCACGGAAGTTTTATTTCTGGCTCGCCAACTAACGTCCACACATGCTTTTTGCTACTCTAAGTTCCAGGCTTTTCATATAGAAGGTTCCCGTAATTCAAATAAATTCTCAGCGCAATTGACTTTGGGTGATGATTTTGGTCAATCGGAGGGCAATGTCACTAATTAAATGTGTTAAATGAAGTCCTAAGAGGTCCTATCTCATTCAATAAACTAAATGCTAGGCAGGAGCAAGTAGCATAACAATTGCTTTTAATTACCTAACTTTATTTCTTATAAATTTTTTCAGAAGTAGTAGGTTAAAGTAGCAAAGACACATTTTACATAAATCCAAGCAGATTTTCTCTAAAAAATAAAAGATTTTAATTGACTCAGTATTTCAATTCACATACTTAAGTGATTTACACTACTCTTTACGCTATATACTTTGGAAATTTTTTCTTTATTGAAAATTAATAGCATCCTTTGTACAACGAACAAATTACTTATTAACCTTTGCGGAAGAGCAAACAAGCACGCTTCCGCTATGTCGCAATTTAGGTAAATGAAAAAATGTGTTGTGGATTTTCTTCATTTTAGTATAGTTCGTGGCTAGCACTCGTGTACGGTGTATGGTGAAATAAACTTTTAAAAACTTTCAAACATTAAATATGCACACACGCTATAATCACATTAAGAGTAAACGATATGCAAATTTCCGCAAATACATACGCACGAAAAAAAAAAACAAACAGAAGGAGGAGAGAAAAGAAGAGCAGTTCATTTTGAATGTAGTTGATGTGGTGTGACTATGCTAGCCACTTTCGTGTTAACCTAGGACGCCCCATCGCCTGCTCCGCTGCTGCTACACTGCTGCACTGCTCTCTACGACTTTTTAGCCCATAAAAAGCACTCACATATGCAAATGAGTTAAGGAAGCGGCAGAAAACTTGGCAAGAACTTTGCATGGCTTGTTGGCTGTTGGCTGTTGGCTGTTGGGTTGATTTTGTTTTGCTTGGTTGCTTGGTTGGCAGTTGAAAGTGTTTTAATTCTCCTCTATTTTTTTTGTTTGTGTTTTTTTTTTTTCATTTACCATTCAGCTCCTTTACCGAAAAGCTATAAAAAGCGCAGTGAAAGTAGTAAATTTAAGTTGCACGTCGTAATAAACTTGTGCGAAACTTCCGAAATTCAAATCAACGTATGGACTGTGAGAGAAAATTACATATATTTTGGTGGGGGAGGTACAGCAGCTGAAGGGGGGCGGAGGCGGAGGTGGAGAACATATTCATATGCCAGTCAAGACGGAAGTTGTGGTACAAGTTACCGCATGTAGCTTTTCTTTCTACATATATGGGGGAAACCCAAGCGCGTGCATAGCCCGAGTGCCACGCATGTCGTGCGTTCACCCAGGCGTATGAGTAATATAGCTTGTTTACTTGTTCCAGCCGTCGACACTTGAGGTGGCTGGCTGTGTGCGTGCTGCTTTGGCACCGCCTGACGACGACTGCGGATGTGTGTTTGCTTTAGTTATTTTTTCACATTTACTTATGTATATGAGTGTATGTGTTTGTGTGCTTTTTAACAACAATTCAACTCTACGGAAGTGGCTGCTCGTAAAAGTATGTAAAAGTTTTAAGTAATCACGTCGTTATGTGCCACTGCCAATTTCATCTTGTTTTCTTGCGTTTTTATACCTTTCATGAGAATGAAATGGTATATTAAGTTTGGTCCGATGTTTGTAAGTGCCAGAAGGAGAAGAGATAGACCCATCAAAAAGTATACCTAAATGATCAGGACGATGAGCTGAGTCGATTTAGCCATGTCCGTCTGTCTGTCCGTCTGTCCGTCTGTCCGTCTGTCCGTCTGTTTGAACGCAAACTAGTCCCTCAATTTTAGAGCTATTTTGATGAAATTTGGTGAGCAGGTGTCGTTGTGCAAATGATTAAACATTTGTCGGAATCGGCCAGATCGGGTGACTATAACATATAATACAACCGATTATTCAGATATTGCATTTTGCACCATAACTCCTCCATTTAAACAGCTAAAGGCTTGAAATTTTGCAGAAATATCAGCCATTATTAGCTACGTATCAGTATTGAAAATCATGAAGATCGGAGAAATATAACATATAGCTCCCATACAACCGATTGTTCAGATATTGAATTTTGCGCCATAACTCCTCCATTTAAGCAGCTAAAGGCTTGAAATTACGCAGAAATATCAGCCATTATTAGCTACGTATCAGTATTGAAAATCATAAAGATCGGAGAAATATAACATATAGCTCCCATACAACCGATTGTTCAGATATTGCATTTTGCACCATAACTCCTCCATTTAAACAGCTAAAGGCTTGAAATTTTGCAGAAATATCAGCCATTATTAGCTACGTATCAGTATTGAAAATCATGAAGATCGGAGAAATATAACATATAGCTCCCATACAACCGATTGTTCAGATATTGCATTTTGCACCATAACTCCTCCATTTAAACAGCTAAAGGCTTGAAATTTTGCAGAAATATCAGCCATTATTAGCTACGTATCAGTATTGAAAATCATGAAGATCGGAGAAATATAACATATAGCTCCCATACAACCGATTGTTCAGATATTGCATTTTGCACCATAACTCCTCCATTTAAACAGCTAAAGGCTTGAAATTTTGCAGAAATATCAGCCATTATTAGCTACGTATCAGTATTGAAAATCATGAAGATCGGAGAAATATAACATATAGCTCCCATACAACCGATTGTTCAGATATTGCATTTTGCACCATAACTCCTCCATTTAAACAGCTAAAGGCTTGAAATTTTGCACAAACATCAACCATTATTAGCTATATATTAGTATTCATCAAGATCGGAGTTCACAGTGTAAATC
Source organism: Anomoia purmunda (assembly GCA_951828415.1). Lineage (NCBI taxonomy): Eukaryota > Metazoa > Arthropoda > Insecta > Diptera > Tephritidae > Anomoia > Anomoia purmunda. The sequence goes on from OX639996.1 coordinate 100,067,587, forward strand.
GGCAAGATAAATTCAGGACAAATATTTATTGCGAAAAGTAATAAGCTCAGCGCAATATCACATGAATCATAGCGTTAAACGTTTGGGAAGTATTTACGGATCTGATAACTGTTTTCAAAGACCGACATATGTAGGTCTTACATATTAATACTTAATTATTTGTATTTTTTAAATGTTGAATATCAAGCGTCGATACGATATTAAAAATATTCAAAAACCATTCCCTTCTTAAAACATAGTTCTTTTTAATTACATAAGGAAAAGCATTAAATAATTTATAACAATGCCTTTACTAGAATTATTTTTATTGATTTGAAGGAAATTTTCGCTTTTAACTATAGGTAATACGAAATTGTTATACAATAACACGTTTTTTACTATTCTTCCATTCATGAAAGGTATGAAGCCTTCGGCATAGCCGAAGACAGCGCTGTTTTTACTTGTTTTTTATTTGGTTTTTGTTTTCAGTTGCCACTTTTGTTAAGTTTTATTTGCGCTTTTCACTTGCTTGTGTATTCAATAATAACAACAAAGCCACCTGCCTAATAAGTTCATTAGTAGCGGCTCACAATAGCTAAGGCGATGTGTCGCATCGATTCAACTAGTTGACGAACATTTTAATTCAATTAAAGTTGAATTAGAATTCTATAGTAGAGCGTATTGGTACTGATAAATAAAGATAATTCATATGTGGCTTAAGTGACAAGTAAAATGTGCATGTGCGGAAGGTATAAAGGCTAACGGAATCTAGAGAATGAATAAAATTTCAATAAAAGTCGATTATTTATAATTTCCTTACAAGGTTCTTAAGATAGAAGGATATTTTGGTGAAATATACAGTACAGTTGTGTTCAAAAATCATTACAAACTCCTAAAAATTAGTTAATTTTAAGCGTCTTTATCGCTACAGAAATATAACTAATAGACCTACCTAATAGAACAGAAAATTTATATTACTGGTTTTTAACAAAACAAAGGAATTACGTTCATATGTATGTATACAGTTGAGTAAAAAAAAGTAGTAGCAAAATGCACTGACAAATTTTGACAATTTTTTCTCTTCTTACTTAAGTTATTTTTTTTTATAAAAACAAAGTTAATTCTTTAACAAAAACCATGTATGCGGAAGTCTAAAACTTTTTCGAAAAATTACAAAAATTACAAAAATTACAGTACAATATTAATTTTTGAGTTCAAGGCCAAAACAAGCCGTAGGTTGTGAGTTCAAATGCCGGTGGAGTCATGGAAGAGATCTGATGAGGGGATGTGGTGATCTCCGAAATAGCTATAGTTTCTACCACTCCTGACTGTTGCTGTCTTTTTTCCAAAATACTTTTCCTCATAATAAATATTGTCGTTTAATAAAATCAGGCCAAAAAATAATATATGAACATTGCAAAAATTTAAAAAATATTTCGTCAAATTGAGATAATGGTCCGAATTAAAAAAAAATGATGAGTAGACAGTTTTCTACTCCAAACAGTTTCAGTATAAAAAAGTGCAAACTTCAATTTGTTGCCTCGGACAATATTTTACAAAAATGAAATATGCAACAAAATTACATACCCAAACAGATTCTTAGAATTCTGACAAAAAAGTATCATATTTTGAAGACATTTTTTTTAACTGATTGATACAATTTCAAGTATAGTTTTTCCGTTACATTTTGAGAGATCGAATTTTCCAAATTTTTATAATTTATATTACACAAGAAGCATAAGAGCAGAAGTGTGGTTTATATTTAATTAAGGCTGCAAAAACTGCTTTCAATTTCCTCAAACATCTGAGTTGCCAACCCCCATTTTTTCACATCTTAATTTCAACTAAAAGCCAATTCTACTAATACACATAAGAATAGGGTGATTTTTTAGACTGATAGAACTTTCGATAGGGATAGCTGTCACTGTCAGCTGGTAATTGACATTTCTTTTTGACATTTCTGTTCAGTAAGCATTGAAAAATCATCATGGAAAGAATGACGCCGCAACAGTGTTTACAAATTCTGGAAATTTACTTTAAAAATCAGTGTTCTGTTCGCCAAACCTATAGAACACTTCGTGAATTTTATGGTCCACATAATCGAGTATCAGAGTAGCTTATTCGTCGAACTGTTGATAAATTTCGAACAACATTTACTCTACTCGATGAAAAACCAACAACAAGACAAAGAACTGTACGTACAGAAGAAAATATTAGTGATGTAGGTGATAGTGTTGGAGAAGATCCGAATTTGTCTATGCGCCCCCGTACTCAACAAGTTGGACTTTGTCCATTGGTTCAAAATTGGACTGATCGCATCCGATTCACCAAAGCTAGTCGTGGCGGACATATGCCAGAAATCGTTTTTAAATACTAAATGTCATGAAAACATCTTTCAAATAAAAAAAATTGGCATCATTCTTCATTTTTTATGTGTTTTATTTCAATTTAAAGTTCTATCAGTCTAACAAAACACCCTTTATATTGTAAGCGCCAAATTATTCTTATTATTATTATTTTTGTATAATTGTATGTAGATACTTTAGGCATCAAGACTTTATAAGAGTTTTTGCAGAATAAATTCTAAACAAAAATTTCGCTGAAATGGCCACTAAACAAAGAGCGATTTTTAATGGCAATGTGATGATTAGCGATACATAAGTGCCGGACTGCGGAAACGCGGCATTAGAAAAGTCATGAGCCATACCCATTTCAAGTCACAGCAACAAGCGGTCGTTTACTCTCTGTCTCGCTGTTTTAAATTTAATTCACACGTGTCATAAATACCCATACTCGTTTATTTTAAAGGTGCGATTGGGCACCACTGTAATATAATTACTTAAACGTAGTGGGTTAGCCGCTTAGATAGAGAGCGGCACATCGTATACTCGCAAGTTGGAAATTTACGACAGAAAAGTTGGAAGGAGATGTAAGAGAAAAAGCAGGTTGAAAATGGAGTAAAAATATTATTAGATGAGATAGAAAACTCTGGACGAAACCTAACATGGGATACTTTTCTTACTACATATTCCATTATAAATTATTAACTGAGTATTACAAGAACCGTCAGACTTGCTTAGTATCCGCGAAAGATTTTCCATGTTATTTGGATTTAAAATTATAACTTTTTTCTGTCCAGAAAGAGGAGACATTTTGACCTTACTTACTGTACGCTAGATTATGAGTATAAACGTGCCCGTCCAGATACCATACTTTTTTAATAACTGGTTTTCGAAGACATTTCTCTATTCCTTTAACCAAAATGCCTCCCTGAGCTCCAAAATAAAACCTTCGCTCTGTGCATACCGAGCAGTGTTGCTTCTTATAAATATTTCAGGTTTTCTGCCCCCCCATTTATTCTTATTTTTGTTCTTATTCCTTTTTATAAACTAGTAACGGCAAATTATAGATTTTTTTTTTGCAAAAAGTTATCAAACACACAGTTGCTTATGGAAATAGAACGAAAATTTAGCTGTTTTCGAGACTATCATGATTAGTATGTAATAAATTTAGACAGTTTTTGCAGTTAGAAATCCGTTGTACCGAAATGACGCAAATTTTAGTAAGAAAAATAAGAGTTTTCAATTTTTTTCAAGTGTAGTCTTATACTAGATTCTGGTTCCGTATGCCACTTTAATAGCGAGAGATTGCCCGCATAATTACTTATTTGACTAATATGAACAGCTACTCAAATAAAGTGAACTTGGTTTTCGGATGCAATGACTAGTATCGTTTGAGAGGAGCTATCTACAAGCTTTATGGATGCAAAAAACGCTTTATTTTAATGGCAATAAGCCCGAGTGAATGCAGATAGATGTACTTTCACTGAGGATGGACTATTCGATTGTTATTATTTATATGTGTGTCATAGACGAAGATGTGGTCGGTATTCGAGTGATATCTATACCTTTATAAACTATAAAGAAAGTTCTAAAATTTCATTGTCATCATTGTATAACTCATAAAAAAGCTATGCATAGCAATATTACGCCAACACTCTTTACCGTTTAAAGCTTTTCCACTACCATTCGTACCTACAAACTCTACTGGTAGTCCTTTCACAACTGTATTCTCTCCATCTTAGACCGGTTCCACAATATAATACATTAAGATGCGTTGGATAACCAAACTTACGACAGCCATGATATGGTTAAAATATTAGTTCCTTTGCTCATATTTCCCCACCCTTAAGAAAGCAATTTTGGTTTAGTTTCTTCAGCGGTGACTGTCCATTTTCGAGAATGGATTGGACAGACATTATGAGACATTTGCCAGCTGTATGGCGAATGATAAAATTCGCTGATCTAAACTCGATTAGATGGCTTATGTTTGAAAGTAAATGGCGATCTCCCAGACTTGTCTCGCCCCTTCACTGCGAATATTTGCATATTTCCTGCAAAATGCAAGGCGACCGCCCCTTCACAATGTGTAAGCTGGAGTGTAAGTTAGCACCATGGAGCCAATATAACATAAGAAATTCGAATATTTTCTGGAAATTTGAGACGGGAATCTGTCTTTATGTATTGAGTATACAGGATGGATACAAGAACACTTTCTAGCCGAACTCTGACTACGATATCGAATTTTTGTATTTTAAAATATTTTTCTTTTGTACGGCAACCAATCTGCTAGCCAAAACTGTGTGTGTCTTCGCAAGAAGAAAAACCTTTAGGACCCTCGCTGGCGCTCTATACTAGTTTTCACTTTCCAAAGAGAACCCTTTGTGCGAATTAGTAACAAGATTGCAATGTACGAGTTGTACTTCAGCCTTGAGGGCTCTGCTTAGCTGGCATGTTGTGGCTATTAGCCGATGTTTTGCAGCAGATGGCATGTAGCTCTGCCGTTTTCTGCGTAGACGCAAATAACTTAAAGACTTCATGTATATTGGAACGATTTTCCATCATCACTTGTCAGTTTTGGTTTGGAGGCAATACGATTTTTACGATGTGCTATCTGCTCTCTGAGAATGAAAAATCACACTGAAGTTGGTACAACGCTGAAACTGGTTTGCCTCCAAACCAAACACTTGACAATGGATGACAAAAATAGAAGAGTAAAAAGAAAAAAATTAAAGACACTTTTTCAAAAACTTTTGTCTTAAGCCACGATTGTGTATAGTATCATACCGATTTATCATTCCCAAATTACAGTACAAAACGTGTTGGAAAATATCTTTTTTTGAATTTGATTGTGTATAGTATCATACCCATTTATCATTCCCAAATTACAGTACAAAACGTGTTGGAAAATATCTTTTTTTGAATTTGAATTTTAGCTGTACCTACAGAATGCGTTCCCGTTTATCATTTGTTTACAGATACACATGTGATATATGTATATACATATGTATATGTATATACATACAGTTACAGTTACGCAAACAACTGACCACATATTGAATTTTTTACAATATTTAAAATATTTTTTACTACAAATTTGTTTCGTTTATTTTTTTATAAAACTTTTATGTGTAGTACATGCAATAAAACAATACAAATCGAAATTTCAAACTTTCCAAAATTTCTTTTGGATATGCCATAACACTGCCTAAGCACATTTTTCATATAAAAGATGGAGGTTATATAAATTTCTGTTGCTTTTTAATATTACTTTGTGCTGAAGATCTTAAACTCGTTCTGTCACAAAAATTGCATGAGATGAATTAAGAAAAAGGGTTTCGAGAAAAGAATTTCAAAAAACTTTCCGACAACTGCAGGAGACACTATTATGCTGAAATTGAATGCGCTTTAAAATTAAATGTCCAAATGTTCTGTAAAGGTTTAAATTTTGTTATTCGAAATGTTGATAAAAAATTGCTGAATTCTTTTAAACCTTGCACAAATTTTAAAATTTTGACTTACATAGTTTTTGCTATATCTTTGGAAAAAATTTAGGAAAAAATTGTTCATAAAAAACAACACGAATATTATAAAAAAAAGTCAACATGTGGTCAATTCTTTTAGTCACTGTTTGTATGCCTGTATGTTATGGGTCCCACTCCACGCCCTTTTCGTTGGACAATTTTCGCAAATGGTCATTTATTTTCTATATTTGCATTTAATTAAAAAAAATCTCACATTGACCGAACGCCCGATTTATTTGCATACTTACGGACCGATGGCTAAATGTGGCGGCAAAGCGACACGTGTCCGGTGATGGTGCGATTGTGCGATGTTGATAGCAAAGCCGGCCAGCAATACAACAACAACAATATAATAAAATTATAACATCAAACACAATAACTATGTACATAAATACATTGATACATATGAGCATGAGTTTATTACAAAGCAATAAGAGTGAAGCAAAAAAAAAAAAAAGAAGGATAGCTATCTACGGGTGTATGTAAATTTTGAGCATACGCTGTAAGCTTTGATGCCAACGGAATGGCTGCAGCGATAAATCACACCGTCAACTGAGGCACAAGGTAATTTATCAAAGTCAACACTTTATGGAGAGCATGTAATTTTTGTTGCTGTCGTTTTTGTTGCTATTCTATCAAAAAACATTTGCTATTGGTTAAGCGTTTCAAAGTCAATGCCAACGTCAACAGGACACTTAACGCTGTACCGCTTTACTTTGAAACTTTAAAATATCAAATCTAAATTTAAAACCTTTCTCAGCTTTTTGTCCAAAAAGGATTAAAATTTTAAATTAGAAAATTACCCACATCCTTTTTGAATTTCATGGTAAATTTTGTGATAAGTTTTTGCTGGCAAACATTTCCTTTTATTGTTTCGAGTTAACTTAACCCTTTTGCTTTGAAAGCAAGCGCCATACCCTTACCCTTTACTGCTCTATTTTACTTCTCACCCACCCGCCCATTAATTGTCGACTTGCTTTTGTTCTTTGATCAGCCTTTAATCCTTTCATTTACATATGTATTTGCTTTTCTCAAGACTTCTTTGTTCGTTCGAAATTTGCACCCATGATGCTTGGTTAATGCTTATTTTTGTTGCTGTTGGCGGCATTATTGACACTGGTCAGTGGACGCCGCCCTGAAGTGGACACAGGCGTTTGGTTAATAATTGAATTTTCACGCCAAAACCCCAAATTACTCACATCCCCGCATTTTATACCCATAATGCCCACTACATATGCGGAAAGCGTCTATGGGTCTATCCTTACTACTCAAATTTTCGCTACCTCCTGCCCTGCCGCAGCCTTTCATTCGCAATGTCCTTTTGTCTCAATTGCCATTTACTCTGTGATCGAGTGCGTGTCCAAGCTTTGCTCATAGTTTGCCATAGTCCACTGCTCGTTGATATTGGCGCTTAATAAGCAAACATTTAGCAAGCACTCTAATGGTGTTTTTGGTGTTGTTGTTATTGCTGTTATGGCTGTTGCCTCTTAATGCCGTAAATTGCATTTTGGCACGCAATTAGTGGTTCATTTCATTGCTTTGTCCTGCCGACTGAGTTTGGCATTGTGCCTGTTTATTTTTGGCTTTTTGGCAATTTATTTATTTATATTTACATAGGGGTATTGTTTATTTGAATCGGCACTACATGCGCGTACACCTCAGCGAAATAGTACATATGTATGTGTATGTGTTTGATTACATACAGACGTCATACTTACCCAAAGTACGTGAATGTTTAATCTTCTAGACATTGTCTTGCGTATTTGTATTGTTTTTATTTATTTTATATTTATCTTGTGCAAAACTCAATTTTATCCAATCGACATACATTATTTAATTAATATATTTATGTATGTATGTGGTCCCGTCTGAAGTAAAACTTCTTTAGCGACATGATAGTGATTTTTTACATCGCGTATCGCAAATCCTGTCGATATTGGGTCATGAACTATCCTTCCTACTACAACTAGTAATTTACGACTACTGCTGTTTCTACTTCTAATTATTACTTCTATTTTTAACCAATGCTTTTACTCGTTACCACTACTTCTTTCTGTTGATAGTACTTATTACTTTTAATGATTTTAATAATGGTCCTGTTAATTACTACTACTATTTTTAATAGCTTCTACTACTATTTTTACGAATGCTACTTCTAATTACTATTACTATTTTTATTAGTTTCTTCCACTATTTCTGAAAATTTCTACTACTGTTTTAACGAATGCTACTTCTAATTACTAATACTGGTTTTAAAATTTCCATGTGGCTTGGTACTCGTTACCACTACTTTTTTCTGTTGATAGTACTAATGCTAATTAATGCAATTACTACTATCATTTTTACTAATTGCTACTTTTATTTTTTCTTATGCTACTACTAATGACGCAGTGCTACAGGCTACCACCCTGGAGATTGAATTTCCCGCGAATGTGACTAAAGATCTATTTCTCTTTTACCCTAGCATTGTAGCCGCAAGCATGGTTTTGACGTTGCGACGGGGCAGATCTCGTTAGTGCCTTCTTGGTGCTCAATCACATCGTTCTTCTCTTCAGTCAAGGCATCGGCACAAATCAGCGAGATCCACTGTAATGAACAACAGGACTTGGCGACGAAATCTCATCCAACCAAAAATCCAACACCGAACTAGCGCTCCTCCACAGACAGCTGTAGTAGACAACGCAAAGTTCAATCGCTTTCTTACCTTGCGCCGTCCATCTCATTTCCCTGATGGCTTTGATATCATCCTTTACTTTTGCGAGATTATCAACCAGTCGGACAGCGGCAACTTTCCCATTAAGGGTTCGGACAATCCAGGTACATGCCCTCAAATCATAGTCCATTAAACGTTGCCTGTGGCTGTCATCAAAATAGAGGGGTATCATCCGAAGCATATTACTTTTTTTTGTTTTCATTAGTTATAATTTTTTACGCGGCGGATCTCAAAGCTAGCATACAATGGGATACTGGGGCGATTGTTTTGTGTAATGGACCGATTTATACCTACAAGTTGGCACCTACTGTTGAACAGGCGCTGCAGATCTGGTGGAAAAAAGGGTCGTTCTGGCTACTCCCAGGTAAATAGCAATCAGTCACTTGCATGGGCTTCTATCCACGTATCCGTCTTCTTGAACAAAGTTCAGCGTCTTCAATTGCCTGTGGGTCCAGAACCTACAAAAATAATCGTTCTCGGATGTAAATCTGTACAAGTACGCTTTTAAAAACCATATCCTGTTAGTATTTTGGTTAGGTAGAAATTACTTTCCCATATCTTTTTCCGAATATTTTGCTTATTCTCGGATTGACTTGATATGTTCAATATTCACTAGTCGAACTGTCCTAATGGTTCTGCCACTACTGCAAGCCATTTTGAGTTGCACTTTCTGTATTGTCCGTCTTGTTATTCTTTTTATAGGTCAGAGCACTGCGATCACCAGTGCTTCCTTCTCCTCCTAAAGTGGTTATTCGATAAAGGGATCTAACAACCAAAACGTACGACGTCTTCTGGATAGGCACATCATACAGTACATACAATTATCTCATGCTTATGTCCACCGGCGTACAGCATTCGGAGGTTGTAGTGATTGCTATAAAAAACTGGAACCCTATTACCACGTGGCTCGCTTGGAAAAATCTTAGTATCTGCTGTCTACTACGAGCCAGGGCCGGACACGCACGGAGGTAGAGAAAATCTGTTTCTCTACTGTCCTCAAAATTGTAGCTCCGACATCGAGTGGTGCGTGGGATACTAATCTTGGCCGCATGTTTGCCAATCGGCCAGCGTACCGTTATCGTAGCTGTCAGTCTAAGCATATCTTTTCTTGACCAATTAAATAGGTCCACCGTTCTTGATTTGTCAAAAGTGGGCAAGATTTTCTTCACAATTTCGCAAGTGGTAAATCTGTTCCATCCTGTTTCTGCCATTCGTGAGGACTTTAAATGCAGTTTTCTCTAGATTATTCCTAGCGGGCAGTGAATTGCTTCGGCAGTGGATACATCACGACCAGCTCCAGTTATGGGCAATTCTTTGGTCCTCTCGCTGCCGTATATGTTCCTATGGCCGCAAACCTACACGGGAGAGATTTCCATTGACCCGGCCGCCAGGCTCAATGCCCTTGTACAGTTCCTAACCATCTTAGAGTTTGTCATCAGTGAGCCTAATGCCGACTATACGAGCTTTGCTTTCAATCTTCATTTTCAATCGAATGAACAGCCGTTTGCATGTATAATAGGCTATATAAGCCTTCTCCACGCGCTTTTCGATATTTGTCTTCCAGCTTAGCTAGGCAGGTAGTATGAAGCCCAAATATTTCGCCTCGGAGGACAATGGGAGAATCGTTCTGTTTAGGGAAGTAAGTCTGAAATGTATTATTTTCTCACTTCTCGGTAAACAGCATCACCTCTGTCTTGCTCAGGTCGACACTGAGGCCACTTTTTGAGGTCCATGTGTGTAACCTGGACAGAGCTCCCTCAAGAACTTTGCTAATCTTTGAGGGAAAATTACCAGCGACTGCCATCACACCATCAACTGCATATGATACTACCTTTACTCTATCTTTATTTAAATTCCAATAGAATATTATTTCACTGTCACTTCGCAGACGAGCGGGGATTCAAGGCTAATTGGCCTAAAATACTTTGGTTTGCTGTGAGTTTTTGTACCCGTTTTTGGGAGTGAAAACTACATTGAATCGCTTCCAGCTTAGTGGAATATAATATATGCTATGTGAACGCTGGCTTTGAAGACCGTGTTAGCCATGAGATGATGGGTTTCTCCAGTTTTTGCAGCCTAATGAATGCAAGTCCTCCAGGGCTGGAGAATTTGTAGAGAGAAAAGCTACTACTTTTTTCTTTTTCAACGATCAAGTCTATTATCTCCTCTGAGGGTTGTGAAAAATCCGTTTCGGTAAACACTGTAGGTCTCGGGCCGTAACCTGGAAAATGAGTATTGATGAGGGTTTCTAGCGGCTCCTCTTTTCTTCTTTCAACAGAATTTATCTCAGTCTGGTGGAGGTGCAATAATTTTCTATCGTTGAGTAGTATGGTTGCCAAAATTTGGTTTGCGACTTACTGGACTGCTTTCGTATATTGCTACCGTTTGAGATTAGTATCGATAGCTCTGCTTTTGGCCGCCTCGTAGTTTTTACTGCACGAGCTCAATCGACAAAACCACTTGGCTAGTAATAAGTTTTCACCATTCAAAATAATTCAAGTTTAGCGATATAGCAAATCAGTAGAGAAGTATTTGTGAGTCCATGGCAAAAAATCGATCATAAAGTCAAGCTTTTTTCGAGAATCGCTGGAAGCTTTATTGCTATTCATTTTTCCTTTGATCTTAGTAATGAAATCCACTAGCGCTTCTTTTATTATTACTCCATATAACCCAAAATCCTGTTGGTTTAGTTGGTTTTTTTTACTCGCATTCACAAACCAACACAGGCAATTTCTCAATTTCGCAATTAGAGATCTGAGCTTATTTGTTTTCTGATTATGAAGCGTTAAACAACTGTCAACGTATCACAACCTTGGCAGCAGAATGAAAACGCAATTTATTATAACGAAAAAGTTTCGCAATCCGTCTCACATACACACACAAGCACATAGTCGCATATTTCCGTGTGCCGCAGACTTAACAAAACCTAGCCACTTCTCGCTTTTAAGACGACACTATCTCAAGCATAGACATCAACGGCTCCAACTACAAAACACTGCCACAAAACTCCTTCTTCATTATTCAACTTATTCAACTTATCTGCAAATAACTCTGTGTTGTCACACGCCACAGACGGCAAGATGCTAAGGAAGCGATAGGAAAAGAGTGCCAGGTCGCGAGGGAGCGGGGGAGTGTGTATGTCAATGATATATGTAGGCAGCGTGACTTCCTGTCAACTGCGATGCTTCCTACTCCAGCATCCCTCTCGCTCTCCCCCTCTCCCTCTCTTTCTAATTCAAGTTCAAGCCTACTTACATTTATACAAATGTGCTTGTTGGCTTTTATTTGCGCCTTGTCACTGTCGTCTTTGGTAGTTTATTGTTGTATGGCCTTGTTAATGGTGCCATCATTTTTGTTTTTGTTTTTGTTGTTGTGTTGGCGTCACGCACAAAAGGATTCCTGCTTCAAATTAGCAGAAAAATCTGTTATCCTTTCACTGCTTCGTTTGCTTGCTCCGCTGCTTGCTTGTTGGCTTGCTTGCGGCGTGTTAATGATTTTTCTTACCCATCTGTGTACAAGCAATTACTTGGCTGTTTCTTGGTATGGAATCACAAACATCTACATGTATGCACATTAGGGTAGCTCGCCAAAAAAAGTTACGGGGTTTCCGCCGGAAATACAAAGTTCGTCTTATCCAAAGATACAATGTAATACTCTTTGCCACTTGCTTTTACTAATTTACTTTTAAGAATTTTTTATAAAAGTATAGCTGATTCTTGAATATAAATCATACAAATAAAAGTTTCAAAATTTTTATGAAACTCACAAAACAATAGATTAAAAAAATTGTCACCTAATTGCAAAATTTTTTACTTTATGTGACTGAAAATGTTGGTTAATTGTTGATAATTTTCTTCAACGGTCAAGGGTAATTTCTAGCCACTTGAAATTTCACCTTGTTATACAAAAATTTAATTGGCTATAAAACTGTTTACCCAAAAAACTCTTAAAACTTTGAAATAAAAAATTTGAAAATTTGATGACGGTTTTTCGAAATTTGTTAGATTTTTTTAAGTTTCGAAACAGTTTCAAACATTTTGATACTTTTATAAAAATTAAATGGCCAGTATGAAAATATTAAAAAAAAAATACGTAATCAGGGGTGCTCAATACTTCGATTCGGTTTGTCAAATATTTGGTCTGCTGAGACTAGAAAGCAGGTATTGCGCATTCAAAACCCCAAAAATCATTTAGAAATATTTTCGCAAAACGCATTAATTTTACAGCATCAATGTATTTTGATAATGTTTTTCAAATATTTACAAGGTTCGAACGAATATAAAACGAATAATAATTAACATGCACAACATTAACAATTTCATTTCGACTCCAGAACATATTTAGCCATAAACCTTACTCTCAGCCAAAATAACCGTTTTAGACCCATATTTTAATACTTCATATAACCTGTGCATAATTTAATTAAATTAGACGTTTCAGACAGCTGGCAACCCTCTTCAAAGTATATGTTTGGCACCCATATTTTAATATTTCACATAATTTTTGTACAATTTAATTTCATTTCGACTTTCGAAGGCAACCCCCTAAAACAGAAGTATTAACCATATCCTCGCCAAGTCGAACCGAATGACATTTGCCATATTTTAATATTTTATATATGTAATTTGTGCATAATTTTATTAAATTTTAATTTTCAAACAGCTGGCAGCCCTCTATGAAATTAAAGATAATAACCTTCTTCTCGTCGAGGCGAATTGCTTCATACCAATAAATTAATATTTTATATAATTTGTGTATAATTGGATTAAATTTTTACTTTTCAAAAAGGTGGCAACCCTCTTCAAAATATACTTATAATTTTCTCCTCGCGAAGCGAACGGTGTCAACCTACATCTTATTATTTTATATAATTTTTGTACAATTTAATTTCATTCGACTTTTCACACCGGTGGCAACCCTCTCCAGAACATAGTTATGTATCTATAAACCGTACTTTCAGCCGAAATAACCGTTTGAGACCCATATTTTAGTATTTGATATAACTTGTGCATAATTTAATCAAATTGGACTTCATAAACAGGTGGCAACCGCTCCCAATCTCAAAAAAACTATGTCTAAAACCTTCCTGGAGTAGAAGCTGATCAATATGCAAAATTTCAAGTAATTCCGTGCTGTGGATAAACAGTCATCTGAGAACAATCAAACACATTTTCAAATATACATATCTACATATATGGATTATATTGAGAATTACATCGTTTCATTGGAAAGTTATTTTCTTACCATTTTTCTTTCTTTGAAAATTAAATCCCCAAGTTTTCTTTCCCAATTATCAAAGCACCTTAACTTAACTTAACTTTAACTTTTTTAAACTTTTGTTGTTCTAATTTTTGGAAAAATTAAAAAAAAAATACTTTCATTTATAAAAATAATTTTTTGAAGATAGTTTCAAATAGACGTCTTAAAATAGAATACCTAGTACCTAGTTTTTTTATTCGAGTGATCTACCCTAGTGTACCTACAGCACTTGCTTCCCCCAAACCTATATAAACAAAAAATTGCCTGTAACTCTTACGTCAGCATAACAAGCAGCCGCATAATAGGAAAACTTTTTCCAACTTAAACATCTCACTCACTTTTATTTCATTGTTTTGTCTATATATTTTCTTTTCGGTTTTTTGCACATTTGTACAAAGTGTCAACTAGCACGTATTCAAAATTAAACAATTTAATCCAACACATAACACAAATGTAAACACCTTCTTCGCTTCCCATCTAAGTAGTCTGTCTTACATTTAGTCAAACTTAGGCTTACAACTGTGACATTATCTCTACGACAAGCCAAAGGATAATACTTTGCAAACTCTTTTGTTGTTTCTAACGCTGCTTTTTCCCCACTCTCATTTGTCGCATTATTATCACGTTGATTGGCAAGATTTCTTACCTTGTAAGGCGCTCAAGGATATGCGCGTTAATTAGCAAACAGCCGCACACAGGAAAGACACGCGGTGCGCGTCGTAGTAAAGTCCGTTCAATTTGAAAAGATGAGCTTTAAAAGTAGACGACTAGTCGAATATGCTAAGATGTGGAGCGTTTATATATTTGTAAGATGGTAGATTTGAGAGAAGTTGTGCAAAGTCAAAGTTATAGTATTAATTGTTATTTTGAATTATCATCACAGTACAATATTTGTTCTGTCTTACAACCCTGACAAACAGGAAATGGGTTTAATGGTGCGAAAAACTCAATTGTAATTTATTATACGAAAAACGTATTCATGCTTACAATATTTCTAAATATTAAACAAGGCGGTTTAGTATTTAAAATGGAAATATCGGGTAATTCATTTAGAGGTATTTTTTATTTCGGTGAGATTTTAAGACTGGCTTGGTATTTATGTAGAGTGTTACTTGCCATTTCATCGTGCAAAGGTTTAGAACGGCGCCATTTCAATCTGCAAGCGCTTAAAAAGCATGAAAACGATCCCTTGCTTTCGACCAAAATTTTGTTCAGCGGCGGGGCTCATATCTTTCTTAACGGTTAAATCGATAGGCAAAATTTCCGTATTTAAGCCGAGGAAAAACCCGAAGAAGTTCAAAAGTGTTCAGTGTTGTTTGTGTACTGGTAGCATCATCCGTCAATAATTATTTAGAGTTTAGCCCGACTGGAACGTAATTGAGAATGTCGCTGGTTATCGCGCCATGCTAATGGACCCTTTGCAATCCAAAATTGAAGCCCGTAATTCTCGACGGTATTTGGTTTCAACTAAATACTGGAGTTTGATAAACAACGCATAAAACTATAACTTTAATGCGAGATAAATTTGGTGAATAGTTAATTTCATGCTGCGGATCCGCCCACTTAGACCATGAGGTATCTTATATCTGTCTTTGTCTTTTGCGGCCACGTAAAGTCGGAGGAATATTGCTCAGGTCATTCGCCAAATACCACTCGAAATTTTCGCACGCGTCAACAAAGCGTGGAACTTCAGAATATACTATGTTAGCCGCAGTTGCGGCACATATTTGAAAGAATTAATCTGTAAACAAGTAAAGGGGAGCCAAAGTTTGGGTGAAATTGACATTCAATTACCCCAGCTTGATGAAGAACTTTCGGAGATATACCTACTATTTACTCTATGGTCGGCGGTGCCACGAAAATTTTACATTGCATATATTTCCATCTCAAACTCAATACTGTGTAGCAAATTGGAGAAAATTAGGTTGGGGAGTTACTAAATACTCCTACAACACTACTCGACAAATTTTGATCAACTTTAGTCTCCAAGAATAAAATAGTCCTTTCCTAAAGTGAAATTTTCTCCTGATTCCGAATATGACTTTCATTTTCTTGTGGCAGATCTAGTTTCCGAGATATCGGCGAAAATATGAAAATTCCCATTTTTGCAGAACACTACTTCATATAGGTACGGCAAAAATTTGCATTTTTCATTTTTTCGTTTTTAACTGTTGAATTATGCATTATACTAATTCCCATAAAAATGTCTTGCCTTCACCTCCCTCAAGTATCTTCAGTAGTTTGGCCACTATGCCAAAAAACGTTCAAAAAATGTTGAAAAAAAAAACGAAATTTTTTACACAATTTCAGATTTAACCACTTTAAAATCGGAAAAATTCTATTGACGAAAAAAAGTTAGCCCTCCTATGTTGTAGGTAATTTAACTACGAAAATTTTAAGCATACCAGTACAACAATCGGACGTGCCATTGAAACTATAGCCCCGTTAACTTGCAAGCGTCTATCCTACAATTTTAGTATTACTCTGATAAAATTGGCGAGACATTTCATTTGGTCACTCTACCTTAGGGTCTAATAAATTTAAAAAGACATCAAGTATTTAATTGTCACTACTGTTTGTTGTAAATTTTGTTTTGCAAATTGTAGTGCAAATTTATACATACTATATCGGTAGATGTGTTTACGAAATGGCTTGTTGCAAAAGAGATTTTAAATGTAAAAATAATCCGGATGATTTTTGCTTTATTTGCGGACATTATATTTTCGGAAACTCAGCTCGGAAAATAACTAATTCTGTCAGAGATGCATACTTTCATTATTTCGGTTTCCGTGTAAAAAATCTCGATAAATCTTGGACACCTAATTTTATTTGCGCCTCCTGTAGATTAACTTTAATGAGATGGGTATCGGGTAAAGGTCATAACATGAAGTTTGGTGTTCCAATGATGTGGACTGAACCCTTTAACCACGACCAGTGCTATTTTTGCGTGATAGACCTTAAAGGTAAAACGAGAAAAAAGAGGAAATTAATAAGTTATCCAAATGTGGCATCAGCTAAAAAACCAAAACTACATGACCATACCTTACCCATACCTAGACCGCCTATAAGTTTTGAAGCCTCAAGCGAAAGTGGCTCCGAAGCAGATAATTCAGAAAGTGGACAAGAAGGAGAGATCCCACATCGAGTCTCACAAGCCGAACTTAATGACTTGGTCAGAGATTTGAAATTATCGAAATTTGATAGCGAAGTTCTAGGATCTCGTTTGCAGCAATGGGGCAGCCTGGGCCCTTCGACAAGTACTTCCAAATTTCGAAATAGACACAAGACTTTCTCTTCTTTTTTTACTAAAAGTGAAAATATTTGCTACTGCAATGATGTTCAAGGTTTATTTGAAGCACTAAAATTAGAAAATAAAGTGGATGATTGGCGCTTGTTTATAGACAGTTCAAAGCATAGTTTAAAAGCAGCATTACTCCATAAAGGAAATTCGTTACCGTCAATACCAGTGGCACATTCTGAGAATACTAAAGAAACTTATTTAAGCATATCAAATTTACTTGAGCTCATTCAATATAAACAATTTAATTGGAAAATTTGTGCGGACTTAAAGGTAAGCAGTTTCGGTGGTACAGTTTAAAATAAATAGTATATGAAATACATCCTAGGTTGTAGCTATAGTTCTCGGACTTCAAGGAGGTTTCACTAAATATTGCTGTTTTCTCTGTCATTGGGACAGCCGTGCTAGAGAAACCCATTATATTCAGGAAAACTGGCCACCAAGAGCTGAGTACGAACCAGGTGCCTTCAATATCGCAAACCCGCCTTTAGTAAATCCCGAACGAGTTATTTTGCCAGCACTTCACATCCAATTAGGATTAATGAAAAATTTTGTAAAGGCTTTAAATAAGGACGCGCCATCCTTCCAGTACCTAACGAAATTTTTCCCTAAAATAACTCAAGTCAAATTAAAAGAAGGTATATTTGTTGGTCCGCAAATTAGAAAGTTGCTGAAAGACGAAAATTTTGCGAATCATTTATCATCAGTAGAAGCAGCGGCTTGGGACAGCTTTAAGCAAGTCGTTAGTGGGTTTCTTGGCAACAACAAATATCCCAACTATAGAGAGATGGTCAAAGCCTTGTTGAAAAACTACAGTGCTATGAAATGCAACATGTCCCTCAAAATGCATTTTTTGCATTCACATTTGGATAATTTTCCCGCAAACCTAGGTGCTGAAAGTGATGAACAGGGTGAAAGGTTTCACCAAGACCTCATGATTTTGGAAAAGCGTTACCAAGGTTTTTGGAATGAAGAAATGATGGGAGATTATTGCTGGACAATAATACGGGAGACAAACCCAGAAAATTATAAACGGGTAGTTAGAAGTACCCATGTCCCTCACTATTGACCACCACGGTAAAATCGCTCAATTTGACTTTTTTAGATGTAGATATGTATGTATTTAATGTTGTTGTCGTTGTTGTTTTTTACTGAATTGCTGATTTATACTCATATTACTCAATTGAATACAGTTTAACGTGCAAACATATGTCTATAATAAAACGTTATAAAAAAATAAAAACCTAGTTTGAATAAAAATTTTCTCTATAAAAAAATTGTAGGATAGACGCTTGCAAGTTAACGGGGCTATAGTTTCAATGGCACGTCCGATTGTTGTGCTGGTATGCTTAAAATTTTCGTAGTTAAATTACCTACAACATAGGAGGGCTAACTTTTTTTCGTCAATAGAATTTTTCCGATTTTAAAGTGGTTAAATCTGAAATTGTGTAAAAAATTTCGTTTTTTTTTCAACATTTTTTGAACGTTTTTTGGCATAGTGGCCAAACTACTGAAGATACTTGAGGGAGGTGAAGGCAAGACATTTTTATGGGAATTAGTATAATGCATAATTCAACAGTTTAAAACGAAAAAATGAAAAATACAAATTTTTGCCGTACCTATATGAAGTAGTGTTCTGCAAAAATGGGAATTTTCATATTTTCGCCGATATCTCGGAAACTAGATCTGCCACAAGAAAATGAAAGTCATATTCGGAATCAGGAGAAAATTTCACTTTAGGAAAGGCCTATTTTATTCTTGGAGATTTTTTTTGTCGAGTAGTGCAATTATAACCTCAACTTGACGTGCGTGAACGGGCAAGATGATGTAACTCTTAAAGATTGAAAGCTATCCGGAGAAAACTATTTCTCTGACCATTTTTATATCAACATCGAGCTGTGCATTCCTATCAATGATGCCAAAACATTCAATAATAGTAGGCTCAAAAATTGGGGTACTCTCAAGGGTTATTTATTCAGCTACCTTCCTGAACCCTCAGATAACCTTGAAAACCAATACATAATGGACTCTACAGTTGATGAAGTCACGAGTAATTTTCAACCAGCGAAGAAAGCAGCATGTCCTTCAATAATGTGTGAAAAGAAATGAAGACTACCTTGGTGGTGCCTGGACTCCGTAAGGAGTCTAGGATCAAATTTAACCAAGTCAAATCCTCACACTGTTTGGGGTTAGTACAAAAACTGCCAACACAGATTCCAATATGCAGTCAGTACTGCTAAACGTTGCTCGTGGAAAATTTTTTGTCAATCGACTGAAAGTAACTCTGAGACAAGCCGTTTAATAAGAATCCTCCCTAAGAACCCTACCGCGCTTAGCTATCTAGTTAAGGAGGTTGGAAACTGGACGAAGAGTAGCCAGGAAACTCTAGAACTTACCATGCAAAATCTCTTCGCATTGTGTTAAGATTCAAGGACTGTGGACCACACACACGTTACGGCTAAAGAAAGAGATTTCCCCTGTGAGGTCATTCCTGAGGAGAATATAGCGACAGTGATTCCAAGCATCTCAACATAAAAATTACCAACCATACCACAAAAATGGGCTCAATTTTAAAGTAGTCTTAATGCCAAAGACGAAAAAAGCTTCACATGACAAGCCCAAAGATTCCACAACAATAAGTATCTTGTCCTTGGCTATGAAAAAATTTAATCACTCAATATAAGCTGGTAGTTAAAAAAAATTGTCAATATATTTTGTTTCAGTTTCATTTCAAAGAGTCATATCGGAGAAAAGAAAATCCAAACAAACTGAAAAATAATCGGTACCATTTTAAAAGACGCCGCGCGTGCGTAACCTGCAACCGATAATTAAATTTTCTGATAGTAAAGGACTGCGATTGAGTGTATACAAATTCTAAATGGCTGGCAACCAAAAACTACACAAGTGTTACGCGTGTCTCTGGCCATAGGGATATACCAGGTAAATGCGGGGCAGACGAACTGGAAAGGACACACGCGTCATTGCCGGGCATCAGTATCCCCTGTCACGCGGGAATACCGATATATTCATGTAAACTCTGGTTAAGAGCTATTGTCCTTGAACTGGCAAACATAAGATGGGCTAAAGGAACTACCTATGGGGTAGCCCGACAGCTCTGACCTAGCTCTGGTCTAGAGTAGGAAAAGAAAGATCCTTCAGTCAAACTAATTTGGAACGCCCTCTTCTACACCTGGATTCCGATATCGTAACTGGTCATTGCCTTATGGAAGCCCATGGCAATAGAGTTGACTTTCTCGCTTCACTTTCACTTTCGTAATGAGAAGGTGAAGAGGATTGAACATTACCTTTGTACTGCCACTTAAGCGAAAATAAGAAGGAGATGCCGGCATCAGAACTTCTTCGACTGTCTGCCGGATTTCGGATCAACCAACGTCAGTCTAATTGGATCCTTTTTGGACGAACGGCACATATTGTCTAACTCGTCTAACAATGGGCTCGATAGGCCTAAGTGTCACCACATTCTATGCCACGGTATGAGACCAGAAACTATAGCCTAACTCTACATCAAGTCTGTGAAAATATTGAAAGTCATAATTGTCCGATCTTGGCCTTCAATTTTTAGTTTGGCTCTTGATTTTGTAGTACAAAACGGAGAAACCTGCTGTTTTACGCAAATTCGGAACGGTGGACGATTTTTGTGAAAAGTTTTTCATGACAGAAATGCACTCGATAGTTTGTTATTATCTGCAGATGCCAACCTCTATAGAAACATAAATGTTTCTTTAATTTTTTGTAGGTTTTTTTTACCATACGCAGAATAAGTATGTTAAAATAATTACAATTCCAAAGTGGTTCATGACTAAAGTTGTGCATTTTAGTTTTCTCCATTTGTTATTAGCTTATAAATAAAATTGCTGAAACTTTACTCTGAATCAAAATTCAATTGCAGTGAAATAAATTAGTCACAAAACTCAACGCTACTGCACTTTGGCGTCTAATTATCGCTCTGAAGTTTGAACTAAAATTCAATTGAAAAGTAAAACTTCGAAAGCAAGAAATGACGTGGCGGCAATCGACGCATGCGAGCGAACACGACTTTGCACTTCATTTCCTGCAACTCGACAATTTACTAGCTTGCAATGGCAATAATAGTGCACAGCAGGGCGTCCTATTGTTATGCGCAAAGAAATGTAACAAATTTTCCACTAAAGAATAAATATCAAATCCAAAAGCAAGTGAGTATTTTGCGAGGGTTTGAGCAACGCAGGAAAAGTTCGTGCGGCAATGCCTGAGAAAAGTTGATACTTTCATTTCTTACACTACAGCTTCGACACAGTGGCGCAGCATCTTAAAGAGTAGCAGACTTGCAGCGCAACTTCTCAAGAATTTAGAACTGCATTGAACGCCACATAGACACACACCCAGCCACTTACAACAAAGCCATTCTACCAACCGCCGCTTTTATTGTTCCTTTGCTCAGCGCCGGAAATCTTCAGATATCAACCAACAGCCAAGCGAAACAGTTTTGCTGCTATTACAGATTCCCCATTTCTAATCTGCTGCTGCCTGTTGTAAATGCTCCACTGAAGCGCATTCGAATCGAATTAGTTAGACAGCTGAAGGCGGTTGGTTGCCGGTGTCGGTGGTGGCCGCTGGTCCGCGTTGGTTGGGGTTTGCGTAGTCAACGCTTGATGTAACTGCTTTGCGTGGTAGGCTAGCTAAGAAGTGGCGAGCGGTGAGCGGCGCTTCAAGCTCTTTTAACGCTTCGTCGAACGGCTTTCGTTGGCAAAGTGGAAAAAAGGACAAAATTAATTGTTGAGTAATTGAAATTTTATTTATATTAGTTTCCGTCACATTGGCAGCGAGCTCTAGAATAGCACGCAGCGCGGATTTCCTTTCCGAAAAATTTTCAGACAAAAGTTGTAACTACACTTCGATTACAAAAAGTACTAACGAATAAATATTTTATGCAAACAATGCGTAGGTACGAAAAGTAAACAAATCGGATACTGATGGAAGTGTTGCTTTCTTCTGCAGCGTTGGGCGCTACAGATTTTAATTTACTTCACTCTTCGGCTTCAGTGAATTCGAATGCGCGACTTAGCGGCAATTTTTTACTAATTTTTTTAGTATTAGCAGTATTTTTGCACTAAATAATCTTTTTTATAATATTGATATTTACAGAAATATAATGCTCGACAATTCACTAAGGACATTCCTTTCACTTATTATAAGTAAAAAGTGTTTAATTAAAAATATCCATCCCAGATATTTATTTCTCGAATCCCTCACAAAACGAATTATTCAGATATGGTTTTTGCTTTAAAGCAGCTTGTCTTTTTAGGCAGTTAAAGTCGTGAAATAGTGTGTGCTAATTATTTATCAATCATAAAATATCTACCGAGAAAATAATCAATAGCAATGGATTCCGATTTAGCCAATTTGGACTACAATCATTGTTATAAAATTTTCCTAACATGTGAAATATTCCGCATAGGGCGTTGTTTAGTTCTAGCGCTTAATATCATTACATTGCCTTATTTGTAGACATATAATTAAATTATTTTTTTGATATTCTAGAAAGGTATGAAAGCTTCGGCCGAAGGGAGCACTTCTTTGTTTTTTACTGCTTATTACGTTCGAACTTTGATACGATATTTTCATATTTAGCAAGTGTATCATCTATATTTTTTATTCTTGGGCTTAACGTTATGTTTTCTTAGCCGATGTTAATATCATTATCGATATTCTTATCGCTATAGTTGTCTACGATATCATTGGCGTTATTTTAGAGTTTATCAATTCATTTATCCTTGTAATTATCAGTACCGAACAATCAGCCTCCTTCTGGGAAGGTCCTCATCTGAAAATTGTCCTCCTAAACGTCCTTGTTTTTGATATTTGCTCCTCTGATATAAGTATTTGTTTGAAGTTTTATGAATTGTCGTGTATGAAAACAAAGAACTTTTAGGATATTCAAAAGTAAATGGCTTATTCTAAGAAAAATTGTCGTACTTGGGCAAATCGAATAGAGTCATAATGGAAACGTTTATAGAAAAAGCAGGCATTTTTAACAAATATGTTTTGAATAAAGTGAGCATTACATTTTTTTTCTTTATCCCATACTAAATTGGCAAATATTGAATTTTGTGTTAAGCTTTTATCTGAAAAAATTACAAATATTAAAATAGTCGACAATTCTGTTTCAAGAAATTTGAAGACTGAACCTACATATATCTACATATATACATATATGTATATATAAATGCAAATCTGTCCTGTCGTGCGATCATCACGCTTAAACTACTTAATGAAAAGTATACTCATTCTACGCGTTCCGGGACGTGTCATGGGCATGTTTTTATGATGGAATTCGGTAATTTTTTTTCGCCTCCATTATTTGCTTAGTTTTTCAAATTGGTATTTTTTTCACGAATGTCTGATTTTGTTCTAACTGGCAAATGCATGTTTTTTTTACGCATTCTTTCTTTTATGGAACGAGCAAACCAAAATTTATCTTTCCTACAATGTCAAAATTACTATCGTAGTCATTTTTAATGAAATAATAGCATAAAAATATTTGATTGTTTTTACGATAAAAATGATAAATTATTTCAAAACTAAGGGGTTTCCATGAATTTAAGAATGAATTAAAATATCTTTGTCATATACATATAGGTATAGTATATATATACATATATATATATGCAAATTTCAGTCCGCATGCAGTGCTGCCAGATTTAACGAGATAATGCTATAATGGATGCTGCTCTCTGTCTGACAATGCCCCCTCCTCACTGTATACTTTGGCAGTCAAGGTGCTATTAAATCTCTAAATTCCCACGAAACAACGCCCAGTGTTGCTATAGAATCCAAAAGTGCTCTCAATCAGGTCGCGTCTAATGTTCCGTGATAGTTGCATGACCTTCTGTGCATAGTGGCATTCCCAGCAACTGCACTGCAAACGTGTTGTTAGGGAAAGGAATTATCTGTTGTAAATTCTGCCATCGACGCCGACATGCGTCCAACTTCCTGCGAACACAGTTTGAAGTCAAAACTCATCGATGAGGTGAACACTAGATGGGCCATGGATCCTAATAATCTGAGAGATTACCAGACAAGTTTGTTCAAAGGTTGACGAAAAGTGATCCAAAGCTGATTGCCCTTCTCTCAGACTAATGGTCGGGATAATAACCGGGCAGTGCCTCATGGGTATACACGGAACGATATTGGAATGCCTAACCAGCGCTTTCTGTCGAAGCTGAAGAGACGAAGAGGAAGTGAAGAGCATCGACCACTAACTCTACCACTGCCCCGTCCTGCCCAATACCCGAACCAGTTTTTAAATTGGTACTTTCTAGACTATTTGGCTACCCTGAACTCGGCGAGCATTCCCGATTTTCTACACTAAGTAAAGTGCCGTGTAGTTGACCTTCTAAGGCTCCTTTCAGCCCTATCACAACGTGCGTTGTTAGTCTACGCGTGCATCCGTAATCTTGCGCGGTTGCAGTCGTTCTAACCTAACCTGTGTGAAATATGAAAATATGGGTGCCACACTGTTCGATTCGCTGAGAAGAAGGCTTAACTATATTTTAAGGAAAGTTGGCATTAAAAGTTGAATTTAATTAACTTATACACAAGCTATATAAAATAGTAATAGTTCGTTTCGCCTTGAGAATGTTTTTTGTAGAGGGTTGCCACCTCTTAAAAGGTAAAATTCAATTGAGGATAAAAAATATTAAAATTTGAGTGTCAAACTGTTTGCCTCGACAAGAACAACGTGCATGCCTATATTTTCAAAAAGGTCAATTTATAAACGAATATAGGCAGGACAATGCCTGTCGGGATCTTCTAAAACTAGTATATATTTAAATCCTAAGAATTGTATATAATGATAATGCGTGCAAATGTGTAGGAGACAAAAGTCAAAAACTAACTGTTTTTGCCGAAGCAGCTCAAACACAACAAACAATTGAATTGCAACTGTGCCCTATCACAAACTAAGGCAAATTATGACAAAAAATGGGCTGAAATATTCAGGTATTTTGATAGACGAACATACTCGTAAGATGAAGCGGAAATGATTTCCCACCTACTTACTCTATCCACGCGAAGATTTTCCACTTTATGTGGAAAATTTTCGATAACTTAGACCTTAGTTGTGCAGAAATCAGGCATCCCCTAAATTCTTGCACAGTTCAAATTAAAAGAATTTAGTCTCAATTTAAAGGTTAAGAGTACTGCATTTTCTTTTTTTGTACTCTGCCAAGTATTATTCACTAATAAGATTTACTGCCATAAATCAGATTCTTAAGGAGACAACGTAGATAAATACTCCGTTATAGGTCCCTCAATTTTTGTTACAACATCAAGACGCATACCACAAAATGTAGAAGAAGTTCAGCTTCACTTAGAGCTATACGATGTAAATTCCAAATTATTATGTATTATTCTAATATTATGATTAATAAACGTTGTTTGATGTGAGAAGACGAAAGCTAGTATCCGAAAAGCTACGCAACCTCACAGAAGCTATCCCGTCTCTAAGTGCATCACATCATCTTTCTAAGAGAAGCCTTGCTGCGGAAGCAATGCCAAAAAAAAGCAGTAAATGTAAATATTGAAACAACATTTTTGAGTTGAGCCGAACAAAAAAAAACAAAAACAAACAACACTGTTAGCTGTCACGTGATTATCATCAACATTGTCATCATTTTATTGCTATGGAAATGTGCCATCCGGGGCGTTTTTAATGCATTCAGGGAAATGACAAATAAATATAAAAATAAACGAGCCAAGCGACCAAATAACAGTTACAAAAACAAATATTAACACACACACACACTTACATAACAACTATCTATGTATGTACTTACTTATTTAGTTGAAGTTGCAAGCAAATCAAAAAGAACAACCAATTGACCCATCCACCATAAACAATCGAACGCAATAAGCAACTGACAATCTCGGCAATAAAATGAATATTGCATTAATGCAAAACTGCCTAAATATCCCAATGATATATGTATGTATGCAAAATGCCCAAATGGATTGCATAAAAACAATTGCGGAACTCCGCGTATCGATGGCTAACAACGACCGACGACTGCTGTTTCGGCTGTCACTTTGAGGTGTTGAATGCGTCAAAATGGTCATATCAGTCAACAAACAAAACACAAAAACGAAACGAAAAAAAAACGAGCGTACGCAATAATGGTGCATTTGCAAATTTGTTGTTGGTATAAACGGATGCGTGTGCGTGGATCATTGATATTAATGCGTTTGCGTGTGTGTGTGAGTGTGTGCCCTTTAGTGTTGTAATTGTAATTGACAAACGTCAAACATGAGTCGTAAGTGTCAAAGTATGTGGAAACACGCAGAGCGAGAGAGGGTGAGATAGAAAAACCAGCAGTGAAATGTATAACAATACAGGGTGTTCAGAAAATGTGTATCTTTCAATAAAATTTCACCACAATTGCTCAATAGAACTTTATCATTTTTATTACTCCTACGAGAACATGTAACTAGGATTATGCCCATGATGGAATGAAATTAAGTTGTCACTTACATAACCTCACTTTTTCTGCATGGTAAATACTAGAAAAATGGGGAAAATTAGTACTATTTTTATTACTTTTTGGGTACTAATTCCAATACTTTGAAGATGTATTCAAAATTGCATTCTACATTTTTAAAAAATTTTTGTTGTTCCTTGTTGTTGTAATTCCATCGTCCTCCTCATCGCCTTCTTCATTGTATTTTGGGGAGCCTTCACTAAAGCGCTGACGCTTCTTTGGTGGTGATAGGGAAACCAAGAAAGTCGCATTGCCAGCGCCACCACCATTTACACTGGCTGCTCTTAGTGCTATATCGTCGTGATCTGTGTTTCGAACACGCCTTCGTCTTTGTCGAAGTCTTATTGTCCTGTGATCGGGATTGTTCAAATTTATGATGAAGTTATCGCTGGAAGCATAGGGCGAGCTACAAAACTGTGAGATTCTTGTAGAAAAATTATTCTCTTGGCTTTGGCGAAAATTTTCCCATTTTTGGAAAAATTATGTGAACGGAAATTTGGAGCGAGATTGTCAATAAATTTGAAACGAAAAGTTTAAGAAAAATAAAAGCAAAGAAACAATGATATCTGCACCTACTTTCTCGACAAAATTTTGAAAATGTCTGCTCCATTTCTCTTTCTTTTCTGCCCGATATACATCAATATTGTCGTCACTCTGAAGCTGGCAAGCCGGAACTTTCGAAATTACAACGACCACCCCTTAAGTGACATCACCTTTTTATTGCACCATGGGATAAGCCGAAATCGTACCAGATAATAGATTTGAGATTTAAGTAACCTAGAAATAAATTTGATTAAGTTCTCTGTTATAGCAGGCATGACCAGGGGAACTATTTATCCCCAACCTAAGGAGTTGCTCTCAATTTTTTATTGATTTAAAAACTTCAAATTTTTGTTTGCTTCTAACTCCACCCCACTAAACGGACCCAGATTTATCTGCCAACCATTTTTCAAAAGCTTCAAAGCCTAATAATTTATGACGATATTTTCGTTGAAAACCTAAAGATTTGATATTTTAAGCCGTAAGATGGAAAAAACATGCTGTTATAGTATCTCAGAAGTAGTGAATTCTTCTGGTATTCCACTTCATTACTGATATTTTGCCTTAGCAGTCTATCTATAAAGCGCTTTGTTGAAGCTGAATATTAAATATATTTTTTCGAAGACAAAACAAACTTTTTTTTTGACTATTATCTTTTTTTTTAGACTAAACGTAGTCCAATATTTGATATGAACGCAAGTGCTTTCTGTTTTTTATTCGTACCCAAAGAAGGATTTTCTGATTATTACGAGAAATGCGCTTCAGACATCCACTTTCTTTATATATATATCCCTTCAATGTAAATTAGTTTGGTTTAAACGTAGACTCGAATATGGAAAAAATAACTGTAAATAACTTTCTAAGACTAATCAAAACTTCTTGCATGTAAGATATGATAATAATATTTTGCCGCTGATATCTTACACACGATGTTTGACCGATCTTCTCCTAACATTTCTGGTGTGCGTCTTGACATTGTGCTACAAATGGAGGGGCCTACAGTTTTACGCCGATTCCAGATGTCAATTAATCTTGTTTCCCTACCTATCGGCCGATAGCGCCCGTTATTAGAAACACGCTTTTCAATAATTTTTTGATGCTCTTGAACTCGGGACGATCCAAATGAAGCGCTCACACGGAACACACTCGGTGGCCGCCAAAAAAAATATAAAAACTGTACCACTTTAGGTAGTTGGAGTACTATGTACTAATTGAGAGCAGGAATTAGGTTAGGCTAGAATGACAATAGAAAGTGAATCTTCACATAGTTAGGCCAAGAAAATACCTATTATGATGGCATATGCAATCCAGGCTCTTCTAAAATATTGCTCACTTACCATTTCGCATTCCTTATACCATTTTGTCAGCGCTATATATTAATTTCCGTTATCTCCGCAAGGTTTTCCAGAGTTAGTTTTCCGAGCGCACGCGGTCATCTGCCCAATCTTGAAGCAAATTAGACCATGATCTGTTGGGGTGGTGGCACCATTGCTCGCCAGATCATCGGCCTTGCAGTTACTCTAACTGTCTCGGTGCCCAAGCACCCATATGAGTCGAGTTCTATAATGCCGGGCTATTTTGTTCAAAGATCTGCGGCATCCAGTTGAGGGCTTTTAGGGCCGATTTACTGTCAGATGGTTTTTTTTTTACTAGGTGGCGAGCTGCCTCCTAGACAGCACCTCCGTTTGGTATACACTACAGTTGTGAGGAAGCCGGAGGATGCTTCTGTTCCACCTCTGGAGAGAAAGCTCATCCTCAGATCTTCTTGTCGAGTTTGGAGCCATCATTATACATGTTTAAAGCCTTACGTTTACGGTGAGGTCTAGTATTCCTGTCCTGTTTTGTTGGTATGGTAATTTATAGTTTTTAGTGTAGGCAAAGAACGTAGATTATAAAGGAGTTTCCTGGCATTTCGTTTCATGTATTGTCAAAGAACGTAGATTAAAAAGTTGGATGGCGTTTTATTTCCTGTGGCAAGAACTCTCCTCCGTTTTCACCACCCCAAAATCTAATTGGATATAATCAGATTCTAATATTAATCAGCAAAAGTCAAATTAGTTCCGGTATGGTGAAATCGGACGAGATCTTTTGCAGAATCGCATTCACAGCTTCAGTAGGTGAAAGCAACAATTAGTAGAATTACCATCTTCTTAAATCTCAATTTTGATTTATAAATTGAAGCGGCCTACTGCCTCCAGCCAAATTCATGACCCTACTGTCCACAAGAGATACATGTCGCTAGAACGTGGTTGGGAAGTATTGATGCAAACCATATCTAAACGGATAGTTCAAAGCTAGACGGGACGGTTAAAAGAACTTCTTTCTTTACTCTTGTCGAATCCAGGTCTAAAGTAATGAAAAGCAATGAATTTTTAAAAACTATCTATATAGTTTTTGAATAATATTGAAGAGCTGCATGCATTAGTTTGAATAATATCCATTTCATCACTTAAATATATCTACATGCAAAAACATTTTCGTAAAAATAACAATAAATAAGTTATACATTTCAATCTCGCAAACTAATCCATATATCAGCTTAAAGCAATTTTTTTCATCATGAAATGTTGAAGCCTAGTATTCAAAAATTTCGTAATTTTATCAGACGTTCAGTGAGAAAATTTTCCAGCTCGAAATGAATAATTTCTTTCAGTACTACTACTGCAAATCATATTGCGGTTATATAAATCTGAAAGGCTAATTTATATTTTTTCAAAAAGAAACATATTAAAAGTAAAATTTTATACAATTTTTGTATTACTGAAAACTTCAAAAAGTTCGGCTTTTTTTTTGGACGAAGTCGAATCGAAACCGAACCGATTATATTGGCCGAACACGCCAGAAGCCGAACTTCGGTGGTTCACTAATCTCCAGTAATTATGCAGAGATTAGACATAGAGGCTCTAATACCGAAGTGCGTTCCCTCAGGAACCTACTCTTTATCCAACCATTGCAACACTCTTGATTTCACGTGTTTGAAAGCACTGAGCGCGGAATTAAAATAAGAAGTGATAAAAATATAAAACGTTCGTTGATGAAAGTGTCATAAGTTAGTTTCAAAACTTCTCCTTTTCTTCAATTTTTTCAAACTTTTCGGTCACCCGGTACTTTCACTCACATATCATTTCCTTCAGCAGGAAATGTGTGTGAGAATTTCGAATTACCCGCTGAGCGAACGCACACCAAAACTATAAAATAAACAAACTTCCGGTGAGTAACGCAACAAATATATGAAAATTGCGAAAAACTATTAAAGGATATGACGAGCACGCTCTCCACGTTGATGGACGCACATTGACGAGCACGTTGATGATGATTTTTGATGGAACTGACATACGCTACGCAAAATCACCACACATGCACTACACACACACACACACGCGCGCATTGATAGTATCATAAATTAGAAATTTATGGCTGACGGTAGTTGGCGCTGCGGCGGTGATGATGATGACGACGATGAGTGACGAAATTCCACAGTCTCAACGCACAGCAGCCGCGCATTTCCTTTTGTATGCAAAAAAGTAATAAAAATTGTCAATCTAATAATATTTTCGCATTCACACATAACTGTATAGTCAAACGTGTGTTTGTATTAAAAATTAATGAACCACGGAGGCGCAAGCAACCAAAAATGCGCACACACATACAGCGGCAATAATACAAAGGATAATGGGAAAATTTGCACGCCAGTAAAATAAAGCCTATGCGCAAATTGGAGCTAGGGGTAAGTAAAAGCCTAAATGATGCGAGCTGATGTGCTATTGTGTGTGTGTGTGTGTGTGCAATTGTTATTTATTTGACACTACCTCTATGTGTGTATGTATGTATGTATGTGTGGTGCGCCTAACATGCGCTCAGGATAAAAGCGCAAAATGCGAATGCAAATCGTAAAAATTAATGTGCCGCATTTAGGTTATAGGCAACGACTTCCCTTACAACATACACACACACACACACACATACACATATACACAAATACTAAAAATGCGAATCAAATGGTGGCAATGCAAAAATTGCAAAATGTCATAAATTTGTCACATTTGATGTCTCACATGACAACAACAATAACTAATAGCAATTGCTATAACAATGGCATGACAATAGCATTGCAATGAAATAATTCGCCCTTACCGAAATTCTTCACCTTTTCACTTTCGTTACACCGTACTACCATACCCCCAGCCTTCAGCATCACAACGTTACAACGTCAATAGCGTCTTAGCTCCTTGCGCTCTCAGCCAACAACAACAAAAGTGTTAATGAAGAAAATGCATTTGTGGGCTAGTTAAAAACCTTTTAATGATGGTTGTACTTGCTGTATGCGCTTTGTGTTGATTTTTATGTTTATTTTGTCATATGATGAAAGTTAAGTACTGAGCATCTTTCATATTCGGGGTAGTTTGTTTGTTGCCTTCTTACACATTTAATTAGATATTTCTTAGGCTGTCACGAAACGTCCTTTCAATATTTTGATTACTTTGAATTAAGCATTGCGAATTGGCTATCTATGGCTTTGCAATTTTATGTATGTGTGAAATAAAATTAAAAGCATCGTTAAATGTAAGAGACAACATTTATTGTCGTGTTAATTAAGGCGCTTTGTCGCAGCGGTTGAGAGAGGGTGCATTGCATTTCTTAAAGACAATAGATCAAATCTGTGAGAAGAAACGTCAAAATATGATTTTTTGTTTGTCTATACCAGCTGCTATGAGCGAAAATTCTATAATGAATAAATCTACATTTATGTATCTTCTAACTATATGCTATAATAAAACTGCAGAAAAGTCATGTCTGTGAAAATTGCTTTCAACTGATGCATGGAATGTAATAGAATGCATTTGAACTACATTTAGACTTTTTCTCTGTCTGTTATTACTGTTTGAACTCGCTAATCTCCAATATAACTGAATGGCTTTTCGTGGGCTTTAACTGGTGACTGGGCAGTAATCTCGACTATAACATAGGATACATTTTATCAAAATATTAAACAGAAAAAAGTATTTTTTCTAGAAACGACTTACAATTAGTTTCTTTTTAATAAAATTGTACATATATTTTCATAGGCGTCAAGTTGTCGATATCAATGAATGTCGGTGTTTATTTGTTGTAGTTAATTTTTTTAAGCGTAGCGGCGCACACCGTTTGTTACGGTCCGATAATCTCAAGAACCGCTATATTATGTTTTTGAAATTCTGGTTTCGGTTAATGCACATTGTTTTAGACATATTAAAATTCTGAAGTTAATAACAAATACTACATTTATGAACCAAATTGACTCATATTCACAATACAGGTACGTTTGGTGACAAAAATAAGGCCAACAAACTTTTTTTTTGACAAAAGTTATAGGTTCAGCACATGATATGTATAAGTTTAGTTTTTGGAACAACCCGACTTTCTTCTTTGTGAATATAAGTTATTTTGGTTTATTTATGTACACATCTGTAGGCTTTTGACAAAAAAAAAGGCTTAAGTCTAATTTCTCCATTTTACAGGTGAGCGAAAAAAACCCGGTTTGTTTGAGTATAGCAGCTTTTGTATGAGCTTTTTGATGAAATTAAAATCGTCATATTGTGAAACAATCTCATGTCTCTAATTTTGGTATTATGGTAATATATTTTCTTTGTTATATCTAGTGGTTACATTTGAAATTAATTTTAAAATAATTAAGTGCTTTCAGTCAAACAGAATTTGGGGAAAAATTTCAGCTCATATCAAATAAGAGCTTTTGTCAAAATTATTTGGGACATAAATTTCTTACCTACAAGGAGTTAAGTTCTCTTGTCGAATGGATATAATGAAAAATACTGACTAATAGCAGCCCAAAAATTATAATCTTTCATTTCGGTATTATATATGCAAATTATATTATTGTTTTTCAGGTATGCCTTAGAAACCTTAGAAAGCCGACTAAATTAACTTTACGAAGTTTTTAAAAAATTACGAATTTATTGAAAAATAGATTTGAAAAAGAATATTTCTGCTTGACAGGAGTCACTATATAAAACGACATGCTTCATTAAATGGGCCAAACTCAGAAGACACTTATAAGTACAGGACCCGATGACATTCGTTCCACGCTTCCCAATTGCTTCATGTCAAATGTAAGATTAAATGCCCATAAAAGAACCGTTGCAAACGAATATAGCTGCTTTCAAATAAGGCGTGGGAAGACATCGCTGCAAGTCAAAAGGAAATATTATCGCTGATTTTTCTCGAAGAAAGAGTTCCTTGTTCCTTTTTTTACTCTCGTTGCCGAAATCAGCAGAGCATCGTGGAGGTTTGCAAATTCAACATTAAGTTCGATTTTCCTTTTATATTGTCCGTGCTTTTAATTTTTGCTCTTTTCTGAAATCTAATATCTAGTGTTCGGAATACCTTATGAAATTTGGTTTCTCATACTGGGTTATATAATCAATAAAGTGTTGCGACGTTGAGATCACGCAGAAAGTATAGCTTTGTGGTATGACGTCTATTCCTACGGCCTGAATTCCAATAAGTTCGCAGTAGGTTTGTTTCAAGGCTAATTTTTCCTTTGCATTTAATTTTATATTCAGTTTTTGAACACTTCTCTCAATTCTATATTTTATTTATTCTAATTTTTCCGCCGGTTTAAAATTTACTTATCTCCACTTAAGTTGTTCTTTCAAATATCCACAGATTCGTAGAATTTATTAAGAAATCGATTGGAGTACCAACTATGTGTGTTCTCTTAACGAGCATGACATTGCTTGTGGCTCAATGCCGAAACCGGTTGGCCTCTTAACTAAATTTCATAAGGAGTGACGAAAATTGATGCCCAGATATATCATCCCGCAACCTATCTCGAAAAACCCGCAAATAAACAAAACAAGAGAAATTATATTTAGGAAATATCATAATCCGATACTCTGCTGCTTTTCCATCGGTATTATTAAATCAAAATTATGTACGTAAAGTCTGTGAGAAGAAGCATCAAAATATGATTTTTGATTGCAGAATTTTTTCATACCAGCTGATATGAGTGAAAATCCCTTCAAAAATAAATCTATGCTAATACAGTGTACTACTAAATTATTCGTACAGCGCCGTATTGTCAGGAATTTTAAAAAAATATTAATGTTAGGTTGGGTTAGAATGGCGGCGAACGAGCTCAACGGCCAATTTGCAACAAAGAACCTCGGATTATTTCGTCTACAGCCAACTAGCGCAGTTTAAAAATTTTAAAATGTTGTTGAACAAATCCTGCAGAGAATTTTACTCAAACGCCTCCATAGTGGCATTACGTTTCCCCTCATTAGAGCCGGACATCTGCACAGTAGATGCTCAACTGTCTCTTGTGCATTTTCATCACTACAGCTTCTCCAGTAACACATAATTGTAGGCAATTCTAAGTTTTCTGGCATGGGTTCCGATCGGCCAGTGACCCGTGAGAGCTGCCACAAATCGCTCAACATTAGGGCTACACTTCGACAGAGGAATTGATTGTCTCTTAAGGTCGTATTCGGGCCATTCTGGAATTCCTGTGCGCGCCGATTGCTAAAGGTAGTCGAGGTAAATGCTCCTCTTAATTAAGCCTATTTGGACTGGTTGTCACTGAAATCTATCTGACTAGCTTATGAACTGAATACTAGTCAGTGTATTGGTGTGAAATAGCAAGATCTCGGAACCTACATCAGAATCGCATACCGAACGAAGCCATGAGTTAGTAGTAGATTTTGATGAGCGTGGCGTGTGTAAGAATAACTCCAGCCGTGAAAGTTTTCAATACAAACCAAATGCTGACAGAAAGAGGGTACAGCTCATCTGGGCAAAAACGATCATTTGTTGAAAGACGTGACTTCAACTGAAGTTTTTAATTGAGCACAAGCTTAAGGGGGGAGTACCTTTAGACATGTCAAGAAATGGATTTTTTATTTTTTTATCGATAGTTATATCGCCTTAGAATAGCATGTCAAAATAACAATAGTTAATTCTTGAAATTGTGGAAGAAATACTTCACAGAGGTGGCTGGCGCCGAGCCCGCCGAGCTCTTGGCCGCAAAAAGTTTTCTCGAAACCATGTTTTTCCAAAATTGTGTACGCGATAACTAAAAAAATAGCAAACCGATTTTCATCATACAACATTCATGTTAAAGAACATAAGAAACTGTTCTATGTAGACTAAAGGTTTCAAAAACAAATCATGTTTAGACCAATTTTGACTTCAAGTACAGGGTGGCCCAAATAAGATCAGCTGATGTGAAACACAAATAACTTTTTTATTTTTTAACATAATTTATTTTTTCTTTTGGCAGTTTATAACTGTACTCTTGGAAATTTAAAATGAATACATACAGTCCACAACAACGCATTAAAATTATCAGTTTTTATTATTCTTCTCAACGATCAATTGTTCTGACGCAGCGAAATTATCGCCGTTTTTTTAACGTAAGATCAGCGCCCACATCTTCCGTGACTACAAGTTTAGTTCGCCGTTTTGAGGAACTGGGTTCAGTTGCCGACCGTCCAGGAAGAGGTGCTTATCGAAATATTCGTACTGAAGACAACGTGGAAGCTGTGCAACAGAGTGTTGCATATGATCCATCTGTCTCAACTCGTCGCCGTTCCGGCCAATTGGGTATACCCAGAAAAACATTACAGAGAATTTTAAAGTTGAATCTTAAGATGTATCCATACAAAGTTCAAATTGTGCAACAGCTTCTACCGCAAGACCCCCAACAACGACTACAATACGCTATTCGCTTTACACAATTAGCCACACAAAATGGTTTTTTAAATAATCTTTTGATGACGGATGAAGCGCATTTCCATTTAAGTGGTTATGTGAATAAACAAAACTGTGGATTGTGGGGCTCCGAAAATCCAAGGGCAATACATCAGCGTCAGTCACACCCAATCAGATGCACTGTTTGGTGCGGTGTTATGGCCACAAAAATCATCGGCCCATATTTCTTTGAGAATGAAGAACAAAGGCCAGAAACGGTCTCCCGGGCTTCTTACAGAACAATGATCGACAACTTTTTGCGGCCAATGGTGGAGCAACATCCTAATTTGTGGTTTCAACAAGATGGAGCCACTGCGCATACTGCTAGGCAAACTATGGACACGCTGCGTGAAATTTTTGGTGAACGCATAATTTCAAGAAATTCAGATTTCCCTTGGCCTCCTCGTTCACCAGATTTAACTGCGCCCGATTTTTTTTTTATGGGGATATTTAAAAGACAAAGTGTATGTTAACAAACCACAAACACTTGGACAGCTCAAGCAGAATATGCGAAACGAAATACGGCGCCTGCAACCAGAAACATTACGCCGTGTAATGCAAAATGCGCTAAAAAGAGCCAATGCCCGAATCGAGCAAAATGGTGGTAATTTGTCTGGTGTGATATTTCACACATAGTCACGTTAAATTTCCATAAAATGTATTTAACATATAAAACTAAATAATTTAAAAAAAAACCGTTATTACAAGAGTTACGCGTATTTAACATCGCTAGGTCTCATTTGGGCCACCCTGTACAATGAAGTTTTTTTTCAAAATCGTATTTTGTTTTTCGGGCCCAATTTTCGAATATCGCAAATATTTTACTCTATTTACGACATTTGGTTTGTTGATTTCACATAAAAATTGCGGTTACGACTTCAGCGATGGCATGAGAACCCCGAAAAACTTCGTAATTTTCTATTTTGACTTAAGTAAAGTTTTTTTTTTCAACCTTAGACATCAATCTAAATAAATATTATATTTATTTTATAGAACTGTCTTCGTTTCCTTATAAATCACTTAAACCGTACTTCCCCCTTAAGCCGTACATATGTAGATTACGCAAAAAAACCAAATGCTGAGGAGATTGATCTCACTTAGTATATCTAATGGGAATCCTCATTAGCTTGGGTTTTTTGAAATCAGTAGACTGCACTTACGTTGATACAGCGTCATTTAAGAACTTGAGAAAACACAAAAATCCGCGCTTTAACATTTCAATAACCAAAAAAAAAAAAAAAAAAAAAATTACTGGTGGATGTTCTCACGAACGACCAACGCCTTTCTTGCATCTGAACCTCCAACTTTTATCAGCAACGTTAATTACTTTTGTTTCCAAAAAGCACTTCAACAACACTAATAAATGTTGAACGCAAAAAAAAAAACATAAAATTAAATAAAATCAAGTGAAGTGTGCAAAAGTAAGCGTAGTTGCAAAACTTTTCAACTTGTCGAAAATTTTTGATTTTCCGCGATTACCGCTGAACATATTTTTTTCGTTTTTTTTTTTTTGTTTTGTGCACTTCTAACATTTTTGTTTGGGAAATTTTCGCAAAAGTGCAAAAGTTTCACGCGGCAATCAAACGTAATTGAACACCAGAGAGTGTGCTGCATTTGCTACATGCCGTTCGCAACTGCCAAACATTTGCAATGTGAATGGAAAAAAAACAAAAACTGCAAAACTGTTGCGTTGCCGCCATTTAACGGCCAAAGTTTAATTAAATACGCGCTGCCTTAATGACTGCCATAGGGTGGGTTAAAAAATTGCTATGCAAGGAGTAGCTTTGGAGCGTACTTGTTGCACTTGTTGTGCATTGATTGGGTGTAGTAGCTACACAAACACACACACACACAAACATGCATTTACATACATACATACATGGGAGTTTGCTTGCAACAGAGTATTACGAAAATTAACTTAAAAATGTAAATTGTTTTGTTAGCACCTAATTTTTTGTCATTATCGCAAAGATGAACATTGTACAGACATACATACTGATATTGAGGATACGAATGCTTCGCTTGTTGTTTAAAATATTCTTGGAAACTTTTATTTGGCGCATATTTGGAAAAGTTAAAAAAAAAATGCTCGAGTTTCCGCGGAGCTGTACATTTTTGCATAATTGAATTTGTATGCTCCGCGGAATTATTATTACTATTTGTGTATTTTTACTTCTAGCAAAACTTCGAACTACTATTCGAAAAGCTATTTGGCTTAAAATACGAAAAGTTTTTAGAGTACTGTAGGGATTTTAAAATACTGCGCCGGGAAATTATTTCTAGTAAAAGCTTGCCGAAATGCCACAGTCATATATCGCATAATAAAAGAGTTTGCTTAATTACAAAAGTCAAGCCACGATTTCATTAACTTTTTCCCAATTGAATATGTAGATTCTTGAATTTAGTGAACGCGTGATTTTTCGAAATGAGCTTGTCAACTGGTCAACAAGATCGTTGTCAGTTCAACGCCTCTGGATTCCTTTATCTTTGTTTATGTGAAGTCATTTGCTTATGCGAACAAACCGAAAACTTTGTTCGGCTTGCAAAATCATATTGCCAAAATACGCACAGTGGGGTATTCACCCCTGAAACTGGCGATCAATTCACCTGAGCTAGAGCAATGAATGTGTTGTAAATTTTTTTTCGTATAGAAAGGAAGAATAAAAAGATGAATAAAAAAATGCTGTTGTTGTTGTTGTTTTTTATTAAATTATTTCAGCAAATATTTTAAATTTGTTTATTACAATGGCATGCATTATAAAATATAACTATTATTGCCAACATCAGTATCATCATTATCATCATGCCCAATATCACCACCACGTCCGTCCTATAAATTAGCATCATCTATTGAATTGTGTACTGGTGGTGATTTTAAAAATCCAATTGTGCGATTTATGTAGATTTCTTAAATTCGAAATGTAACGTAATATGAGAAATCATTAGAAACCTTAGTTTCTGCCGATAGCTCTGTATTTCTTAATAACCTTTTCGCTGTAGTCCCATCATTTGAGTTACTAAATCCATTCCGGGATTTGGTTGATCAACAATTAAACCAGCTTCCTCTTTGAAGCCCTTTCGAGTTCGTTTCTTTGCTTCAGTGATGGTTTCTATATCGTGTCCTTCAATACTGGTATGACCTGGAACCCATACATGTTTGGTCAGACCAAGTGGGTTTAGCTTATTACCTGGCGAAATTTGAGGGTCCTACTACCGGTTACGAGCTATCTTAACCACGGACCATATACTCCTCCTCCGATATTGCAATTTCCAGCTATTTTTTCGCAAGCGTCTCAATCATCTCCCGATTCATATATCATCGTGACCCGTTAGTGGTACTATATCCCCCAGATAGCCCTCTTCGCTTGCAATTGGATGTGACTTCACATTCAGGTATTAGCTCCAATAGAACCTGGCTGCTATCAGGCAAGTTCCTATAGCTCCTGTTGTGCAGACATAGGCCAGTCTCTGTAGCTTTTTGAGCATTGGAACGCCTCACTGTTGAGTGGTTCTATCTATCCAGACGGTGGTCGCGTTGGTGATCATTGGACGTACAATTACTGTATAGATCTATCACAGTATTTTTGGAGAGCACCTCCATCTCTTTCGTGCCATTGGTCTGCAAGTCATAAATGCTCTTACAGCTTTCTTACTTACTTCCTCTAAGTGTTGTTCTTCTACGTTTTTAGTCTATTATCAAGCCTAGAAATGTAACCTCTTTTTGGTACCCAATGTCTGATCCACTCATTCTAATATACCTAAGACCTTTTGCGGCATTAACATTCAGTTCCATCGTATCACACCACGTTCTGGTCATACATATTTAACCCTAGCTGTATCCTTTCACATAAAGTACCTACCGACTTTTCTCTGCACATTATTGCGATATTATCGGCATAACCTTGGCAAGTTGGACAAAGTACGTGTGGTGAGTTGTTCAGTCGAATATTAGTTCGTACGTAGTTTTCTACAACTTTCTCTAGTGATTTCAAAACGAATGATGAGAGACAGTTTGGGCTGAAGAACTTCGCCAGCCCCGGATATTCTAGGTATATTTCTTTTGGCACACTCTAGCTCTTCCTATTTATTTCCTAAATTGTTAGATCACTTCTGCCCCTATTGAAGGGGTAGACCCTGCGAAATGAGTGTCAAGAATGAGATTGACATTCACCTCCTCTCTTCGAATATAACTCCCGTCACCCATTTTTAGACGGGCTGAGGATATACCACTGCTTTTGGGCAGTACCTTGTAAAGTCCCGAGGTCTCTGTAATTTGCTCTATACCTTTGCAGAGGTTCCTCATTATCATAAAGAGTTAAATTAATTCTATATTCATACTCCGGTTCCTTATGTTCTTTTGAATAACCTTCGAACCTTTGTTCAAAGTTAACTAAGGTCCCCGTGGAGATCTTACTTTGCTTTGGGCCAACTATCCTCACAAGCTTCCACGAGCATTCTGCTCAAGTGCTCTACCATTGCTTTTGGGCAGTACCTTGTAGAGTCTCGAGGTCTCTGTAATTTGCTCTATACCTTCGCAGAGGTTCCTCTTTATCATAAAGAGTTAAATTAATTCTATATTTATACTCCGGTTCCTTATGTTCTTTTGAATAACCCTCGAACCTTTGTTCAAAGTTAACTAAGGTCCCCGGGGGATCTTGCTCTGCTTTGGGCCAACTATCCTCATAAACTTCGACGGGAATTCTGCTCAAGTGCTCTACCCGGGAAATTTGGTCCATGAGGTTTTTTCCGTTAACCCGTGTGACATCTATTCGACGAGCTTATTTTTATATCCAGCCTTATGAAATTGGTGCCAAACGGTTTTTAGTGCAATGTTTAGCTCCTGGGCAATCGAATCAGTGCTTACATTGTGGTCGGACTGTACGATTTCCATTATTTTATCGATATGTTCGACAATTTTCCTTCCCGAGCGTGGAGCACCCTTGATATCAAAATAACCGGAACGGAATCGACGATACTAAAATTGCACGTGTTTGACTGTTACAGTATCCAGACCTTCAGGACATACGCTCGAGATATACTGAGTCAAGCAATCACAAAAGTGTCTGAGAAGTTTTCTAAGTACCAGAAGTTATCTTTCTAACTACTAAATCAATTTATTAGATTTCCTTTTACGAGACCAATATAATAAAAATGCATTTTGATATCTTTCATGAAGATAAAATGGTATTATAACTTTGGTTTTAAGAAGAAGAAGAGATATACCCATACCCAAGTATACTAAATTGATCAGGACCACGAGCTGATTCAATTTAACCATGTCCGTCTGCCGGCCCGTCCGTTCGTTTGTTTGTTTGAACCCAAACTAGTCCCTCAGTTTTAGAGATATCCAAATGAAACTTGGTAGGCAGATGTATAAATCATTTGTCGCAACTGACCAGATCGGGCATTATACAGCTACTATACAACTGATTGCTCAGAATGAGGTTTTCCATGATAACTCCTACACCAAAGCACATAAAGAACATAAAATTTGGCAATCATTTTTCGTATTATTAGTGAAAAGTGTGTAATGGAAATTATTAAGATCGGATTACTATAACTGATAGATGTCCCATACAACTGATTGTTCAGATATGAGGTTCGGTGTTATAACTCCTGTATTAAAATAGAAAATAATATGAAATTTGGCACTCCTCTCACTTATAATTAATTCAAAGTGCACAACGAAAATTGTCAACTGCAACTGATTATACAGATATGAGGATTTGCTTTATAACTCCTACACTAAAGCAGCAAGGATATCAAATTTGGGACTCCTTTCACTTACAATTTAAAAAAAAGGATAAAAAATCATCAGATTCGGGTTTCTATAAATTATGGCTTCATACAACTGTTTTTTCCAGATATGAGGCTTTGCTTTAAAGCTGCTATAATTAGATAGTAAAAACCGAAAAATTGTTTGGGTCTACTGAGAAAATCATCAAGAATAGGTTCTGGTTGAAGACCTTAACACTTATAGCATTCCTTGGAATGCGATTGACTTAACTTGTACTGAATTCTTCGCCAGAAAATTTCCCTGCTACAAAACATCAAACTGTGATTGATTTGCTATCGACGAGTTTTTCTGCGAACAGTATAAGACCAAAATCATATGAAACTTCCGACAGTGACCATGATGGGATATTTTTTAGTTCTATCGCTTAATATCATTGCATTTCTATATGTATTTTTATATGTAATTTTTTCTAGAAAAATACAATTTATTTTATCATAGTTACTTTACTTTATTTTAGTGTACTTCATTTTGTATGAGAAAAATAAATAGTTTTTTGGAAATTTAATATTTTTTATGCTAACAATGCAGTAGTTTGAATTAAATTTGTATATATTTATGAATGTAACAAAATATGCTTATATTTTTTTGGGCTACTTACAGTTTTTGCATTGCAGACGCTTTAATTTAGAAGTTTGTGCTACAAAGAAAATATTTTTCTTTCCAACTAACATTAATTTATACACATTTATTTATTAATAAAAGTTAATCTTTTTAGTTCGCCCTTTTTGTTCGCCGTTCATTCGCTAAATCCCATTATTCTGCTGTAATAATTCGCAATAATCCCAATACATTTCCAATGCTGTAATTATATTAGTTAGCCCAAAAATAAAGCGAAACAAAATCATTTCCACTTGAATGCATCGAACAATGGCACACATCTTGGGTAGATTATATTATTCTCACTCAATGCACAACTGTCCACAGTCAAGCAAATGGGTTTTAT
Organism: Anomoia purmunda; assembly: GCA_951828415.1. Taxonomy (NCBI): domain Eukaryota; kingdom Metazoa; phylum Arthropoda; class Insecta; order Diptera; family Tephritidae; genus Anomoia; species Anomoia purmunda. Next base: position 100,110,263 of record OX639996.1, read on the forward strand.
ACGCTTTCGCTTACAATGTTTGGTAAAAAAAATGTGAAGTCAAAATACTGCATTTTTGAGAAAACATAAGAAAACTATTTGCAATTTAGTGTTAATTGTAGGGTTAAGCTATTATTATTTTTTTTTTTTTTAGAAAATTTACAGTAAAATAAAGTGTCAGCTTTTGTTGCATAATGAATAAAAGTATGCTAAATATTTTAAATGCACAATATTAAAAATTAGAAATTTTGAGTTAATGCATTTTTTCTGAAAATGCTTGCTTTGTGTACACACACTTACCGGCACAAAAGACATGCTCCTCAAGTGCAGCCTAAATGCGAGAAAGAGCAACAAATGGCTTTACCCTTAGTTGTCGGGCTAAATGCCTTTAAACCAATTATGCTGCCATTAGTTGTGGACTGATTTGATTTAGAACCTTTTTTTCGGTAGCAGCATAAATGCACACCACTACATTTATGTATGTGTGTTGGTATGGACATGCATATGGTTTTTCATGTTTTTTTCATAAATCTACGCAACATCAATGCTGTTGCATTGTACCTTTTCTTTGTTCAGCTGAATTTTTTTTTGAACCGTCGGTGTCTTGGCTTCCTGTGGTCTTTTCTACACTTCATTTTTTTCTCGATCTCGACATGCTTGAACACGTTTAATCTTGTTCGTTTCGCATTATTTTTTGGGACTTACATACCTTTTTTTTATTCCTTATCTAGCCAATGGCCTAATCAGGTAATTAGTTTGAGTGTCGTGGGGTCGCTGCTTATCGCAATTTGCTTGGCTACTTGAAATTATTGAGGCGTTTTGTGTTTCGATATCTTATCTCGTTAGAAGTGTACATATGTACATATGTATGTATGTACATATATAGATGTGTGTGAAATAGGGAAACAATTAACATGTGCAAGATTATATTGGCGGTTAGTAGTGCAATTAAAATAAAAATAAAAGTCGCTTCTGCAGATAATAATAAGTTTTAACCCTGGAAAGGTAAATACTTATATTCTGATATTACTGGTAAATTGTTGCAAGTTCAACTATCATTTTCGTCTCAATTGCCTCTCTTTTGCTGGTTTCTTATTGGTTATTTATGGATAGTGAATACAAATACAAAACTAAAGTTATGCTCATTTTTCGCATTTATTTCGAAATTCACTTGCCTTTCGGGGCATTATGTGCAGTAAGTATGTAGGTTTTTTGATTCGAGAAATGTCGACTACTTATCGAGACGAGAATTGTACAAATAAAACAAAATATATACTACAGTACTACACAGATACAGTACAATGATCTTGATTATCGAGAAGCTCGCGAGCCTTATGTGATCTTCAAGCGAACCTTGCCAGAAATAGGTTCTCGAACAATCTCGAGAAATCGAAGGCTGAATGACAAATGTTTTATACAACAAAAACAGGAGTGCAAATTACTAGGTCATGGTAAAAAAAGTGACACAAAAAAATTTTGGAAACTGGTTAAAAAACTTGATTATCATATCTTATATACAAACTTATCGTGTCACGGTGCTTGTGGTCGAACTCCTCCGAAATGGCTAAACTGATTTTTGTTAAATTTTGTATGTATATTCAGTAGGTATGATAATATGTATGTCGCAAAATCCGGAGAGGGTTACCACATGTTTGAAAACTTAGATTTAATTAAAATACACTCAAGTTATATGAAATGTAAATAAGGGTCTTGTTTGGGAAAGAAGTCTCATAGCTGATTTTCGCGTGGGTGCCACCTGTTTGAAAAGTCTAATTTAATTATTTAAATAAGGTCGTCTAACGGTTCGTCTCTGGAAGAACTTTCAAAGCTAACTTATATGAGGTTTGCCAACTGTTTGAAAGTCGAATTTCATTAAATTATATAATAATGAAATATTGAAATATTTCGTCTCGGTAATCTCAAGGTTCAAATCTACATTTTTGAGAGGGGTTTCACCTGTTCGAAAAGTCAAATTTAATTAAGTTATGTATAAGTTATGTATATGTGAGAGATGCCGTTAAGCCATTTTTGGTTACATATACAAAGGACAATTAATAAATACATAAAGGCAGGATAACGTCTGCCGGGGTTTCTTTTATCTTATATATAAAAACGCCCTGTGTGTCTGTTGGTATGCAGTTTATAGACTCGAAAAGGGCTGAACCGATTGAGCTAAAAATATATAGGATATGTTAAAAAAGGTATATGTATATTGTGCAAACAAAAATTCCGATAGGTGGCGATGGTGTCCATATATTTCTAAAACCCGTATTTATAGTCCGATTTGATTTAACATTAGCAACATTAATATAAATATTTGAGTAAAAAAATTAACCGATAGGTGGTGCTGCATCCACAATATTTCTAAACCCCTTATTAATAGTTCCATTTGATTCAATTTCAGAATATATATTTGTAGCGTGTGGCGAAGCGCGCTGGGTGAGCTATTTTTCTATAACGTTTTGGCATAATTTCTGCTTTTCACAAATCAACTTACTTCTGTTTGTGGAATTTTAATTCCTGTTTTCGATTGCAGACATCGACTGTTTTTAAAGGTAACAAGTCAACCTTTGTTAGGGCGAAATCCTGAAAAACATTCAACATTTTCAGAATCAGACCAAAGTCGATGTAAAATGTTATATTATATTTACTGGTGATGGTTCAACGAAACAGTTTTAATTATTTTTGGTACAAGGATTGTCAACTAAAAATAGTGAAGAGAAATTGATAATTTCGAAAAAATCGATTTTTAGGGCCGAACCGAACCGAGTCTGGCTAATTTCGACCGAAGCTGAACCGACTGTTTTGAAGGTCTAAATAATGAATAATCAATGAATTTTAAAAAATTTAATATTAAAAAAAATACACACATTAGATTAAATATTATCCATTTCACTTATAGCTGTAAAAATAATAGATATTTTAAAGCATTTTTTTCAAAAATATGGGTTTGGCAAAACGATCAAAAATTTCATAATCTCTTGGCAGCGACTTTTCATTGAGAAAGATGTCCTATTTGGAATTAATAATTTCCTTCAGTATTACTACTGCATATCATATCACTATCATATATGTAAATTCGAAAGGCTTATTTGACTTCTTTCAAATGAAAAACTAATTAAAAGTAAATTTTTTATAAATGTTTGGCCAAAGTTCGGTTTTTTTTGGCTGAAGCCAAACATGACCAAAGCTGAAGCTGTACTTCAGTCGTTCTCTATTTATTGTGATTGCGATTGTCAGCCCGCGATTTTCTTTTATAGTTATTACAAAAATTAAATCTATCCTAAAAAAGGGTGCCAAATATTTAATATCTGTATGTAGGGAAGATTCCCTGTGTTGTGAGCATCAAATTAACCCTAATTTTAAAAAGTTACACAGATCCTAAAGTGAGACTCTGAAGCTCATATAGAGAAAAGTGCTTAAAAACATAGTTTTGGTAATTTATTTTATATGTACAGATGAAGTAACGAATTCTAAAACGTTTCCAATCATATTTATTTCATTTTTTAAAGAGTTTTAAATACATAACATTAAAAAAAATTGTTTATAAAGTAATTAAGGACAAATTATTCATTACATTTTTCACAAATTTTCGTAGTTGTAGAATGCTGGTTACAGAAATTTTTTTTGCATTTGTTACAAATTTGTTTCTGCATTTTGGATATTTTCGTCGGACAAAGATGACAGCGCTTTCGTTTCAAGGTGGCAGATGAACAGGGTTGCGAATCAGCAGGTGGTGGTATTACAGCTTTTATGGCTGCTTGTGTTTCTGCTCGCAAATATTTGGCCGACTGTCTTTTTTGTATTTGTGACTCCACATGGCTTTCTCCTAATTCCCGCAAAAACCAATATCTTTTATTTTTCTTTTTTTCGTGCCACTCTGGATGACTTTTTATCCAAATAATGTATGCAGCAATACCTGCAGCATCAATTAAATTCATAAAAAAGGCAAGAGGCCATCTATTACATTTGCGCTTGATCATGTATTCGTGAATTAGTTGGTCAAATGTGTATACGCCCCTTTTGGTTTTATTATAAAATTTATTGATCTCTGAAATTCGTTTTCCTTGTTCTTCAAAGACCGTATCATTATGATGCATAGTCGACATGAAAATTACTGCTTTTCTTGCTTTGGGAACATGAGAGGCAATCGTTATATGTTTTTGAAACCCGAAGATTGTTGAGTTAGTTTCTCGAGACTTGTTCGGCAAAAATTCTAGTGGAATACATGTTTTGTTTTTCCTTAGCGTTCCCACCAATGTTAAACCTTTACTCAATAGACTTTCAGCTAGTTCTTTACTTGTAAAGTAATTGTCCGTAGTTACATTGCGGTTTGTACCATAGTAAGGTTCGCAAAGCTCCTCAACAACTTTTTTGGCAAGACCAAAAGCCCTTTGATTCCCATCTTTACCCGTATATGGAATGCCGCGAAGAGGATATGCATTAGCACTGTTGCATAACCACCAAATCTTAATTCCATATTTATCCGGCTTAGATGGCATATACTGAATAAAGGGACACCTAATACGGCAAAGCTGCAACTGTTCGTCAACAACAATGTTTTGCATTCAATGGATTCAAATTTTGCAACAGTTCAAAAATGCAGTGCCTACTATAACTTTCTGCATTTTACGAATTCAAATTTTCATCTAATCTAAATATGATAGGAATACTATGCACAGAGTGAGTCCCTCAGGCTCACTTTAGGATTTACGTTACAATTTTGTGCGATTGCAAAAAAATGGTAAAAATACGTACACAATCCAAAAAATAATAAATACGCCATAATAATTACATTCAGTTGGAGGAATACCCAAAATTTCAAATCAAAATATTATTTGGTGCGGGAATAATCAATACTTAAAACTCAAAGTGAGACTCAAAGGCTCACTTTAGGAGATTAGGGTTAAAATAAGCACGGAATGTTTGGAGATTTTAAAAATTTTACAATAACTTAGTTTAAGATAACTTTATATTTCCATTCAATAAAATCAATACAGAAGATAAAAAAAGGAAATGGAAATTAAAGAATACCATTTAATAATCTTTGAAGAATGTCAACACTAGATTTTATTTCCTGGTTAAGTTTTAGGAAGGCCAACTTTTTTAAATCGCTCTCTAAGGCCTCTGAGCCAGACCACTCATACGCACTGAAGTTTCAAAACTAAGAGTACTAACGCGATTTGTCTTCAAGCATATTTTCTAATTATTGTATTAAAATTAATGGTGAGTCAATCTGATTTTTTTGTTGCTCACATAAGTCAAAGTACAAGAAAATTTAACGAGCGTGTTTCAAATATGAAGCTTCGAACTTTAGCAAAACAAAGTGGGGTAATGTTAATGAGAAGCCACTTTCAAAAAAGCCAAATATGATTGATGACATTCACCAAATTCCACAGACAGCACGCTGCATAGGACGAAACCGACACGCAGGATGCAGATAGGTAGTAGCAGCAAAAAAAAATATTTTCAAACCAATCTAAACATTATAATCATCGTAATGATGGCCAGAAATTGGCAACGTGATGAATATGAAAGAGCGTAGAGGGCGGTAACGAACGAACGAGACAAACTGACGCTGAACCATTAATTACAGAAAAGTCACTAAGCGTTGATTCGCATGTAACTAATACGATACATAACGAAAAAAAAAATTCATAATAAATAGAAGAGCACTCGTAAATATGCACAGCAATATCAACGAAATCGGAGTAAGGTATCATAGAATTGTGACGTGGTCTCAACAATTACGTGACGCGTGACCGATTGTGGTAGCGAAATTAAATGCGAGGGCAGACAGTAAGAAAATATCAAACGAAAAAGTGAATGAAATGTGAGGAAGTGAAAGTATTTAGGACACAATTGATACACACACGACCTTATGAATTTCGACAATTTCGTCATTTTCGACATCAGATATAGTATGTATGTAGTTGTTTTTGTGATTGTAAGCATGACGAAAAATGATTACTGATTATGAGAATATTAATTATGAATTTATCCACCGTTGCCTAAATATGAACTTCTTCAATATTCTTTTTGCTCATACTACTTTTAGTCTCGCTGCCTGCCGGAAACTCTTCCTCGTTACTTGCTGCAGGAAATTGGAAATGGATTTTTCCAACTTCGGTTATTCATCATTGTACTTTTATTTTTGATGATTAGAAACGACTTCACTGATATGATTAAGCTAAATGCGATGAATGAGATGTGATCTGTAGTCAATCATATGCCCGAATGAAGAATGAGTAATTGACTTACATATATGTTATGAAAAGAATAGTAAAGCATACGTGGAAAATGAGAAAAATTCAATGAGCTTGAAGATAAGTATATTCCGGTTTAAGTACTTTGTTAAAAAAAAAAGTAATGAGTAAAACGTTCAGTACTTCAGCGTCAATAGTTCACTATTAACAAACCTGAAATATATGAAATGTGGTCCAGTGTTTTTATCCGAGCGTCATTAAACATGTACAATGTACTCGATACCCGCCAAGTACTTGCACACTCGTATCGAAATACACAAAGATACTCGCTTTTAGTGGAAGAACTCGAATATTTACCTCTCAGTAGGGGGATGGTTCCGTGTGCAGAAATCCGCGCATGTGGGGTAAGTCTTTGATTGCCATTCACCTGGCAGTGCCGATATCCTTCTACAACCGGGGCAAACAGCTCACGACTTCCGTGTGATTTCACCCTAGTGTCCTCTGGGTAGCTCCCGACCATTCCTTTGGTAGTGAGTGACCTGGTGGGTTCACTCTGTCGCTTTCGCTTTAAGAGCCCACCAGCATCTGCAGCGCCTGTTCACCGATAGGTGCGGCTGCAAGCGGGCGTCTGACTTGTAGCACGCGGCTCGCTATATAAATGTGTCCTTAACACACAACAAATGCCTCAGTATCTGGTAGTGCACTGGACGTGGTACCTTCCGCGTAAAATATTATAATCAATGAAAAATTCGAATAAGCCTCGGATGAGATCTTCCTTTTTTGGATGACGACCACAGGCAACGAATTAAAAACTATGATGTTAGGGCATACACCTGGAATGGATGAACCCTTAATGGGGAAGGTGCCGCTGCCCCGTTGCGACAGGCGGCATGTTTACTGTGTATTAGAAGACAGCGACAAACTTCACCTGCTCACTAAGAGCACGGTCAAGGTATTTGATTCTAGAGAATCCGAAAGAGCAACAGGTACGTTGGGTAATGTCGTGCCTCCGGAGAAAAGAAAGACGCTGCCCACAGAGACACGCTACGATCAAGTCCAACGCGAGCTATTTTAGAAAGCTACCGTGAGCTGAGGAAGAAAAAAAGTCATATAATTAAAAAATGCCCGAAATCTTTCCCAAACGGTGCGGCGACTTACATAAGGTTTTAACACCGGACCAAATTCTTGCAAAAACAAGAACATCGACCTGAGGACTGATGTCCAAAGCCCCACTTAAATTGTGGAGGAAACACTTCCCCACTCCACATTACCAGCTGAGCTTTTCCATAATGGTGGCGAAGAGCTGGGTAACACTGCAATATGTGCCAACTACGCGAGATCAGCCTCCTTAACATTTCGTATTTATCGAGCATATTGTGCGAGAGGCTGAAGTCAACCATCAACGAACTGATTGGTTTTTATCAGTGTGGCTTTAAATCTGGCAAATCTATTATCGAAAAGGCCCATATGTAAAATGACGCTGAGCAACACCTCCAGCTCAGGCAGTATTGGGAAGGACCTCTCCAGTCCGTTTCATAGCAAACCATGTTTCAGACATGGTGGCTCTCTGTCGAGTCACCTCTTTAACATTATGTTGGAAAAGATAATTCAAGCTGCAGAATTAAACCGGTCAGACACCATCTTTCATAGGAGAATCATTGACCTCAACAACCGAGTCGTTAGTTCTGCATTTTCGAAGCTGGTTAAAGAAGCGAAGCGATTAGGTCAGGATACCGTCAATTGCTACCTCTCTTGATAAACGAAAATCACAATCTACAAGTCGCCCATCATGATCAGCATGAAATGTGGCGGGCCTTGGAATGTTTGAGACAAAGATGATCCGAAAGATATTTGGACGAAAAAGGTACGAATGGGGCAATGGGGCCAAAATCTCTTTGGTGGTTATAGCGCCAATTGAGTCAGTTAGGAAGTTATGTCAGTAATTATTGCTTTTTAGAATTATGCTTATGTATTTTATCCATATCCATATCCATATTCATTCTGTGTTCCTGTCTTGGGTGGAGTCTTACCTTTCCCTTCGTTATTGTGTAGTTGTTGTTGATAACGTTCCCTCCTATCCTTTTATTGCCTCGTCTGGGGTTCCCCAAGGTAGTATCTTGGGCCCTTTGTTCTTTGTATTGTTTATAAATGATATATCTGATTGCTTCACTAACTCTAATTTTCTTCGTTATGCGGATGACTTGAAAATTTTTACTACAATTTCGAGGCCCTCAGACTCCTTAAAGGTTCAATCAGACCTAAATAATGTAATAACGTGGTGTAGAAAAAATCAATTGCCATTAAACATTGGTAAATGTTTTCATCTTTCTTTCTCTAAGTCTCGTTCCCTTATTCCTACTACATATTTCATTAATGACTCTCGGCTCACCACTCTTGATGAAATTTCCGACCTTGGGGTGGTCTTTGATACAAACATCTTATTCCATAGTCACATAAACTGCACTATCCCTAAGGCTTACTCAATGCTTGCCTTCCTTCGCCGATTTTGTACAGATTTCACAGATCCTTACACTCTGAAGTTGTTATATACTTCGCTTGTTCGCTCCAAGCTGGAATATGCTGTATTCATATGGAGACCGTATCACGACTGTTACATTAAAAGACTTGAACGTATTCAGAAAATTTTTGTAAAATTTGCTCTCCGATCTCTTAACTTTGTAGAACCAATACCTCCGTACAATGCTAGATGTCTGTTAATTAATCTCAAATCCTTACATATTAGGAGGAATATTCTCTCTTTCCCTTTCTTCTTAGAAAGACTCCGAACTATTTATGCCTCTCACGCTCCTTTACTTCGTACATTAAAAGAGTTAAATTTGCTTTCAAATACTCTGTCCATTGATTTTGGTTCTTCTAAATATAACTTTAAAATGCTTTTAAATGAATTTTATAAATAATGTAGAAGAATATACACCCAAACTGGCGTCCCTACTGACGTCCGTACTTGAGTTCATATTGGCGTCCTTTCTGGCGTTCTGTTGGCGTCCCTTCTGGCGTATATACTTGCTTAACTAAAAGTATACCACCGACGTCCCTACTAGCGTCTCCACTGGTTGCACACTTATATTCGATGTCAGCCATTATAAAGATTATACCTTTTTTAACTCCAAACATATATGTATTTACAAATTATTCAATAAGTTGTCTGTAGAAATATCTTTCTGTAGACTAAATAAATAAAAAATGAATATGTTATAAACGCTTTTTTACTTAACTTACGGATTTCTCTACCGTTTTTGGATTTATTATATGTTCCCGTTTTTTTGAGCTAGGCACGTCTGCTCGTCTTCGCTGTCATCGGGAGAAGGACAAGATGGCCGTCTCCTTGGAACAGGGTGATATGTCAAAATACATGTCAACATAATATAATATATACCGGGTGATACATATAGACCGGGTGATACGTACAACTTAGATATCATTGAAAGCGGACATTACAATGTAATACTTTCTAATATGTGTAGTCTGTAAGAATTTTGTATTCATTGATTTCATAAACAAATAAATAAATAAATAAATAAATATTGGTGTCATGGAACTGTGGGACTTGTGATGAATAGTTTTTGTATGAGGTTTTTGGCTGTTTTAAGTTTCCTAGGCTGCGATGAGAAGTGGTTTATCAGTCGTTCAGCGGAAGTTGGTTTTAGGAATTCTTCTTTACAGAAAAACTTTTAGTAATCAGACTGAGTCAAAACAAGTAGCGTATCAAATTTTGTTGCCTTGAATTTTTACTATTTGCATTATATTTAAGTTTAATTCCTCCCATTGCTTGGACTTATATTTCTTTGCACTCGATTTCATTACATTCCATTTATTTTCTAACCGCTTAACACAAGTCCATTGGGTTATTTTTCGTATTAATTCTATGTTATTCCATTTTCGGTAAAGTCGTTAATTTTAAACAATAATTTAAAATATATCTCTTTCAAAATATTTTCTTACCTTCATTCCATTTTAAGCTCTTCACTTAATCCCACCCTTATATTTCCATTTACAACATTTTTACGACAACGCAACACAACTATAAAAACGCTAATTTAATTAAAAGAAAATGCAATCAAAATCCGCAACCACTTTCCAAAGCCACCAAAAACCCACCGGGATAACTAAAAGAACTTTGCATTTGCTAGCGATGTGCGAAAGGATAACAACAACTACAATAACCACAGCTGCAAAAGCCAAAACGAAATGATACAAAGCAGTGAAAATAGTAGTTAGTGACATTTTTTACGATCACCGCTGATGGCACGTAGCTCCATAACGCATAATGCAGAAAAGGTGGCGTAAAAAAATCAAAAAAACAAAAAAAAAAAAAAAAAAAAAAAGTAAGCAGTAAAAGATTTAAAAAAAGGAAAAAGTTGCGAAAAAAATTGCTACACTGCAATGTGTTGCATTGCTATACATTTATCATAATTTCACAGGCTGATGGAATGTTGCCAACTACTTACTGTTGAGAAAGTTAGGCGGCGGTTGGTTGCGAGGAGCGTAGCGACGGTTGTCTCTATGTTCTGATACTAAACAGTGCGTTTTCCGAGTGTCACAACATGTGGCCTTTGCATTTTTCTTCTTTTTTTTATATGCTGCGCTTTTCAATTTATTCCCATCCTGCGACGTACGCTGCCTGCTTTGTTGCCGTGAGTTATCCCTTTTTTATGACCGGGGTGTTGTCCTCACATTTTTTTTTTTTGCATTTCGGTGCGGTGTTTTTTTTTGCTTGTGTGTGTGTGTGTGTCGCGTGAAATTTAAGTGCACGCGAGAAATGTAAGCAATGCGAAAAATTGCATTTTTCTCCATTACATTTACCCCGTGTACTTTTATAGCTGTGTGTGTGTGTGTGTTTTTTTAAGCAACAATAAACAATGATAAGCCATTAAAACTATTCATAAACACACCTACTTTTCATTTGCCTTTCGCAGTTGGAAAATCTTTAGCACCATTCTTAGCTATCCTTTGCATATTTTGTGGCGCTGAGATATTGTCAACATTGCTTACTTATCCTTATAATGTCGGAAGGTTCTTGAACTGTTCGTGTCGGTGTTGGGAGTGGCAGTGTTGCGTTTTCCTTCTTGTTTTTTGTATATTTTGCTTTGCTTGCTATGAAATGATAAATATCTAGATATATACATTTGTCCATATAAACGGATTTGCTGACAAAAGGTTATTTCTGACTTATTATATGAAATCATCCAATAAATATAAGCCGATTTTCTATGTGTTTTTATACAGTTAGTGGAATATAGAGTAATATTTACTAGAGGACTCTGCAGTTTGCCTTTTTCTGAATTTTCCGAATTTTTTTGAATTAAAAAAATTAATTGAAGCGAAGTGTTAGAACACAGAATAATATAGAATGGAGTGAAAAGAAAATCGGGACTATCAATGGCAAATGAATTTAGATGATGTAATGAAACTAAGTAAATAAAAATAACCTAAAATATTAAAAAAAACCCGGCAGACGTTATTTTGACCATATTTATTTATTTATTTCCCTTTACATAAATATGTACGTACCCAGAAAACTCATTTCGGTTTTTGTCACATACATATAATAGGTGGTAACCGTCTCAAAAATATAGGCCGAGACGAACAGTTTTATATTTATGTTGTAAGACTTTATATCTTTGAGTATAATTAAAATAAATTTTACTTTTAAAACAAATGGCAACCCTCTTCAAAATATACCTATAAACTTTCTCCTAGCGAAACAAATATGTTGAGACCTATATTTTCATATTTCATAAAACTTGTGTATTTAATTAATTTCGACTTTTCGAGCAGGTGGCAACCCTCTACATGCTATAAATATTCTCCTAAGCGAAGCGTACCACTTGATACCCATGTTTTAACATTTTATATAATTGGGTATAATTTAATAAAATTTTACATCACAAACAGGTGGCAACCCTCCAAAATATATGGATGAAGCTTATTCTCGCCGAGACGTACCATATTTGAATATTTCATACCACTTGTGTATAATTTAATAAAATTAAACTTTTAAAACAGCTGGCAACCCTCATCAAAGTTAGCTCAGAGCCTTTTTTTCGGAACAAACCGCTCGACTCCCATATTTCAATATTTCATATAAATTAGTATATTGAAATTAAGTTTGATTTTTAAACAGGTGGCAACCCTCTGTCAAGCATAAAATATACTTTACGACCTATTCTCATATCTGCCAAGTACACGAAGAACGAAGAAAATTTTGTAACCATGACACGAGATTTTTATATACAAGAGAAAAAATGAAAATGGCAAGGAAATATCATCAAAAGTAAAATGAAATGAAATTAAATTAAATAATACTAAATATAAAAAAAAAAACTACATATATGATTAAATTAAAAAATGAAGTAAAATAACAACAAACAAAACAAAATTAATTTATTTAAAAGAAATTAATGGAAATGAAACGACTTGAAGCAAAGACCGTAGATTACAAAACAGTTGCATGGCGTTCCGTTTCCTGATAAAAGAACTCTCGCCCAAATCACCTCACGCAGAAACCAATTGAATTTAATCAGATTCTAATATGAATCAGAAAAAGTCAAATCGGTTCTGGTATGGTGAATTGGACGAGATTTTCTGTTAGAAAACCGATGGGATGGGATACAGCTTCTTAGTAATTTACATTCTTTGCTTGAATGATATGAGGATACAAAGAAAAAAAAATATAAGAAATGACGCAAGAAAAATTTAAACGGAATGAAATAAAGGAAACGAAATGAAATGAAGATAGAAAGAAAACGAAAATTTAATAAAAAGAAATTAAACTAAATTCAGTAGAATGAAAGTAATGGGGTGCAATGGGGTGTGGTAACTCTTCTGGGTCTGCAGTTACAGATGAGTGGCTACACTCAATCCCTACTCTTGCGTCCTCGTCGCGCACTCTGGGCAAAGTGAGCAACCCTTGTGTGAGATATGGTAACCAACCCGTGTGGAGCCTTGGGTCACGGCAGAAAGAGAGGGAGCTTCAGTGGGGCCACTCCGACATATTCGGTTTAAGGGCTCACTGAAGTCAGCAGCGTCTGTTCGCCAGGAGGTGCGGCTGCAAGCGGGCGTCTGACTTGGAGCAAGCGGCTCGCTATATAAATGTGTCTTCAAAAACAAAACCACCCTCCAGTATTTGGTTGTGCGCTGGGCTTGGGACCCGCCACGTAAAAAACTATACCCAATGAAAAATTTCAATGTGCCTCGGATGAGATCTCCCTTTTTTGATGACGACCACAAGCAATGTTTTAAGGACTACGATTTAAGGGCATGCACCTGGAATGTCCGAACCCTTAATGGGGAAGGTGCCGCTGCCCGGCTGGCTGATGTCCTCGTAAGAGTAAGGGCTGACATCACCGCAATCCAAGAAATGAAATGGACGGGGCAAGGCAAGAAACCCGTTGGGCCTTGCGACATCTACTACAGCTGCCATGTAAAGGAGCGCAAGTTCGGTGTTGGATTTGTGGTGGGAGAGAGGCTTCGTCGCCAAGTACTGTCGTTCACTCCAGTGGACGAGCGTCTCGCCACGATTCGCATCAAAGCGAGATTTTTCAACATCTCGCTGATTTGTGCCCACGCACCGACAGAAGAGAAGGACGATGTGATCAAGGATCACTTCTACGAGCGCTTAGAACGCACTTACGAGCGCTGCCCCCGTCACGATATCAAAATCGTGCTTGGTGACTTCAATGCCAGGGTGGGAAAGGAAGGGATCTTTGGTCACACTGTCGGAAAATTCAGTCTCCACGACTAAACCTCCGCCAACGGACTGAGACTGATCGACTTTGCCGGGGCCCGAAACATGGTGGTCTGTAGCACCAGGTTTCAGCATAAAAAAATACACTTGGCTACGTGGCTGTCTCCAGATCGAAAAACGCGAAACCAAATCGATCATATTGCGATAGACGGAAGGCATGCTTCCAGTATATTAGACGTACGTGCACTCCGAGGACCGAACATCGACTCGGATCATTATCTTGTCGCAGCCAAGATGCGCATACGCCTCTGTGCATCAAAAAACGTGCGTGTAAATACACAGCGAAAGCTTGACGTCGGAAAGCTGCAATCGCAACAGACAGCTGCAAACTTCACCACTCGACTCTCACACCTGCTCACTGAGAGCACTTCTCAAGAAACCGGAATTTGCGAGCACTGGGAGCACATTTCTCGATCACTGCGTACCGCCGCTGAAGAAGTCGTTGGCTTTAAGCGAACCCGAAAAAATGACTGGTATGATGAGGAATGCCGCGCCGCTTCGGAAAATAAAGATGCTGCCTACAGGGCCACGCTGCGATCGGGCGCAACGCGAGCTGTGTGGGAACGCTACCGGGAGTTGAGAAAGGAAGAGAGACGTATCGTCCGTAGAAAGAAGAGAGAGGCCGAAATACGTGAGTGTGAAGAGCTTGAGATGCTAGCCGACATGAAAAGCGCCCGAAAATTTTGCCAAAAGGTGCGGCGACTTACGGAAGGTTTTAAGACCGGGGCGAATCCCTGTAAGAACAAGAACGGCGATCTGGCGACTGATGTCCAAAGCGCACTTAGATTGTAGAGGGAACACTTCTCCACTCTGCTAAATGGTGACAGCGAAAGCGTCGCCGGAGAAGATGAAGATCCCGAACCCCAAATCGCTGATGACGGCATTAACATCCCGTCACCCGACCTCGATGAAGTTCGAATAGCAATTATGCGGCTACGGAACAACAAAGCCGCTGGAGCTGATGGGTTACCAGCTGAGCTATTCAAGCATGGTGGCGAGGAGCTGGTAAGGTGCATGCACCAGCTTATTTGCAGAATATGGTCGGACGAATGCATGCCCGCCGATTGGAATTTAAGTGTACTCTGCCCAATCCACAAGAAGGGTGATCCTGCAATATGCGCCAACTACCGCGGGATCAGCCTTCTTAACATTTCGTATAAGGTTCTATCGAGTGTATTGTGTGAAAGACTAAAGCCAACCGTCAACGAACTGATTGGACCTTATCAGTGTGGCTTTAGACCTGGTAAATCTACCATCGACCAGATATTCACGATACGCCAAATATTGGAAAAGACCCGTGAGAAGAGGATCGACACACACCATCTATTTGTCGACTTTAAATCAGCTTTCGACAGCACGAGAAGAAGTTGCCTAGATGCCGCGATGTCTGACTTTGGTATCCCTGCAAAACTAATACGGCTATGTAAAATGATACTGAGCAACACCACCAGCTCAGTCAGAGTTGGGAAGGACCTCTCCGAGCCGTTTGATACCAAACGAGGTTTCAGACAGGGTGACTCCCTATCGTGTGACTTCTTTAACATTATGCTAGAAAAGATAATTCGAGCTGCAGAATTAAACCGGTCAGGTACCATCTTTTATATGAGTGTGCAACTGCTGGCGTATGCCGATGACATCGATATCATTGGCCTCAACAACCGCGCCGTTAGTTCTGCCTTTTCAAAGCTGGGCAAGGAAGCGAAGCGAATGGGTCTGGAGGTGAACGAGGACAAAACGAAGTACCTCCTGTCATCAAATAAACAGTCAGCGCATTCGCGCCTTGGCTCCCGCATCACTGTTGACAGTTACAATTTTGACAAAGTAGAGGACTTTGTTTATCTTGGAGCCAGCATCAACACCAACAATAATGTCAGCCTTGAAATCCAACGAAGAATCTCTCTTGCCAACAAGTGCTACTTTGGGCTGAGTAGGCAAATGAACAGTAAAGCCCTCTCTCGACGAACGAAAACCACGCTCTATAAGTCCCTCATCATGCCCGTGCTAATGTATGGTGCAGAAGCATGGACCCTATCAACATCGGATGAGATGGCGCTTGGAGTGTTCGAGAGAAAGATTCTCCGAAAGATTTTTGGTCCTTTACGTCTTTGCGATGGCGAATACCGCAGACGATGGAACGATGAGTTGTATGAGCTGTACCGCGACATAGACATAGTTCAGCGAATTAAGATTCAGCGGCTACGCTGGCTAGGTCATGTGGTACGTATGGAAGAAAATGCTCCAGCCCTGAAAGTATTCGACGCGGTACCCGCTGGTGGTAGCAGAGGAAGAGGAAGGCCTCCTCTACGTTGGAAAGACCAGGTGGAGAAGGACTTGACTACACTTGGGATATCTAACTGGCGCCAGGCAGCAAAGCAGAGGAGCGGCTGGCGTGCAATATTGAAATCGGCCAAAATCGCCTAGGCGGTTATAGCGCCAATTAAGAAGAAGAAGAATGAAAGTAAAATAATTGAGATTAAGTAAAAAAAGTGAATGCAGTGAAAATGAAATTAAATGCAACGAAACAAAATGAAATGAAACCAATTGAATTAAAATGAAATGAAACCAAATAATGTAAAATCAAAAGAAGATAAAATGAGAATTAAATGCAATATAACGAAATTATAGTAAATGGAATTAAAGGAAATAAAACGAATTATAAGGAAATAAAATCAAGTAGAATAGTAATGAAATGAAATGAAGTTATATTAAATGAAATTAATGGAATTGAAGCGATATGAAAATAAAGACAAAATGAAACGGAATAAAGAAGAACTAAATGAAATGAAAATAAGGAATATAAAATAAAACTGAACGCAAAAGGCAGGGAGCGCAATAAAGCAACTTTAAAAGGAAAAATTAGTTTAGTCAAATAGAGCATAATTGAAATTTTTGAGAAAGAAGCGGGTAAGAGATTAGATTGCATAAATTAAAATAAGGTACATACAAAGAAAATAGTTGAAGGTTAATGAATTGGATTATAATTAGTTTAAATTAAGGGATGGAAACGAAATGGAATAAAAAGCCGTGAAGTGAAATAAAATTGAAACAAATGATTTAAAGTAAATAGAAGACAATAATATATAAGTCGGTAGTGTTGAGTTGAGTACAACGAAATGGAATGGACCGGACTGCATTCAAATTTCAATTAATGGAATGAAGTCATAAGTAGTGGATTATAATAGAATATACCCAGTAGTTATTTTCAAGAGTTAAAAGTCATTCCACAAACTATTCATGGTAGTCCAGAATACATCCCTTTTGCACTCCCTTTACCTTTCTTTTTTCTATGGAATGCCACAAACTGAAAGCATGGTGCATTCGCTATCCATAGAAGGTCTTCCAGAAGGACGTGAAGGCCCTCGTATTTTGTTAGGCAATAAAGAGCTTGCAGGGTTTTGTAGCCCTTCTAGAATGGCTTCCCTTAAGAAGGTGTCCCCAAATTATATTCTGGGTAGCAAAATATGGAGTGAAATCAAATAGATACTATGAAGGAATAAGCAATGAAGTCGCAGGGAGCAAAATGAAATTAATTAGTTGACTTAATCCTCTGTGGTCTTGAGATAAAAGCGGTAACTTTTATCTTCAAGTATAGAATTTTTAAAACTGAAGTGGCACACTTTCTGTATTATATACCACCCAATCTCTATCTCATCAGATCTTGAAATTAAGTTATTCGCCTACTCAAAACTTATGAAAATTTACCAACAAATCAAGTTACCAATACTATTCGGTTTTACTGTATGCTTGTCCATCGATATTTAGTTACACAGTATCTACGCAATTATAGTTCCGTTACCACCCTCCCAAATTCTAGCCAAGAAAACTCACAATCCAATTGCGCATTCATTTTTTTTTTGTGTACTTTCTTCTTAAAATTAAAGTAATTTCGATTTTATTTCCTTTACTCTGATTGCTGGTGATTTCCTTTTTCCGTTCTTATTACTATCTATTTAGCTTTCTGTTGTATTATATGCTCCGCCATAATTTCATTGGCGCTCATAAAAAATAACTGTATGCTACTGAAAAAAAGGGAATATTTGCAGATTTTTTTTTATTATTAGTTACCGTTGTCGTCTTTACGCATCCTTATTATTGTGTTCATATCCGTTTTATTAGTTTCTTGACTGTTACCCAACAATATGCGCAAGGTTTCCGTTAGTTGTTATAACTTTTTTTTACTCCTAATGGGAGGTGTCTCGTACGTAAAATTTTATTAGTGATGGAAGATTGAGAACTGCGATAAAAAATGTCTCCTTTGTAAGCTAATAGGTTTGAGAATCAGACTTCAAATGGATAAACTTAAAGAGTTTGTTCACCCGATTGCTTACAAACGTAGGCAGTGATGGGAAAAATGTTCGAATACAACGCTTTTTACAATGGCCCCATTTTATTGTACCCGACTTGCGAAAGAACGCTCCAACTCGAATAAAATTTCTTTAGTTGCAAAAGCAACCCTGTTATCCTCTTTCCTGAAAGTTGCGATTTGTTTAGTGCTATTTAGGTACGAAAATAAGTCGTAAAGTATATTTTATGCTAGGGAAAGGGTTGACGTCTGTTTGAAAGTCGAATTTAATTTGAATATACTCAAGTTATATGAAATATTAAAATATGGGTGTCAAGCGGATCGTCGTAGAAAGAAGGTTGACAGCACAACGTCTGCTGGGGTTTTCTCTTTTTTCATAACTTTTTAAACAGATTGTAAACTTTTTACAAAATTTCAGTTTCAATTCAAAACATATGCCGGAAACTGAGTAAAATATATTGGTAACTTAACCTGGAACCATCACGCATCGCATTGTTCGATTTATTTGCGGGCACTCTTTGGTGAGTATTGAATATTCGAAAGTGTGTCGTCGAATAAGTTGATCCAAATGTTACAACCTGAATTTTTTTGAAAAGCTTAATTAGATCACCGCTATAGATTTTTGGCATAATTTTTAATGTGATATCTGTCATGAAATCCGTAAATTATACGTTTCAAGCATTGCAAAACACTAGGTATTGTTTTTTCTATATCTGTCAAGTCTTGATGAAGCTCCTCAAGCTATTTATTCGCCAAATTCTTAAAATATCGCTACTTGTTGTTGGAAATCTACGAGGACTACCCTAACATAATTTCAGTTATAGATTTTCAAAAAATAGCTCCGGCAAAATCTTTTAATTATCTTTTTTATAAAAGAGTGTAGGAAGCAACTGGATTAATTTATTACACTTTTGGCGCAATCAAAATAATACATTCAAAAAAGAGAAATGTAACAGATCTCAAAGGTTAGGTTAGGTTAGGTTATTCGGCAATCCTTTTCCTTGGTGTCAGCGACGACTATTAAAAGGTAGGCTACCCGCTGAACTCTCTCTACTTTCTTAATATTTACTTTCCGTCGAGAGTATCACACTAAACTACTTGACAATAAAAAAGGATTGATCTCACAACCGCCGTTCTTGCCTATTGCCTGCTGAGTAAACAGCCGTCGTCAACGTTGGGGCCCGAATTTAGTTTCTATCCAAGATAAGACTTAGATACTTGACTTGCTGCGTTCTTGTCAACGTTAGTCGATTTAGAGTTGAATTTTCCATTGGATTACATTTCCGTTTTCTAGGGGTTAAGCCCTAAACCTCGAAGGAGAGCAGTAAAATTGCAGCCGAATACCCCTGGGTGCAAACCTTCCGATTAGCACGGTTGCGCCTAACACCCTAGAGTAGTGAGGGAGAAGTAAGTGAAAAGATAGGATGAAAAGGTGTACCAAGCTTCCTTTGAGTAATTCCATTTCGAATTGGGATTGCATAAGATTTAGTTTCCTTTCAATGTTTTAAGTTGTACCTCGGAAACTACTATAGCTATAAAATAAATATTGATTTTATTTTAAGGGGATATTCGGGGCTACAAAAAAATATATTGTACATATATTGGGTGGTGCACAAGGTGTCATAATGTGACTTGAGTCATGAAGTTATAAAAAAAAACATAACTTTTGAAATGTAAAATTTTATGACTTTAAGATTTAAGCCAATGACACCCAATTAAAAAAAAAATAATTATTAATAAAAAATTTCCAAAATTAAAAGCACATATACATACATGTTAGAAAAAATAATAGGGACATTCCCATATTTCTTTATACTATTCCATAATTTTTTATAATTCTGTGCTATTTTGTTGGAAGCCACTGTTATCTCCAGTTACTGAACGGTACTTTACTTCATACGCACTTAAAGCATAGTAGGCAGCACAACTTTGAATAATTGCGTTTTAAAGCTGATGCACATGTTTTTGAATGGAAAAAATAATAGGGACAGAATAAGTTTGGTCGTTTGCGCTGAATGCGTTGCGGAAATTTTCGAAAGATCATTCATAGTGATTTGCTGTGTGATAAGTTTTTACAAGATATTACTAAAAGAATTCCAAAAATCATCTGTAATGGGTCGCGCCAAATATTGCTCGGAAAATGAACGTAAAGCCATAAAAACCCTACGAAAAATTGGAAAAACCATTCGCGAAATAGCTGCAATAATGGAATGCTCCAGAAATATGGTGTTCAACACACTTAAGCCGTGCGGAAAAAAACAAAGAGAGGAAGAAAGCGCAAAACATTAATGCAATTTGACCATTTGGTTGTTAGAGAGTCAAAAAAAGCCCCGTTTTTGTCCTCCAACGAAATCAAGCAAAGATTAAATGCTTCGGTTACTAGCCGGACTATTCGTAACAGACTACGAGAAGCAGGGTTCAACGGGAGAAGTTGCAGAAAAGTCTCGTATTTGAGCAAACAGAACGTGAATCAACGATTGCAGTTCGCGCAGAGGCACTTGTTTCGGGAAAACTGGAAAAAATGTCCTTTGGTCGGACGAGACCAAAGTAAATTTATTCGGATCCAATGGTAGAATGTTCGTTCGACGCCCACCGAACGTTGAATTTAACCCTTTATATTCCCGAAAGACCATTAAACATGGCGGAGGTTCTATAATGGTATGGGGCTGCTTTTCTGCAAGCGCAGTAGGGCCAGTCGTTTGGATACGGAAGAAGATGTGTGCTCCAGACTACCTAAATATACTCAATAGTGTAATGTTGCCCTATGCAGAGGATTACATGCCACTTAGATGGGAGTTTATGCACGACAACGACCCAAACATGCATCCAAAATTTTTAAATCTTGGCTTGAAAGGAATCAAGTTGCTCTTTTGGACTGACCCTCACAGTCTCCGGCCCTGAACCCCATAGAACAACTATGAGGAGTGCTAAAAAAGTCGATCGGTGGACAAAAATGGAAGAATAAGCAAGAGCTGTGCGAAAAAATACAGGAAGCTTGGCACTCAATACCGGTCAAAACTTATGCTCAATTGGTCAACTCCATGACGCGAAGATGTCAGGAAGTCATGAAAAATAAAGGAGCTTCAACTAAATATTAACTAAAACCAACGAAAGATATCATATTTTAATTGAACTATTATTATTATTTTTTTAAAGTTCGTCTCTATTATTTTTTCCAGGCTGAATTACAAAATGTATTAACTTCCATTTTTTAAATCAAAGTTATCAAATAAAAACCACTCGATAGTTATTGAATTTCCTTATTTTTTCATTACCTTTTGCAAAATATATATTATTTCGTCTAAAGTTAACGTAAAAGTAAAAACTTGATAACTATTGCTGTGTCCCTATTTTTTTCCAACACTGTACATATGATATGACCTAAGAGCGTGCTAAAATTTTCAAATTGTCTTTGAAGGATATGAATTTTTAAATGCCTATATATTAGCAACATATAATGGTATCAAATTCGTATTGAATTTTACAATATTGATCAATAAGTATCAAATTTAAAATGTTGGAAGGGAAAAATAATTAGGTGCATTCCAAAATTTTCGTTTTTATTTTCTGAAATTTTTTTCATGTCTCAAACCAATATACTCATACTTATGTAAATACAAGTTATTTTAGATAAGTCCTCCTAATTCCCTTCCATTTTCTAAATCAAGAAAAGTCAAAATAATATTAATATCGACAGTAAATTTTATTTCGATATTAATTTTAGTGTGTAGCGTGTGCGCGCTTCATTTGGTGGATCAAATCCTGTCCAGGACAAGTAACATCAAAAATTATAGAAAAAGTTTTTTCTAATAGCGGTCGCCCCTCGGCAGGCAATGGCAAACCTCCGAGTGCATTTCTGCCTTGAAAAAAAAAACTTCTCACTAAAAAACATTCGACGTTCGGAGCCGGCGTAAAACTGTAGGCCCTTCAATTTATCTTACAACATCATCACCATCGAAGAAGAAAAAATCATCAAATTTAAGATTTTTTTATCGTTGCGAACGAACTTCGACTCAGTTGTGAAATATTTCCTGCAATGGTTGTAGAGATTTATCGAAATGCTGCCAATTGCTATCATACAATTCTTTGATGAAAAGCAGTATGCGACGAATGAAAACAAAAAAAAACATACTTAAGTCTTGGAAAAAAGTAATGAAATTTTCCATATTCAGCGCATGGAGTTAAATTAAGTAGCATTCTCCCCAGATTATATAAAGTAATTTTTTTCTATCCAAAGCGCTAATTATTATAAGTGTATAGTGCATTTAAATAAAAGAAGTACATCCATCATATCTGTTTTGCAATTAGTGAGTCATTTATTTTATATCCTTTTACTTAATTCTAATTTACTTGCTTACATAGTACTAGTGTCTTATTTGCCTATTATCTATGACAATTTACGATTACTTATAGCTAATGCTTATCGCAGAGTTCGCTTAATACAAATTTATTTATAAATCTTATGCTTTTGTTTTTTTTTTCTATTTTTATTTTTAGAAACCATAGAGACTTATCACAATCGCTTTGATGAGAAATAAACTAAATAAAACTACACTACTATGGTAAATGCAAATAAAAAGAAACACAAATATTGCGAAGGAAAAATAGGTGATAACTTTCTGATTGCTCGCTTTCGTTAACCTTGCGGTGTAAAATTACGAAACTAAAAAAAAATGTAAACAAACAAAAATTAAAAGCGCAAGTGTGTGAATTTAATAGATTTGTTTTTTTTTTTTGTTTCTTTGACTTTTGCTGATGACTAATTCATTTCGAATGACTGTGGGCTAAAGTGCTGTGAGAAAAAGCCGGTTTTTTTTCCTGACGTAGGTAGATAGTTGCAGACAATTTGACGAAGACAACACAAACAACGTGCGCATTGCTAATTGGTGGCGGTGGGGCCTAGCACTTTAGGCTTACCGTTACTTCGCTGGCGGCAGGTTGCGTTTTCGTTGTGAAATTACTTGCTTTGTGATGAAATAGAATTATGGAGTTGGAAATGAAGTGGTGGATTTTTTGCTTGTGACTGCAATTTTTTTGTACATATTTTTTTTCGTTGTTTTGAATGGGGTTTCAGGGAAATTTTTAAATTTTTAAGTATAAAAAAAGCTTTTTATTCGCTGTTTTTGTTTTTTGTTTTCTTTATTTTGTTGAATTCGGCCTTCAGTGCAGAAATCTTGGTAGTCGACACCTGCCCAAACTTTCACGCTCATATTGCACATACTGATGCAATAATTCCCAAATTATTGTAAATACAAAACGCCAATAGGCTTGACGGGCGCGTATAATTTGCTGCTCCTGCATGTTGGCGCGGCGCAAAAGCGTTGCCTGATCCGGGATGTAATAAGCGACAGCCATTTCGTTGGGATTGTGATTAGATTATGGTGTTTAAATAGTAAATGTTCAGTTTTTGGTTGTTTTGTTTACACAATGATTGTTTTCTTTTTGAATTTTGCAGTGTTAATGTTCTTCATTTATTTAATGTTTTTTTTTATTTATTTTTGTAGCACAAAAAAAAATTTTGCTTGCACTATTTAATGTTCCTCTTGATTTAGTGGAGTAAAAGTATTTTTTTTTCTAAAAGAACAAAATTTTTCTTTTACGTTTCAGCCTCTCTAATAATCTTATGAAATTCACGTAAAAAAAATGCTTCCGCTACTTTCTTTTTTTTGCTAACTACAGTACGTACGTACACACGACCGATTTGCTTGATGGTTCAATATAAAACGCGTTGCAGAACACTGAGCGTGTGCGCTTTTATACTCCAATTGCTCGCCGTACAGCAAGCTGTATAGAACGGAGCAGCAGCGGCAGCATTTCGGTTTCATCGCGAGAGCGCGTAAAACAAAAACCCTCAGCGTAAAAGAATTGGCGGCAAATTTGCTTGATTCAACGTCGTCAATAAAAGTAACTGAACGCATTTTCATGACGACAGCGAGCGTCAAACTGCGCACACTCTCTCATTCACTCTCATGCTCTGCCGTTCGGTTTAACAGCGCTCAGTGACTTTTCGAAGGCACAAACCAAATAAAAATCAAAACAAGAACAAAAGAAAGCAAGCAAAACAGAAGTCAGGTAGTACGTAGCCACAAAAATATATTTACTACACACAAACTGTATCTGTATCTTGCGCCGATACAGCGAAAAACGTGCTTGAGCAGCGCGAGCTAGCGTCATAATCGCCCGCCAGAACGCGCATTTACATATGTACATCTTCCAGCGCTGTTTTGAATAATTTTTTCCCTCCATTCGCCTTCGCTTCAGTCGCACACGAGTTGTGCTTCGGGACGAGCCTACTGTTTCTTCTTCGAATTTTTGTTGACATCTCTCATTCGCATTCCCATCGTGCGATTTACCATGGGCATACAGGTTAATGATTTTTGGAAAACATGTTTAATCATGCATGCTTTATTAGAGACCTTCGTTGTACTCAGTCAAGTGGTGGTGGCGGTCAGCTCTGTTGGCCTCTCCTTTTCTTAGCTGCGCGTGGTTTTGATATTACGGCGGTGTTAAAGAATTTAGTTCATGAGCATTTTGTGAAACCAATATGAAATCTGTATGGTCAGGGTTGCCAAGTCGCATACTATTGTCCCACTTGCAAATTTATATGTACTATGTATGCACATACAATATTATAAAATATTCTTTTGAATTCCTCAACATTTCTAACCGTCCTACTTGGGGAATTGCCCTCAAGGTACCTACAAAAAAAAGCGATCAAAAGAAATAGCACTCCAAACTTTTCTAGAAATACCCCTCAGATATTTTCGGATACTTTTCAGAGTTTGTAATGAACATCTGACTTAAACCGGTATTTAAAAATCAAAACTACCACAAACCTAGAACACCAAGATATGATATACTATAGTATTGAACTGCGATGAGCGAAGTCAGCTGTGCATACTGTTGTTGCTTTTTCTTCTTCCTATTATTGCTATAATTCTTCCTATTAAAAACTGGCCTTAAGCTCATAAAAAATTATTGCTTGATATAAATAAATAGGCCGAAAGATATTAATATATGTATGTATGTACAGCCAAAGTGATGCAACCGTATAAGAATTACTAAAACAAGTATTACCTGAAAACTAAATACATCCTCCTAAAAATATAAATACCACTTAACAGCGGCAGATATAAAAAATTTAATTTATGGTTTAAAAAATTAAGAATGTATAGTTATTTTATTTAATTAAAAACAAAAACAAACTTCAGTATTAAATTGCACCTCACACCGAAAATGATGCAGTAACAGAAAAAAGAATACATTGCAATTTTTTTCAGCACTCATCAAAAATTTTAGGTCGATTAATACTTTGTTGGATATCGCTTACTGTCTATAACTGCTTTCATACGATTCGGCATGGATTCCACCAATTTTTTTGTATAGTTAGGAGCAAGTTTTTTCCATTCTGCTTGCAGGGCGTTTTTCAGGTCGGTTTTATTTCAAATCTCGTATTTTCGAATCTCTCGTTCCAACAGTGACAACAGATTCTGGATAACATTTAAATCTGGAGTCTGTGCTGGCGTTTGTACTATGTATGTGCGGATAGTTCCAAATAAGCCAACGTTGCACAACTCCGGATTTGTGTTTCGGATCATTATCTTGATAGTACCGAAATTTGTCGGAAATATTTAATTTTGCGGCTCATTGTAGCAAATTTCGTTTCAAAATATCCAGATACACACTCTTGCCCATAGTACAATCGATGAATTCTAAATTTCCGACTCCACAAGACGACATGCATCCCCACACCATTACATGCCCTCCACCATGTTTTACGATGCTTTGAAATCAGCTTCTCTGAGCACTCTTCGTATGGTTTTCGGATGGCTTTTCTTCCCAAGAAATTTTTCTACTTCGTTGCTTAAAGCTGGAGCACTTAAATGGGGATTTTCGCATATTTTCCGTACAATCCAACGGAAATCACTTTCGTTAAATATTTTATTTATATTGTCTTTATAATGCTTTAGTATTAATTCGCGCACTTCAATACTTGTTTGGCGACCGATTTTGAACTACACTTTATGAATGACAATTCTAAAATGTCGAAACTATCAAATACTATTCCAGTATTGCTCACATTTATAACAGTATTTACTTTGCATTCGAAAATCGACGCCAACCTGTCGCCGCTAACGGTAAGCATTTGTGCATCATTTTGGCTGTGAGCTTGCATTTCGGTATACGAACATGACTTTACTTTACGTTTGCAAAAAAGAAATAATTTTGGCGTTTTTTTTTTATTTTACAAGATTTAAGATACACATATGTACATATGTACCAAATTAATAAATTAGTAATTTTGTTTTTTATTTCGCAATATAAACATGATGTTTTACTAAGCGCTTTTTCATTTCGCTGCTGCATCATTTTGGCTGTGGGCCACTTTATTTAACTGTATGTATGTATAACCAAAACTTGTAAGCGAGGCTCTGAATGGTTTTCGATTGATTTATTCTAACTTCCTACAATAAGTTAATGATATTAAGTACATTTAGTATATGGATAGAAGGCGAAATATTAATGTGGCTACGTTCAAAATTAAGGAACCAACAGGGTATTATATTTTCTTTATTCTGATATATAAATGCATACTATTTACATATGAATAAAATTATAATTTTTCAGATAGAAGTCGATGATTTTACTTGAAACGCCAACCACTCATAAATATCGATTTGGTTCTTTATGAATTTTTAAGTTGTAGTCAACGATGGCAAACATTTATTTATACGTTTCGTTTTTCTAGGAAAATTTCATTGTATACGATCGTACAAGAAAAATGTTTTTTACAAAAAAAATTACTGCAACAAAAATTGGATGATAACGGTAATTTTTTCTCTATATGGCGGCAAAGATATAAAAACATAAAGAAGTAAGTTTTTAAAGATAAGTCTAAAAACGCGCTTTCTTAAGATATTAACTTTTCATAGTCAAGGTAAAATAAAAAGATTGGCTGTACGCGAGATACCACAAAATACAAATTTTGAAATAGGTGAACTAAACAGCAAAAGAGAATTGATTTCTAGCTAGGTAAATAAAAAAAAATCCACAATTCCTGTTACTGTTCGGCATATTGCATGAATTCCAAATGCTATAAAATCCGTCAAAGTTCAATTAAAATCACATTGGATTGAGCTACTTACTTAAAATCAAAAAGTAAAAAAAAACTACCCAGTTTTTGTTTGACTCTTACAACGGGAAGTTGGGCGGATTTCGATCTGAGAAGTCGTCACATTTTTTAATGTACATACATATATACATACATACGTATTTTATTATTATTTTATTAAGTGAAAAGTAGCTATTATTAACATGTCCCAGAGTTGATTTTTTTAAAGTGTTTGGTCTTTTCAACTATTTACCGTTGCATGTTTTACCTTTTGATTTTTTTAAATTGTAGTGTAGTGTGCACAATGGTGATCTACTTCTTGTTTGGAATCGCCTATTAAATAAATCCATAGAATTTTATGGTATTTTTTCGGCGGTTGAATATTTGTCCTTTGATCGGTAACATGCAATAATTATAGCGATGATGAGAACGTTGTTGAATGGTGTGAGCAATATTTGTGTTCTAATTACCTTAAAAGTACGTATGAAGTTACATTGAATTATATTTGTTGTCCCAAAGGACATCATTTGAAAACAATTGTTGTATTTTGATATTTTAGCCAAAAAGTGTTTGGAGTCTCTTCCTGTTACTGTAGCTAATGAGCGATGGGGGTCCAAGGGTGTACATTTAACTTTTCCACTTGCACAACACAATCCACGAGCTAAATTTTTGAATGTGAGTACCCAATGCACACGAATTGAATAATATGTGATTGGTGTGTAGTGTAATCGAATGTAACGTTATAACAGAAGGCAACTTTTTAGATATAGTATTTGTTTATCTTGGTACACATCTATTCAAATTATCTGTCACGCGATTGCCTTTTATTGTCCGATGATGTATCATTCGACCCATATCATGCTCGTTTGATGTATCCCTTTCATCTTGTGAGCGTGTTGAACATGTTTGTGATATGAGATTCCTCTCGATCTGATTTCGGTTTTCATATTGCTCAGTAGCTTCGCTAGATCGAAAATTTAATTCGCATGTATTCTTTCGAGATCTGCGCCTTATATTTCTCCATGTTATCGGTGAGAATACAAAGCAATTCAATATGAATCCAAAATTCAGTGTATATCGAAGGTCAAATTATAGTAAATACAACTTATCTGCACCAATCCAGGCTGTGCCGAGGTACAAACGTCAAATAATTATCCTTCGGTGATTAAATATATGTACATCTTTTACAAATCAGCGTAGCTCGTATGATAAAACGTGGTCACTATCTACCTGCACCTGTGCTAATAACCTGCACCTCTCGAGGTACTTAAAAATTCATTGTTAAAAACTGTCTCAGTTTTTCGATAAAATTAATAAATATTTTGCATCAAATATCAAAACATAACACGCGGGAAGGTAAAGATTTAATCAGCGATAAAGCGACAATATTTAGACAAAATAAAAGAAAATGAGATATATAAAGTAGTTTTAAAACAAAGAAAATAAAATAGACTCATTTACGAACTAAGTTGCTCAACAAATATTATTTTTGGAAATATCTATCCTTTTGAAATATTAACCAAATCGGCCCCTAAAAAAGGTGTTTACAAAAATATGTTGAATTCAGCCCAATCTAACGAATATATTATATACTGAATATTAACTAAATCAGTCCATATAAAATTTTTTGGACCAGGGCGCCACCTAAGGTGTATATTTTTAACATAAATCTTTCTCTATGCAAAACCATTTTACACACATGTCGCAAATCGGTCCATAAGTGCGATTTTTCGAAATATCTCTGCTACAGCGCCACCTACCGGTTTCATTTTTGAAGCATGAGTAAATATAACAGCAAAAAATTTGCCAAAGTCGTTCAGCCGTTCCCATGTAAAGCGATCGCCAACGAACACTATTTAATTTTTATATATTATAAGTAATTATTTTTTTTGGAATGTAAGACTTTTATATAAAAAAAAACTTAAGAGAAAATCTACTTTCGAATTTAATCATAAATCAATCATAAAACAACAACATAGAATTTTTTAAGCAAACAAAAAAATGGTAAAAAAATATTTACATATAATAATTTATGTGAGTATACGAATGTACATATGTACATATATCACTGCATCTACTTGGCAACCATGATTGCTGGCGAGTTTGATTCAATACCAATGCTTGGCGCTCAGCGTTTCGATTGGTCTCTTTGGCAGTAGTCAAATGCTCACACGCAGGTTACTACTTACATAAATACAGCGTCAAGCTTCTGGTTATTATACCCAAGCATTTTACTTTATTTTGTTGAATTTTGAAGAGCAGATAGTAACCTAATCTATAAACGTTTTTATCAAAGTCGGCAACAGCAGTGGCGGCATTGCTGCTTGCCGTGCATAGAGAACGAGCATTAAATTAAGCTGAGTAAGTGAATTTGGAGCGCATTTGTTGTAGGAGATTTTGTGAGAGAAGAGAGATGGCATAATATGCCATTTGACATAATTTTTTCAATATAAAATTTCTTTGACTGCTAACATCTTACTACTACTGTCATTTTGTTGTTGTATGTGTCTTTAAGATACCGTTTTATTCTGGCGTTCTCTCTCTCTCCATCTAATCATATCTCTTCTCTGTTTACTTGCTATGCCTTCTTAGCACATAGACCTTTTTGGTGGGATTTTTATATTTTATTTATTTTATTATTTCTTTTTCATACCCAACTCCATTTAAGGGTTGTTCTCACGCAACTTACCTCTTGTGTTCAAGCCATAAATTTACTCTGTGTGTGTGTGGGTTTGTACGTTTTCAGTCTCTGCCTGCGTTTATTGCCCTACGGCTGTATTTTATTGTGTCTGCCTTCTGTTGTGTACCAGCTACCACTGTCTGCCATTCAACGCCGTTACGCCTGTGACTTTATCTTTTCTGTTTTTTTGGCAATTGAATTTTCTCTTTATTTTATTTTCTTTCTTGCTTTTCACTGCCACTAACCTCAAGAGGCGTGGCTTTTTCATAGGTATAATATTATTAGCATGCTTTCATCTTCTTTCTTTACACTAACTTCCGCTTCTTCCGTTTCACTTTGACGCACTGTTCGAAAGCATTGCCATAGAATTTTGAACGAGCTCAGACCATCAGCACACACACTGTTTGGTTTGGCATGGAGTTTTCGGCATTGTTTTGTGTGTTGTTTGGATGGTTTCCGCCTTCTTACACAAACGCATACATAGCTCCATGTATATACATACATATGTAAAGTACATATATATATATATGAGACTTATGTTTGTGTTATACATTTACACTTTTGTATCCAGGCATATAGTACGCCCAGATTTATGTTAAAATTAGTTTGTATTCCATTTTTGGGCGGAGCTATTCAGTCTACTCCAATTCACTTGGCCGTTTGTATAAATATTATATTTATGTTGTGTGGTTGGCAAGTTGCATTGGTATACTTTCGATGTTTGTTTTTGCATTTTGCTATCTTTGGCCAACCTTCTTTTGTGTGGCACTTGTAATTTAACTCATGTATGTTCGTTGATTTACTTAGCCTTTTTACCTATGTAGCTTCTTTTTGCCACTAAGCTGGCGATGAATCATCATTTCTGGGTGGAGCTTAGGTTGCTGTCTTTATGGGAAATCAAATATTTTTATTAGATGGAGTTGTAGTTATATTTATATATTTGTATATATTTTTTTTCATTTAGCATTTTTGGAATCCAAAATGGCTGCTTAATGGTGGCTTTGTATATCACATACATAACATAAATATAGCTACACACAAAAGTATAACAGTGTATTAATTATTATGGTTTTCGTTGTATGTTCGTCCACTGAGCACACTTAGAATAGCTTTGTAATGACTCACCAACTGAAAAAAAAATACTTGAATAATTTCGTGCACTTCTAACCAAAGTTTAGCTATTTTCACAAAAATAATCCTTAGGAAATAAAAGAGGTCGGGCTAAGCAACATGTTTTTATCAGCAAATCACATTGCTATGGGATTATTTTATTTTATTTTTATTTTATAAAATGGAAGAGCTCTTCAAAGAAAATCAACATTTTATGTATGTGAAAAAAATCCATTAATACATAAATACGACTGTAACTTAAAGTTAAAAAAATGCGAACTAATTACTCATTTAGTGGGGATGGGGGGAACACATTTAGAACAGGGACTGTTATAGTTATAACTTTTATTATAAAAATCGCTCTTTAACTATTAGGTTGCCGCTTCTATTTAATTTCGCATTAAATAACAGTTATTTTTGATTTTTATTTGATAAATCTAAAACAACAATTATTTTTTGATTTTTATTTTGAAAATCATAAATAAGAATTATTTCTGATTTTTATTTTATAAGACAAAAATAAGAGTAATTTTTCGCAAAGCAAGATTTATTTTTGATTTTGATAACTTCTATTTATAAAATACATGACTATAAATCAGTCGCTGACTTTTATTTTTTTGGTCATACCTATAAAAGTCATTTTCAGGGGTGGACTGGGCGTCAAAGGGGCCCGGGCTTTTGAAAAAAAGGGCCCCCAAATTTTATCAATTGTAAATGTTAGGAAAGTTTATTGAATTAAAAGTTTCATCAGAGTGAAATTTTCAATTATCTAAAAGTACTGTGAGGGCCCTAAGAGTTTGAAGCCTAGACAAATCAGTGTTCGAAAACTCTATATAATTTTATCTTTAAGGCCACGAAACAGTCACGACGGAAATCTCATACCAAAATTCGAAAAAGTTTCCACAAGAGTGGGGCCTCAAACATCTTAGGACCTCAGAGGTTCGAAACTCAAAAATACTAGAATATATACATTTTGACGGAATATTCAGTTTGAGTTATCTCAGAGTTTTTCGGGGGCCTCTATTCTTAGGCCCCAATTGCTTCCTATTCAATAACTCAATATTTATGTAAAACCTGTAGTCATATCTAGAATCTCTCGGGTTAAAATATAAGGTGTTGATCACAGTTTTATTTTCAATTATCATGTTAAAGGGTGAGACCTTATATAAAAATTTGGAAACAACTATACGAGAGTATATTTACAGTTAACTAGTACTGCAGGGCCTTTACGGAGTTTTTTTCTTGTGTTTGGAAATATTTTTGCTGGCAAAGGGGGGCGGTGGCCCAGTCCGCCCCTGGTCATTTTAATTTTTCGCAGAAAATAATTTGTTGGGTAAACGAAAGAATTATTTAATATTGATCAGCTTAGCAACAGTTCTTTTCAAATAAGTATAATATTTATTAAGAGAAAAGTATGAGGATGAAAATAAAAGTGAAAATTTAAAATCAAAAAAATTTTCAAGGCTCTTTTAAGTCAGGAAAAGAAATCAAACATTTTCTTACTCAAGAGGTTTGTTTTTTTTTTTTATCGTAGATAGTCTAAAATATTTGCGATATTCTAAAATTAGCGCTTTAAAACAGGTTCCCAAAAAGTAACATCACAATTATAGCAAAAGCTTTTTTCTAATCGCAGTCGCCCGTCGGCAGGCTATGACAAACCGCCGTGTGTATTTCTGCGATGAAAAAAACTTCTCACAAGATTATCTGCCGCTTGGAGTTGGAGTAACGCTGTAGGAAAAGTTCAGCCGAACATCTAGCTATATGCTATAAGCCCCAAATTATTATTATTTTATCTTTTTTCCGATTTTCTATATTGCTTAATTTAGCTAAAGCTGCTAGCGCAAACTCGAGCGGGCAATATCTTTTCACTATTATTTAGCTCAATCAGCAATAAATTCAAGTAATCTAAATATTTTGGAGTGGATATTTGATCTACAAAAAAAGCACAACGATTTGGCATTTAATTCTCAACTACTGTGTTTGACTTCAATGTTGGTCATTATCCAAATCAAGCAAATTAGAAAAAAGTATAATCCGTAGAATCAGTGCTTTTATTAGCAAAAATACCGTTGCCAAAACATTTTTAGATCAAGCGTTCAAGTGTAACTTAAAATTTTTATAACTTGCTGACAGTTTGAATAAAAATTGTTTACTCGATGGCGCAATAAAATTAGCATGGCCCTCAGATTTAAAGTAAAGAGAAAAAAAAGATATCGCAGTTTCCAATGAACGAGTATTTACATTTTTTTCATGGAATCACTATTTTTAAATTAAAATGATTAATTTATCAAGTACCAATAAATAAGCAAGAAAAGTTGTAAAATTTGGAAAGAAATTCATCAATAATCTTTTATTTCTGTGAAGCAATAAACATTTTATTCCAATACGCCAGTTAATAAAATTACGAAAATTTTCTGAGCTTCGAAATTTTAATATAAATATTAACATAAAATATTCCTCTGAATCCGAACGTGTATGAAGAATATAAAAAAGTAGAAGAGTTTTTGAGTATAACTGAAGTTAGAGCAAGTTTCTTTGAGATCGTTTTTTGAGATTTGAAAAAGATAAGTCACTTCATTGTAAGTATTTATATCTGAACATAACTGCTCGAAGTCAATATCAACATATAGGAATATGTTTTCTTCCAGTTATTGATTTAATCATCAAAGAATGATCTTTTACAAATGCAGCTACACTCTGCTTTTTAAAATTAGCTATAACTGCTATCCATTTTTATATTCTGACTTCATATTCAGATTTAGCAGAAAATGTTAGATATAAAATGATGTCATAGGTCAGATTTTTTGTTGGCTGGTGTTATTGGTGCCACATTGTGATGTCATAGCCATACCCATAACCGTAGGTATCTTAGATTTTTGCTTTAACCTAAACAGCTCTGAAATAATTCACAAATTTATTTTTTAAATTTAAAATTACAAATAAACGTCTTAGCCCCACTTTCAGAAAATCCAGTGTTCAGTGAAAATTCAGTGTTCAAATAACGCGGGCTAAGTACACTTCTTTTTCGACATTTTTTTTTTTAATATTTTGCAATTTTTCAAATTTCAAATCAAAATAATTTTCACTGATTCTTGTAAAACATAACAATATTATATTTACCATCATATTGTCAGCATCGTCGGGAAAAAAGCGATTAATTTTTCATGTGGTTTTTTCAAAAACAAATCTGTTCGAAAAATTATTACTTTTTTTTATTTATGGCACAATGTCACAAACTTAACCCTGCTGTTAGGTTAAAAAAAACTTACGAATCTTAGGTTAGAGGACCATTTGGTCCATACTGCAGTTTTCATACAAAATAACAATTTAATCTTAGTCTTTATATTTAGTTTGGTTCAATACTTGCTAAATATTATTATTTTATTATTTACTCAACTCTGGTAAAACCCAGCACCAGTGGCCTGCTCTAAAAATGCTTCTAGTTCAGGAGCTCGAAAGAGAGGAATTTGTAGTTGCTGCAAGTCTAAGTCTGATGTAAAATGCTCCATTTGCAGTGCGTTTATTTGCAAAACCAACCGAAAAACATTTTTTTGCTCATCATGTAGTGCCAAAAAATATCGAACAAACTAATAAATACTTATTTTTGGAAAATTAATGTAAAGAAAATCAAAGAAAATAGACTATGAACCAAATGGTCCCTTAACCTAAGATTCGTAATTTTCAATTTATCTTAGTCCAGTTTTAAGTCAGAGAATTAAATTTTCGCACATAATATTGTTTTATAAAAAGACCACCTGAGCTGAAAAATTTAGACAGTATATATCACTGTTCCAAAGTTACAAAGAAAACAAAAAAAAAATTGGACCAAATGGTCTTAACCTAACAGCAGGGTTAACAATTTAACCCCCAATATTTCATTAAATTTATAAAATTTATAAATTTATCAATTTAACCGGTAAACTCTGAGTTATGTAAATATGTGGGTCTTGAAAATTTATTAAAGTATAAAAAAATTATCCATGTCTGTAAGACAAAATGTACAGAGATTTCAATATCAGTTGATTACGGTAATCACACGACTCATCTACATAAGGTTTAAGGTTATGGTTGTGGTTATGAATATGACTTCGTCTCTGATTGGGTCTTTACACATTTATTTCTTTTTCTAGTAATTCTTGGTAAATAACTGTACAGTGCATGGCACTTATTTTACGCAATCTTATACTTATTTTAAAAAGCCAGAATATTAATTAATTTAAAATAATTATTTAGTATAAAAATTAACAGTAATTCAGAAACCAAGTACGCACATAGGGACGTATGTGCAGACATTGTCTTGCAGCAAATAAAATCGCGTAACCGAGACTATGGCATTTATTTTTTGACATTTTCTTGAAATTTTATAACTTTTTTTGAGATTTAAAATCAAAATTTGTACAACAACGAAATTCTTGGTCTCTAATATCGTTGAAGTTAGCTATTCGCTTTGAGAAAGCTCAGTTAAAAGAATTGGATTCGACGTTTTCGATGGCTTCCTTAACATTGTCGGAAAAAAGCGATTCGTTTCTAATTTCTAGTTCGTTTAAAAACTTTGTTAAGAAAATTGAATTTATCTTTATTTATGGCAGAATATCAGAAACTTAATAATTTAAATCTCTATAACTGCCAGATTAATTATTTATTAATTATTTAACCGGTAAACCCTAAGTTAAAAATATAACCTGCTTTTCTGCAAGTGGGCCTCAGGAAACTTTTTTGTTCTAAATGCGTTCCTTTTGGTTAAAAACAGCGATCGTAATGGTTATAATTTTTATCATTTTGTTATGATTAATTGTTTTTTTTTCGATAAAGTTTGATCGATTTTTGTAATCTCCATTTTTTTTAACAAATTTGATTGATGTTTTGAGACCTTTAATTTTAATCCATTAATAATGGCTTTTAGCGACCTTTCCAATTTTAATTTGTGTTTTGCCAGATCGAGGTCAAGGGGGTTGTTGGTCGGATAGTGCGGACGTGTAAATCATTTGCCTTGAAGACGGTTACTGTAGTGTAATCGAAATACATATATTCGAAAAAAGTAAATCATTGGTTTTTTACTAACAAAACACCCCCTTGATCTCGAGCCGGCAAAACACAAATGGAAATCCATTATGCTTCCAATAGATGGCTTTAATAGTCTGCATCTCCCGTTGCGATCGTATTACGCTATATGGCATTAGAAAGATGAGATTTCGTATTAAGAAAACCTCTCAGACAGTTTTGTGATTACCTAACTCAGAACGGCTTGACCCCGCGTCGCCATCTCCTCGATAAAGGCGAAAACGCAAGCCAGGCGGCTGAAAATGTGAATCATTTTTACGGTCATGATACTGTTACAGCCAATCACGCGCTATTTTGGTTTCGTTCCGGTAATTTTGAAATGCACAACGCTCAGGAAGGCCAATGAAAGTCGAAAATGGAGATTAAATAATGGAAATCGTCGAGTCCGACCGTCATGTAGGCACTGCTTCGATTTTCCGGGAGCTAAAGATTGTACGAAAAAGCTGTTTGAAACCATTTAAATAAAGATGGATACATGAAAAAGTATGGGTGGCACGAGAGTTTACGCAAAACACCTCATGAACCGAACAACAATTGGACCATCTAAAGCAAGTAATTGCCCAGAAGCGGCCGGCGTTGGCCAATAGGAGAGAAAATCTGTTCCATCTGGACCACGCCAGGCCACACAGATCGATAGTGACTCGTTTGAAGCTCCGGGAGCTTGATTGACCGGTTCTTAGGCATCCACCTTATAGTCCGGACCTGGCATAAAGTGATTACTATCTGTTGCTGTCTGTGCCGAATGATTTTGGTGGTGAAAAATTCGTCTTTTGAAAATCTCCTGTCGCAGTTTGTTTGCCAATAGGGACGAGGGTTTCTATGAAATTGGCATAAGGAAATTACCTTCAAAAAGGCAAAAAGTTATCGAACAAAATGTTACATACTTGACCTAAATCGAATCATCCTAACTATGCTAAATAAAATTTTAAACTTAATGCAAAACTAAGCGACTTCATTTTACTTGACCTTACAAAAATCGCAAATGCAATGATTTAAAACAAAACCTCTTCTAAATAAAACTAAGGTCAGATTTTCCGAGCATGTGATGAGCGATAAAGATCGAATACAAAATTTGAATTTATTAAATTATTACTAGCACAATTAAAGCACCTTGTAGGCCTTCTACATATACATACATACATACTGATATAAGTTCGTAAATATCTGATCGGTCTTTTTTGCTACTAATTACCTACAACTTTGTTGATTTAGGGCGCAATGTTTACTTTTCGGAATTTATTTAATTTGGAACATTAAATGTCTACTTTTTACGGAATGCAAAAAAGGTCCCCGCTTGACTCAAAGCAAATTCACTTTTCCAGCGTTTCTCTTTTGTTCATACAACTAGCGTTGATCTTATGTGCCAGATAGCTAGGCATTTTAACGATCGCTCTATAGAAATTATGATTTGTTGTAGGCTTTTGTGTTTCTTATCACAATTTGATCTCTATCTACAATTAATTTTCCTTTTATGTAGTAGGCATTGACAGCGACGGCATGCGTATTTGTGTACTAGGTATTTTGAGTGCCAAATAAATCAACTGACATGTTTTCTTAAAGGATTAAACCAATTTTTTTTTTTGAATTTGAAGGAGGGTTCACCGCTCGATTGTATTGAATTCGTATTGAGTTATGCATTGTTGCACTTTTTTCGACTTCAGTGCACCTTTTGTTGCCGCAAAAACAAAAAGTATCAGGTAACCATTGTTCGAAAGTATTTGTGTGAAAATCATGTCAAAGCGAATGAGATCAGAGTGAATCAATTGGAATAGTAAATTATTTCGTACAAAAAACAAAAAACAAAAAAAATTAATAAAAATATTTCAATTATTCGAGTTATTTTCAAGTTACACTTAAAAAGGTTGGCAATTAAATTAGGCTTAAAATATTCTCGCTAAATCTGCGCTGCCACTAAAAACGCATGCATGCAATTTTCAAACAAATATTGTTACAAATTATTCCGTTCCAAACTTCTTATCTTCATACGTTTTCTAAATTTTTGATATTCATCTACATTATGGCCACACAGTACTGACGACACACGTCCATCAATTGTTGTCAATTGTCAAATTTTCAATTCAACTTTAATTTGCATACCTAATTGCATGTAAATGCATTTTTGAAGAGCAATTAGAAAATCTTTCAAAAAAGAAAAACAACAGTTTACCCTCCCTCCCTTTCACATAATTTGCCACGGCAACCGCAGCCAGTGTGGGAAGAAAACAAACAACTGAGATGTGAGAGCCTCGTATAAGGGTTAATTTTGTAATAAGCTCTTTTCTAAAATGATTTTTGAAATTTTAGCATATTAACAAATTGGCTTTATTGCGTTTGCATAACCAATCGTCAATATAGTTTTGAAGCTTACATGATATACCAAATTACGTATGTACACTTGCGGTCAATAAAAACGCACCACCAAATATAATTGAAATAAGATCACATGAGCAATTTGTTTATAAAGTTAGAATATTAGGGTCATTTTTATTTATTTGGCCAAATAATGTGTATTAGTTATCCACAAAAATTTGTCTCGAAAATGGTTTTTATAAGGAACAGCCAATTAATTAGAAAAATTAACAAAAATGTACAATCGATGATATTCATGATTAATTAAAATAAAACAATGTGAAGTTTACTTAAAGCAACTAAATAATTTTCACCACTAACGGTAGAAATATAGACTTCACGGTAGAAATATAGTATTTCCAAATAACGAGTCGTTCCTCCTTTAGTCTCAATAACTGCCTTAATTCTTGAAGGCATGGAATTCAGTAGGTCCTCAATGGATTTCCTTATAACGGGACCATACCAAACCAGTTCTAAAATCTTAATCAATTGACTTTTATTTCTTGGCTTCTGTTTAGCAACTTCACGCTTCATTATGTGCCATAAGTGCTCAATAGGGTTTAAATCTGGCGAGTTTCCAGGCCAATACATGCGTTGAATCCCTAGATCGTTAAACGTATTGGCCAACTGAAAATAAAAATTCGAGCTCAATAGGTTGATATACACCAATATTGTATAGATTTGTTTCCAATCAAAAGTTACCCATTTGCGACGATGGCATGGCGCTCAGTCATCCTGGAAGATTAGACGATCCGTATAAGAATAATGCTCTTCAATTTCGGGTACTAAAAAATTGTTAACCACTGTTGCATATTTTTCTGCATTCACTATTCCATCAACAAGGTGTAGAGACCCCAAAGCATAGTATGAAAAGCATCCCCAAATCATTTGACTTTGGGGAAACTTAACTTTCTTTACTACACAATTATCCTGGAACCTCTCACCACCTGAATGGTGCACGTAAAGCAAATTTTGTGAGCTAAGCAAATTAAATTTGCTTTCGTCAGACCATATAATCTGTTACCAATTATTTTGATCCCAATTTTGGTACTTTTTATCCCAAGAAATTCGTGCAGAATTCATTTTATGTGTTAATAGTGGCTTTTTGGCAGGGCGTCTTCCATATAAACCCACATCTCTAAGCCGTCGGCGTATGGTTTCGATACTTAAATCCACTTGGTGAAAATTTTGCACCTTCGCCCTTATAGAAAGTGCACTTTTAAAGCGGTCGCTTAAATTTAACCGCCGCAGTATGTTGTTGAGATAACAGGGTTGACTTTCAAGGACGACCGGATCCCTTTTTACGCTCCAACACATCACTATTCTCTTTTTTTTGTAAAAGACGAATAGTAGTTGAATGGCTACAACCAATTCTAGCTGATATTTGCCGAGAAGATACATTTTCTGCGAATATGCGAATTTTTTGGTCAATTATTTGGCATTTTGCACAACTTTTCAAATACACAACTAAAACACGACTCTAACTAAACAGTGTGCAACACAATTTCATAAAAAATAATTTATTTCTCAGTGCTTACCAGATCTAATAGAAGTTTTTCTAAATTTACAGTTATATAGCTGAAGATAGATAATTTACCAAAGTGGTGGTGCGTTTTTATTGACCGCAAGTGTATGTACATACATATGTATATATGTATGTGTGTGCGTTTGTTGCTATAGGCAATTATTTCACACAATTAAGTACAATTGACTTTGATTTGAAGCTATAGTGAAGCAAAAGTCTTTAGAAATTGGTTAGCGAACATATTGTATTTAAATTAGAATCCATTTATTTTACATATTTTGAGAAAGTCATGATATTATAAACTTCTATAATGAAAATAAAATTTATCTTAGCGTAGTTTTATATGTAATGGAATCGTACTGCAAGTTAAAGCCATTAGCACATATTTTCAATATTTCTTTAAAAATTATAAAAAAATGTATTTTATTGAAAACAATAAGTTTTGGTTTTTGTTGTTTATTTGAACAGAATTTCCCAAAACATAAGTTCCTGTTTACTGATTTTTTCTTGTTGCATCTTTTCCTGGTTCTTAGAAATAGTTTATAATAAATTTGTTATAAAGAGTGTTTCTTTTTTTGACGTATGATTTTCAAAGAGGCAATACTTTTTTCGGAGTTGGTATTTTTGATTTATACTCAGTTTGGTTTACCATTTCATAACAAACTGACTTACTCCGCAATAACGTTCGCAAATCGTGCAAATTTACTACCAAAGTAATAGTACGGTTCAATTTTCGGTCGGTTCGGATGGAGCTAACTTTTGGTTGAATGTGTACGTTAATAGAGCAAATTGTCGCATTTGGAGTGTTGATAATCCGCAATCCATCATTAAGACGCCGTCACATTCTCAAAGAGTCACTTTTTGCTGTGCTCTATGGTCCATATTTTTTTCAAAGCCCATACCGGCCATAATATTACAGTCAATGGGGGACGCTATAGAGCCATGACTAATGACTTTTTCATGCCTGTATTGGAGGATGTGGATGTGGACGAACTTTGGTTCCACCAGGACGGTGCTACATGCCATACAACCAACGAAATAATAAATTGATAGAAGGAAACTTTTGGTGGTCGTATTATCTG
Organism: Anomoia purmunda; assembly: GCA_951828415.1. Classification (NCBI taxonomy): domain Eukaryota; kingdom Metazoa; phylum Arthropoda; class Insecta; order Diptera; family Tephritidae; genus Anomoia; species Anomoia purmunda. The sequence continues at coordinate 100,151,438 of OX639996.1, forward strand.
GCGTCGTGGGCCTGTGGTGTGACTTCCAGGGGTCGTGCGATTTAACACCGCTAGACAATTTTTTGTGAGGCTATGTGAAGTCGCCTACCTACGCAGATAAGTCCGAGACGATTGACGCCTTGGAAGAGAATATTCGATGCGTTATTGCTGACATGCGGCCCCTATTTCTGCAAAAAGTGGTTGAAAATGTGGCATTTCGGCTGGAATTTCCGAAACCATTTTGAAAACATAATGGCAAACCCTTATCATTATAATACAGCTAAATTCTTGGCCACAACATTAAATTATATGCGTTTTAAGTCTTCTTAAAAACCACATGTCTAAAAAAACACCCTTTATATACAAAATATGCGTAACCTAAGACTATTTTAAGTATAACGTAAGTTCAAATAAAGTTCGACTTATGTCATAATTATGGAGTTCTAAACTGTACTTCTGTTATAATGAATCGATTCTACATTGTGTGGTGTGATTTCCCACATCGCTTGCATTTAATGTTGCTGTCGTTCTCGCTTGCTGCAGTAGCGATAAATAAGCGCCGTTCTCAACCAGATTTCGCGGATCAGGAATAAAAGGATTTCTGTTAAATCATCGCTGTTGGCTATAGCTTCGGGCCATGACTTTAGAAATGGCTTAAAGCCTCTATTGATTTCTCTTGAGGGCCCCACAAAATTGGAGCCGTTGTCTGATTATATGCTATTCGGAAAACTTGGGCGATATATAAGTCTTGACAAAGCAGCCTTAATGAGGCTTGTGACTTCAAGATGTACATAAGACGTTTGCAGAAAAGCATACAAATACACGTACGTAACGTTTTGTAATCAAGTAAGCTCGGCCTGTGAAGTTTTTCACTTCAAATGGGACCGTGAACTTGACACCAGTTATTTCAAACGGTCTCAATAATTGTGTTCTGGACGCTGAAATGCTCCCGTTGTTTATACAAAACACAAGTTCAGGACTAGTTGGTGTGAGACAAGGTGAATGCATTTTATTAACATCTTGGAAAGTTGGCGGCCGTATTGCAATATTATTGGGTGCCGTTAATCGAAGCTCATTGAAGAAGCGTTATTTAACCAACCACGAACTCTAAGCACCCTGAGGGGAGTCAACGATAGTATCGTAGATTTTTTTCCCACAGGCTTTTTATTCTGTATGACGGCCGCCATAGCCGAATGTGTAACGTGTGCGTGCTTCATTCGGTGGGTCCCGAGTTCAAATCCTGGCCGCGATAAGTAACAACAAAAATTGTAGAAAAGGGTTTTCTCATCGCGTAAGCCTCAGAGTGTATTTCTGCCATTAAAAAAAACTTCTTACAAAAAAACATTCACCGTTCGGAGTCAGCATAAAAATGTAGGCCCCTCAATTTGTGTTACAACAGTAAGACGCATACCACAAAATGTAGGAGAAGTTCGGCCAAAATCTCTAAAGGGGTTATAGCACCAATTGAGCAAGTTTTTGTAAATCCTTATGCTCTGAAGCAAAATGTGCTCTTTGATAGATTTGAATAAGCCTTTACTGAACGAATTTGGCTTCGTCAGGATTGGTGGCTGGAGAGGTTCAACGTTCTTTATGTGATGGATGGATCCGCTTAAAGAACCTTAACACTCGAAAAATTACACGAATAGCTCTTGAGGAAAAAGGAAGAACTGACGACCGAAGGACCAATGATGGGCTGATGGTAAAGGTGAGTTTTTGATCTAACAAAAAAACAAAAATGAAGCAAAAAAAACTAATTTTTATTTCTTACCAAGAAATGTAACTCAAAACATATACTTTTGAAGAAAAATAATGATTATTTTTGTCAAAAAATAATGCCGTCCAGAAACTTCGATGAACATTTAAACGCGTAAAGGCACTTCGCTATTTTACTCTACGGCAGTCAGTGAAAAATTTCAAAATGAGACGTTAGACATTTAGCACTACGCCTGAAGTTTCAGGCGAAAACCTTACGGTGTTTTGAATTGGGAAAAAACTGTAGTCAGCACAATTTGAGAGTAGATGAAATTTCGCCAAAAAGATTAAAGCTTTCAGACACGTTTTTCATTGATTTGTCACCATTTAATCAAAGTTTAATCCAGTTTCAAAAATGCCGAAGTATGCCTTAGGGCAACCATGTTTTCTGCGTTTTGTCTACTCTTCTTCAAACATTTTATTAACAACTATTGCTATTATATTTTTTTCTCATTTCAGCAACATTGGACGGCTGGACGGCAAAACCTTCTTTCAAGAGATTATGCTCAAAATTCATTCAGTTCCCACCTCCAGCAAAAATAGAGGTGCCTTGTTCTTTACACATTATACGATCTACGCAAATGAAGGAATTTTCCACGAATTCAACATTATAGTCGAACAGGACGAGAAATATCTGTCAGACTTTCCAATCACGATAATCACCTCGCCAATATAAAACACCGGACCCTCCATTTCTCTTAACTTACACCCTACGCGCATCTCCTCACTTTTCCTCTTTATAATACCCTCGGGGTTCTAAACTTTGAATTATTTATACCCAATGGTAGATGTGACATTTTAATAATATACCTATTTGTTACCTCTTTTTAACTGCACCTTCGTTGGATTGCTTATGATCTAAATATTTATTTTAAATCATAACAACATATTGCAATAACTCAATGACTCTGAGCTCTATTGGTAATTTCTCTTCCTTTTCCTTTTTCAAGTAATCCCTTCCATTGCTTTTTATCACTCCATCGTCACTAAATTGGTTTCCTTCCACAGTTTAGCATTCAACTCACCGCACACATTTGACCTCAATAATAATCTTGACAAATAAATCAAATAAAATGCTTTATTACTTCGCAAATAATAAAAAAAAAAACACTACTTACTTTCTGCTTGCACGCCTGGCAGTGAAGAGTGTTGCTATGTTATCCTAATCAGCAGGACATACAAAGCCTAATCTGTCACACATGTGTTGGTATTAGAAAGGCAGGAAAGCAGCTTCCGTTGTTTGGGTTCTTATCTAAAATTGCAATCAAAATTGCAGTGAAAGGCACAAAAATGTTTTCATAGCAGGCATAAAAAAGTGTTTATGCTTTGGCAGAGGTTGCAGCTTTTGCATTGAACATATGTGGGAAGCTATCAATAAACTTTTACATACTTGTGTGTGCTATGTGAATATGGCCCATACATATATGTACAGATTTCTATAAGTTCGGTATTTAGTTTGTAAGAGCTTAATGGAAATAGCTCGATTTATTGAAAGCGCCTTTTGCATTCTATCTCCTCGTTTCAACATTATGAATACGATTTCATAATGCTTATTTTTCTCTCTGCTACTTATTAGTTAGATATTAAACAGAGTTAAAATAGAAAACTTGATATTACGATGATCCCGACCCCTTCAGTACGTTCATCTAACAAAAAACTCTCGGTATGTAGTTAGGGTCGCGAAAAACAAAAGAGCAGTATCCCTTAACATTTTCTGGGTATGTCGTAAAAGCAAAAACAAATGTATCGAACTATTTCTAATACCAATGTTAGATTTGCTGGAACCCAGACTTTCGCTCTGATACGCGGCTGGATGTCTCCGACTACTCGCGACCATCTGAAAATCGTTGTGTCTTGGCTCCTTGTGTCTTGGCTCCTTGTGTCTTGGCCCTTTTCGGTGCCAATGTAGGAGATTCTTCTTCAGACCTTTCACGCTCTTTGTCTTGGGGTATTGGTTGATATCGAAGACCTAAATTATCTTCTAAGCCCAAACAATATTCTCTTGCTTCTTCGAGACCTGGTTCTCCCCGATCGGTGCAAAGCGACGCGTCGGTCTTGGTGCGTGACCATTGACGGGTGCGTTCGGATGAAGTCCTTGGCCATATTTTAAGACATCGGGTTCCTGAGTGTGCCCACAACAAGCTCACCAGATGCCGTGGGGTGAGCCTGAGGAAGGAGAGCACAGGATGCTCGGTGCCAGCTGTACAGGCCTCTTGGACAATGCTGCTTTTGTGAGCAGTACTGTTGATTAAGGAAGCCCGGTTGTACCGTGGCTTTGCGTGTAGCGGATTTTGTGGCTCCTTTCGGCCTTTGTTGAAAAGTGCTGGACTCCAATGTTGGTATTGATGTTGATGTTGTTTTTGATTCTGTTGTTGATTCTATTAAACCAACGAGTTTCAGAGATAGAGGAGCTCCTCCTGGACAGAGATCCGCTGTACCCGCGTAAGGTAGGATCCGAAGCTCGCTCGGCATCCGGAGCACTCCGTTCACAACTGGGCTTTGTGTAGGGCCCCCAGCCAGGCTGATCCTTGACACGGGTCTTATCACACCTTGAATCGGCGCTGCAAAAGAGGAGGGGAAAGCTGGCAGGGACTTTAATCTGATGGGAAAAGTTGGTATTAAGATCAAGGAGGGGTCGCAGCTCGAATTAGCCGCCATCACGTTACTTGGTGTCACCACGGGTATGCTCTTTGTGCTATGGGGGTGCTAGTCATAGCACAACTAAACACCTACGAGTCGACGTTTTGGGGTGTCGCGTGTGTGCAAGTCGATCAACTCCATCAAAGACATCTCCCATTAGACGTATATTTCAACAACTATCAAAATTCCTTCACAATTGCTACCACATGCAACATATGGCAAAATTTGACTAAAGAAAAAGCTTCCCAAATTCTAAAATAATTAACCGTTAACTATAAAAATTAGATATTTAAAGAACTTCCAAGACTATGGAGAAAATTTAACGTCGCAATTTCGAGAAATCGAATTCCAAACATCAAGCCATTTTCTAAAAGTCGCCAAATGACACTAAATTAACTGAATGACGATATTCCAAAAAAACAAATGAACATGAAATATAGTTACATAAAATTAATTACAGGCCGCTAAAAAGGCTTTAAAATAGACACATCCTGGAATAGGTTGGCCAAGCACATAGTTTGCACAATTTCTTACTTATAAAAAAATTATATAATATATATATTTATAAAATATATTGTACGCGGATTACTAGCAGCTAAAAGCGAAGAAAACCCCGAAACACAATATGACAATAGTAAAAATTGACGCAAGAAAAACATCACACCGACAAAGGTTAATCCTCTAACCAAAGACACGCATGAAAAGAACACTCTTGCATTGGACGAGGCAATGGAAATAAAACTCAATAAATATTTCTCTTCAATAATGACAAAGTTATTATTGTGGCCGTCAAGCAACCGTGCAACCGAACTGCCAATTTGTCATCAGATATTTTCATGGCAAAATACCTAGTCGTAGAATAGAAAAATTATGAAAAAAAAAACTTTGCAAAATAAGGAGGCAGGTTTTTTTTTATGTGCAGTTCATTATCCGTTCACCCGTTGTGTTGCGTATAGCAACGCACACAATTCCAATTGTTGTTGTTGTTATACCAATGGTGCTTCCACCTACTATACGCTATTTGAGTTGTGTGGTCGTCCGCAATTTATCGTAGTTTTAGCTTCGTGACTGACATTTGGACCTACATACCCGTAAATATGTAGGCATGGAGACACACGTGTGTTATCGTATTGAACATAAAGGCGCATATGCTTTGATAAGCGTAAGATTATTATATGTATGTGCCACTGGTCTTACTCCGACCACTCATATGTGGGAAATCTTGAATGCTCTCCAACCATCATGTCCAGTTGCCACGACCAACCGATTTACGTTGCTTTTTGTTTGTTTTTTTTTTTTTTTCAAACTTACTGTAATCTGATCGCATGTCCATTGCATACTCGCACACTCCGACATGGACAGAAATACAAATGTGCGTGTTCTTTAGCGGATCACAAGCACATGTGAGCATATTTTTCTTAAATTATGATAAAGTATTTGTTTTTTTTTTAGGATTTATGATACTGAAAAGTCATTGTAAAATTCACAGCGTGTGTTTGACTTTGAAAGTTTTCATTTCATTTTTGATTCGTTTGTAGTGCGTCTGCCATTTTTCGTGTGTTATCTGATATTTAAAAAATTTTTTTTTTGCGTTTAGTTGGCGTTGGCTTAAAAGTAATTCACTTTTCATATGTGCTGCCCATTGGTTTACCTCTATTATTGTCGTCTGTTTATGAGCGCGTATCATTATTTTTGATTGATGTGTGTTTTTTGTTCTGTGTGGGGGAAGAAAGAGGTGCGGGGGGCAGAAAGTGGTGTTTGGATTTTCTTGGCAAAATTTTAAACTGCACTTTTAAGTTCGCCCATCCACTCATCCATCAGGAAAATAAACAAGTGGGTTTTCACTTGTGGCCGACTTAAGATTTGTAATTTGATAAAGTTCAGCGAGGGAGGGTCAGAGTTTGGTACTTAGGAATTTATGAAAGTACAGTATTTTCAAAATCCTTTATAAAGTTCTATGTTTAGTTTTATTGTTTTAACCTCGTAGTATGCGTGGTTGAAAAAGCCTCACAATATCAATGAAAGTAGATAGCACTTGTAGCCAGAGTAATCAGATAAGAATCTTTTAAAGTTGTCTTCTTTGGATACTAGTTGTCAACCAGATTCTCTAAGCATTTGAGAGGAAAACAAACAGTCATCTATATAAGGCTGATATTGCTTTAACTTTTTGGTGATAAGTTGGTCCCAACTCTTTTGTATTTTTTTTTTTTACTTTCGTCGAAACTTAGTTTTCTAAAGCAGCTCGTAATGAAAGCGTTCTCCGCTTCTCATATGTATCATTAAATATCTTCAGAATAAATATTTTAGACTCATATAAATGAATACGGAATTTGAATTAGGCTTATTCAATCAGCATTAGGTGAAAAATATAATAATCACCTCAGAATCCATTTGACACAACACAGGGATATTTCTCTGCTGAACTGTAACGAAAATATTTTAAAAAAAATAGAGTTTACGTATCTAATAAATATTTGGAATTTTTCAACTAAATTTTTTTAAATCTGTCAAACTGTTAAGATCTTCGATGAAATTTATTTAAATTTTAACGGAATCTTTTTTTTTACTATTGGCTATAACCTTTACTCTTCAATAGTACCATTTAAAACAAACAAAAATTATACATAAAATATATGTATGTATTTTTTTTGAGTTTTAAACTTATTGTGCAATTCTAAGCCAGTACAAATAATTAATTTTGATTTTTAATTTTTATTCCCCAATAATAAATAGCTTTGATTAAAATTTTTAAGCCTTTGGTTAAACTAAACTTTTCTATTTTGCTCAGGCTTAATAATATTTATCATCGGTTATTTTTGAATAAAAAGAAAAATAAATGATTGTGTTTTATTTTTATTTTTACTGGTGTTCGGCAAATGGTTGAAATTGAACCATCCCACGGTCAACATCCTTTTCCTGAAAAAATTTGATATATTTAACACACTTACCGTAACATTTTCAATTTTCTATTCAATATTTTATCTGAATATTTATCTGATGTGCAAGTAATTTTAGATGAAATTATTATCAGTTTTGCATGATAAATATGTCGTATTATATAATATTTCATTATATTATATTTCGTTTAATTTTACTCTCTTACATTTTGTTTTACTCTCCTCTATTTGATTTGTGTTACTTTATTTTAATTTTTTTATTTGGGTCTGTTTCATTTTATTGTTTATTATTTTATTTTTATTTTTTTTTCATCTTTATTTTTTTTTTTTAATGATCCAAAAAAAAGCAATATTTTATTTTGTTTTATTTTAATTTAATTGATTTTCTTTCACTTTATATTACTTCTTTTTATTTTATTTTATTCTTTTTAAATTGGTTTTAAATTATTTTATATCTATATTATTCAATTTAATTTAATTTCTCTTTGTTTTGCTTCTTATTTTCATATGCGTTTTTCTGTTTTATTTTGTTTTTTTTTCCATCTCATTTCATTTTAGTTTCATTTATTTAAACTTGAAATACCAAGTGCTACCTATTTGTTTTTTTCTTTTAACAGAAAAAGGTTCCTAATACGTTTTATTTATTTTTCTGCAATAGTTAAATGTGCGAAATATTATTATTAAAGTAATAATAATCAAAATAAAAAATATTTTAAAATTAAACTCTTTGTACCAAAACATTGTAATTTTTTATTTTCTTTTTTTCAAAAAAAAAAAAATACTAAACTAATTATTATATTTATAATTTTGAGCAAAAAAAAAACATAAAACAAAAGAAAATATTACTATCGGTCTTGCTGTCATCCGACGATTTAAAAAATCGTGTTTTTAGGATTGAACTTTGGTTGCTCCTTTTCAAAACTGCGTTGAGGACAAACGCCAAACCCGCAAGAAAAGCAAAGTAAATTAAGAACTATTACGGAGAGGGAGATCCTAATTGCACAATAACTGTAAATTAGGGTGGTTCACCAAAAAATTTTTTTAAATCTATTACATTTTTAGATTCCCGCCAAACTATTAATATCTACGTAAGTTTGACCTATTTGAAAATACAAACCGCCAAAAATGGAGAACTTTTATTAATAAAAATTATTATTTTTTATATTAAAAATTGGCTTAATGTCAAAAGGTCTACATAAAATGTTTAAGCTTTGAAAGTTGAAACTGTTGCTGCTCTTCTATTTTCTTATTGCAAGTACAATGCCAATGTTTGCCAAATAAAAAACTGGTCTTAAGCTCAACAAATTATTGTTGATATAAATATATTTCGGTCAAAAAGGTTAACTTACCTTTTTTTAATTAATATTTTAATTTATTATGTTTGCTTACTGACCTTTTTTGATTGACGTTTAAATCTATTAAGCAATTCCTATAAATGTAATACCAAATAATTTTATTTTTCATTGTTTTGTATCTTCCTTAAAATTTATTTTAATTCTCTTTTATTGCCACTAATACTGTGAGCTAATACAAGTACGTATATATATGTACGTGTGTATATGATATTGCGAATCTGTTTGCACAATTTTTCAAGTCCAATTATTTTACTCAATGCACCATTTTCCAAATATCCGCATAAGTTTTTTATATTCCAGTAACTTCTTCTGAATATGTGGTATTTTACTTAAAAGCTTTAAAGGCATCGCTTCATCCCATTAAGTTTTCTCTCAAAATTTGCTGATTACTTATATCAACCTTTATCTAGCTTGTTCAATCGACCGCTAAAACAAAGCATTTTTCCGTCAACTTGGAAATAGTATTTTATAATCCCGCTCCATAAAGCCGCGAGTAGGTCTTCGATACTAATCAGTTGAAGTAGTCGATCAATTCAACAACTTCAAACTATCAGCACGGAAAAAAAGAGAATATAGCATCGATTCTGTTCTTGTTATTTATAAATGATATTTGTGGTGTGCCCCTGGATCCCGTAACGCGAACTGAAGGGCCCACAGTTTTACGCCGATCCCGAGCGGCAAATGATTTTAGTGAGAAGTTTTTTCCTGGAAGAAGGTTTACCGTTGCTTGCGTAGGGGGCGACCGCAATTAGAAAAAACTATTTCTACAATTTTTGATATTACCCACCGAATGAAGCGCGCTACACACTCGGCTACGGCGACACCCATATGTAAATGAAGCTTTTTTTAGTCGTTTTAGTCTTATCTATTATACTAATCGTTTGAAACTAATAAATCTGCCTACTCTTTCCAGCCATAAAGAAACGATAGGCTTACTATTTACGGCTAAGCAACTCAAAGGTTTGAGTTCAAGTAAATTTCTTATTTTCGAAGTTAAACTTAATGTTCCGGTTCCTCCTCGAGTCTCAAGACACTTTCAACCAGGGACGGAAAATAACACTTATTTCTGAAAACTGTCATTGAAAAATTCGCAATGAAATAAATGTGCTACAATTAAGTGTAATATACCAATTTCTTATTTCACCGAGAAGCGAATTCTAAGGTATTTTTCTGTTTTGCAATTTTTATGCAGCATTGAATAAAATAACAGGCCATTTAGATTCATATTTTATAAATCTAGAATAATAACTACTCCTTTATTTTTATTTTAAAAATATAAGATAAGATTTATTTATTATTTTTATTTTATAAATCAAAAATAACTCTTATATAAAACTTTTATTTATAAAAGTCATCAACATAAATCAATCACTGGCTCTTACAAGTTATTTTAATTTGTTGGGGAGCCAAAAAATATATTATTATTATTCATAATATTTTCTCCGAAAAATTAAGCTAACTGTTATCAGTATCACTAAAAAATAAAAGTCAGTGACTTTTATAAATAAAAGTCTTCAATAACTGTTATTTATGACTTTTAAAATAAAAATCAAAAATAACTGTTATTTAAAGCGTAATTAAATAAAAGTTACATATATTCGTTAGTGGGCGATTTTTATAACGAAAATTGTAACTGTTGCGGCCCCTGCTTTAAACCTTTTTATTTCAAACAGTGTAAAATCAACTTAACTTTTTCAATGTCCTGTGTCAAGATTAAAACTATCTTAGCAGCATGTTTGATATTTCGGACTCGCTTTTCACCATAAAAAAGGCTGTACTGCGCTTTGCCAATAAATGTCGAACGATTGCATAATATTCCTGCACTTTATATATTTTATTCAGCTGATGAAGTTTTTTTTTCTGCAGCTGAGCGGTTTTAGATTTCGACGCTTAACAAACTCTTGTCCTTCGACAACTCGACAAAAAAAAAAACAAAAACAAAGTTCCTTGCGTCATGCGTACTACGCCCCCGTGCCGGTAGGGCGAGAGGAGCGTAATCGTTGGGATTATTATTACCCAGCAGGAAGATGGAATCAATGAGAATCGAGCAGGTAATCAATTGCTTGTATGCAGCATTGATTCCGTAATTCATTATTGCTAACACGCATGATGTCCTAGGAAAAAAATCACTTCTTTAAATATGTTCTAAGAATACACTATATAATTCATTCACTGTAATACATTATTTGAAAGCGTTTCAAGAATTCATTATATAATCCATTCGTCATAATGCATTATATTACAAACTCCTTTGTAATTAGTTATATAATTCATTTATTGTAATACATTATATTACTTACATATGCCTTTTTAATATATAATTCATTCCTGATATATAAATTAAACAATCTCCTAGTTTTGAATTAAATTTGATATATTTACATTTATTAAAGAGGAAAAAATATTACGCAGTAAAGAAACCACAAAATTAATTCAATAAAAAATTCATACGAATTTTTAAACGAATTCATAAAAAATTATTACATCATAATTTTTGAATGTTTTTAAAATACCTATTTTAATGTTTTTTTTTTTCAAAATGATTTTTGTTAAATTGGCGCACTTTTATTAACCGAAATGCCTTCTTGACGCCATTGAAATATTCCTTGTCGTCATATCCTTCCTTTTTTAATACTTCTGCAATTCAAAATACACATATATTTGTAAAACGAAATAACGTTAAAAATATGTGAGCAATATAAATGTGAGCTTACCAAACATTGCGCTGTTTAAATTTTGAAAAACTTTAAACGGTGATTTTTCCTTTATGCCCTCAAACCTACCACCAAGAAACCTACATTTTCTACACATTCAGACAGGTGGAGAAGAGAATGCACATTAAAATTTTCTTGAGTTTCATCACTTTCTACATTTTCACTTTCTTGGGCAATACAATTTTCTTCTGCACAATTATCAACACCACTAATATTTTCATGCAACGGTTGCCTTGCACAAAGTCTATTTTTTGCAAGAACTTTGCGCCAATGACGCTTTGAATACATTTTAATTTTTATTTTAATTTAAACGTCCTATCTTCCACGCGTTTCACCACAAAATGATTTATTTATGTATGCGTTTTTGAATATGAAAAGCAAAACTTGTTGGCGACATGACGGCGTCGTCAGATAACAGTTAATATTCAAAGAATATTCACACACGAAAAAAGTTACATGAAAACAATACATTCTATCTTCTGCAAATATGGGAATGTACTTGGTAATCACAATAGCGGTTTGCATCTTGCTCCCTTACGAAGTCGTGGCGCTTGGAACTTTAAACGAAAACGTCGTTGCGGTGACTTGGATTGCCCAAAGAGTTTTCAACCGATTTCAATTTTTATTTATTTTTTCTAATTGTTCGTAATTTATTTGCTGTGTCCTTGAACAAATTTCATTATTTCGTTTAAACTTTCATGTCCATGTTATGAATTTTTCAATACATTTCATCAGATGAAAAAAGTATCCTTTTTAGAGAAAATCGTCCCCGTTTGTAAAAAATTTTTTTTTTCTCATTTCAATGAATCGTTCAAGGACACCACAAGTCCCCATACTAACAAAATTTTTATGGTTTTATGCTTTCAGTTGAGCTGATGCACTGAAATCGTAGTCACGGCAAGCCTCCTTTTGAAAAAAAACTTGTTTTGCGTAAAATGTCATAACATTGACAATTCTTAGTATTTTTTTATGTTGAGCTGATTTTACAAATTAGACATTGTACTTCACAAGACGTATAACAAGTATTTAATAAAAATATGGCTACATAACCCTACAAAAACTCAAAACTTTCCCCATTTCCCCGCACCTCATATTTTTATGATGATCGCGGCTTTCTCATATATTTTTTCTTTTAATACCAAATATATAATTTTTTTAAATTATTTCTACTACTTCTTTTAAATGGTTCCTAATGAAGGTAGTGCTATAGTTGTTATCTAACGCTTATCAAAAACAATGACTTAAATCAACGCAAATTTGAGAAAAGTATATGGCCAAGGTATCAAATAACTTGATTTTAGTTACTGATGTTTGGGCCCCTTATAATACTAAATTTTGTTGTCGTGTATCAGGAATCGTGTGGCTTATGGCATTGCCACCATTCTATTCTAGCTAAAGATTCGTCATATTGGAAATTTAGCTCACTCTGTTTTTAAATTAAATGCAGTTAGATGACTAGACCATAATGAGCAAATAATTTTTTTCTTCAAGGAAAAGTCTTCGAAAATTCACATAAGGTTAAAAATTAACTTCTCATCCAATGCAAACTCTTCGTTTGGTAATAAACCAAGTATAACTGTACCTTCCAAAGAATCTTTTTTTTTTTTTAAATATTAGTGAAACAATAAATCACATTAGTAGGAAATAAATGAAGTCAAGAGGGTTAACCCTTTATGCGCTAATTTAGGTAAATGTCCAAACATGCCGTGGGTTGGCTATTTATGTTTATTTGCTAACTCTGCTTTCCCATTTGTTTGTAGTGTGTTGTTTTTTTCTATTTCCATATACTTTTTGAAGCGAACGCGTGTGAATCCGCTGAAGCGACTGAAAAGTCACAGCGAAAAAAAATGCACAGAATATATTATTAGCATGCAAACATCTTTTTATGCATATATTGCCCCGTTGAATGGAACTCAATGGAACTGTAATCAGATACAAGTAATTAAGCAGAGCAAAAGGTATCAAAGACACGCTGAACCAAAGCACATGGAACTGAGAGGACTTTCAATATGGTAAATGTGAATTCGAAAAAAATATATATATATTTATCTGAATTTGTAAAGGCCACCCCTACTAATTTAGCGCTTAACTCTTTCACGATCGCGGCTCATTAATATGCTTGATTATTTCCCTCAAATGGCCACACACACACTTACACACATTTATCCTTTCTGCTTTTGGTTAGTGCCCACCCGTTGTTCGACCGTCGACCGGAATGCTCGGACACGTGACCATCTTCAAACGTCGCGCGCTTAATCAACATTAAACATTGTCAGCTAGAGTGGCATGATGTAGTACTTTTATTCAAATTGTTGCTGTTGTTTTTAATAATACATGTTGTATATGTGTAGATAAATTATGCAGCGCTGTGGTGACTGCCACATCACAAAAATCACTCAGCTCTACAGTTTTCGAAACCATTTTTCGAGTATCAACTTCCGGTAATGCCGTTGGTCGTTTACTCCTTTCATTTCTTTGCGCGCTTACCTTCAATCGGTTTTATTATGATTATTCGCATTTTTTATTTGTCTCAGTTCAAGGATTTTTATGATTTGGTAAATTATAGAGGAATGACAGCAACAACTGTTACCTCACAAATTCAACACATAAATAACACTGCGTAACAAAAATTCAAAAAAAAAAAACCTGCGGTCATGATTTTGTTAATAGTTTTTATTAACATTAGTAGCAGGCTTACGAACTGTGTTTTTACTTTTTTTGGATTGGCTCTAGTTCTTGAGATAAACGAAACTTAAGAAATTAATGAAAAAAAATTATATGACCCAGTTTCAGTTGTATTAATTTAATTATTCCTCAATAAGTTTTGTTATATAAATTATTAAAACAAGTAGTTCGTTGGTTTAAATATTTTATTCCCCTTGCAAGAGAGCAAGGGCAGCCGGTTAAGTCGAGTGAGTTAATACAACTAAACATTAATTCGACGACTTCGCCTAAATACCTGAAAACTCTAACAGTCCCTGCCAGCCTCTGCACGTTATCGACAGCGTGACTTGTAAATGCAACTTGTAAATGGGCCAACAAAGTGGGTATACTAAATACCCCTGTTTTATATATTTATGGGACAGTCGAGCGAGAAATGAACATTGGATTAGAAAGGACTGGCCGGTGAGGGAAAATATGGAGGTAGGAACAGCAAATGTGGTTCATGACCAACTGATAAATCGAGAAAAAATCATTCTTCCACCACTTCACATCTAGCTTGGGCTAATGAAATAGTTCATCAAAGCCCTTGATAAGACAGGTGACTGTTTCGAATATGTGCGCAAAAAATTTCCAGTCCTTAGTATGGAAAAACTAAAAGCTGGAGTCTTCGATGGTCCTCAAATTCGTACCCTTCTAAAAGACACTGAATTCTTAAGCCATAAGTCACAAATTGAATCTGAAGCCTGGCTAAGCTTTGTTAATGTAGTCAAAAATTTTTTGGGAAATCATAAATCACCAGTCTATACAAAACTAGTTGCTGATATGCTTCTCAATTTTCGCAAACTAGGAGCTAAAATGAGCATTAAATTACATTATTTATATAGTCATTTGGGCAAATTCCCGGTCAACCTAGGCGATTACAGTGTGGAACAAGGTGAACGGTTCCACCAGGACATACAAATAATGGAAGAAAGATACCAAGGTCGATTGGACGACCACATGATGGCAGACTACTGCTGGAACTTAATACGGGATTGTCCTGAGCAACGACATCATAGGAGGTCCTACAGAAAAAGTTTTTTGTAATTTTTTTAAAATTAATTAATGAAAAGAATATATTTTTTTTATTTTTTTATTATTTTTGTACAGGCGCGCAATAAAAATATAATTTAAATCCATATTGGTATTTTTAATTAGGTTTTTTCGTGAAATATTTAAAAGTCTTTATCTGAAAAACTAGAGTCAATTCGACAAAACTGATATTATTTTCGTAATCAGCGTCCCCAAATTACCCTAAATCGACTTAAAAATCTCCGACCGCAAAATTTTGTTCCGCAGTGTAATATTCACCTCACTAGTAAATCGAATGCGGCGAATAAATAGGGATGATAAGGGAGCGCGCGATAGTGTTTTGTTTTTTATAAGAACTTCGCGGTTTTTAATTCCAAATTAAAATTGAGATGTGACTCTATGAGTTTGTAAATACAAATCGTCGATATGTTATAAATTTTTATGTTGCTCGAAATTTATTGTACCTCTTTTAGTTAAGAAGACATCCAAAACAGTTCCATACTCGTAGTACTAAAATTACTCTGAAAGAATTTATTTTCTCTCTCCTGAAAAGTTATTGAAAAATGTATTACGATTTTTGCAGGCACATCGACGAAATATTCATTATAGTCACCATTATTACAGGTATCCATCCTTTTCGATATCGTTACCACTGAGTTATTTAAAATGTTATAGTTATTCGTAATTTTTTGTTAATACTATCGTTCGTCATTATCGCTATTATAAACGATATATTTATTATCATTTCACGTTTTATCGTTATCGAATTTGTTATCGTTATCGGTTTTGTAACAACTGCCGAACTTTCTTCGGCTTCGTTACCGTTTACTATTTATCTACATTTAGTCATTTGAGTCAACATCGCTTCCGAAATCGGTATGTTATCGTTATCGCTTTCGTTATCGACTTTATTTCTGTATTTGTATAAAGTTAACATTAATTGAAAGCTTAATGAGCAGCCCAACCGCAATCACAGATATTTCAAATCATAAACATTAAAAGGGACATTTTGTTCCTTTACTGCCTATTCAAAATACCCTTCCCATATCCCCCATCGCGCCAAGGGTTAAGTAGCATAGCCGATTTCTCATCTCACAATATTTTCCTATTTTTTTTTTGTTTTTCTTTTTTTTTTTTGTTTTCGTACACTAGTAGCATTTTTGTGCATTTCATTGTTATTTTCGTTTCATTTATTCCACTTTTTCTTCACTTATCCCACAAGTCAAATACCACATTCGAATTTTTGCTTCATTGATATTTTCTCAACCCTCCCTCTATTCCTGTGCTATTGTTTTCGTCTTCGTTTTCCTTTTCACATTGAGTCTTTTCCTTTTCCTGCCTTTGATCTTCTGCTTCAACCCTTTTTTTCGCTAGCCTTTTAATTTTTTTTGTTGCTGTTTTTACATTATTTTTATTAAAAATTTGTGCGGCTTTATACCTACGTAATTATTTTGGGTTGCTAATGAAAATCTACAAATTATGGCATTGTCACACTTCATTGATGATTTTCTTTTTGGTCGCAAGTATTTGAGGGCTTTATACTTTTAATACGATGATGTTTTATTTTCTGTTTATCGAAATATCTTAACTTTTAATGCGTCTGACACGCTTCGTTTTTATGGTTGTTCCCCTTAATTAAGAATGGCAAAGATATTTAGTTCGAGGTTTGAAGTGACTACAAATAAAAAACAATTTAGCATGGCATTGAATATATGAAGAAGTTAAGAATCAAGAATTTAAATCTCATAGTAATCAAAGTATGAGCGAATATTAAATATCAGATACGAACAGTTGGAATTTGTTTAAAAAAATAACATGTTTCGAAACTCA
This sequence comes from Anomoia purmunda, assembly GCA_951828415.1. NCBI lineage: Eukaryota > Metazoa > Arthropoda > Insecta > Diptera > Tephritidae > Anomoia > Anomoia purmunda. The sequence continues at coordinate 100,168,340 of OX639996.1, forward strand.
TGACATGCATTCAAATCACGCTGAAAGCATAATCGATATTCATTTTTCTAAATTGCATCAACTAAGATAAAATATAGCCGCGATATTTGCTTCATGCGAACATTGCATTCGTAATTATGATATTGTTGTATGTTTGAGAAGATATTCTAGCTACCTAAAAACCCATTATTGAGCGATAAGCCCCATAAAATATTTTTACCTATGATAACTTAAAAAATGTTGATGTACTACATTTGGCTCAAATAAGAAAAATTTGGTATTGGAATGAGCATTAGATCACATCTCATCGTCACATCGTTCAATACCATCATATGATCACATCATACTGTACGATGGATTATATTTTTTGATATTCACTGATTTACGCCGTACAAAATTGTTCCAAAAATTATTTGAACATACTAATCATGCTTAAAATAAGGTATTTACCCAAAAATCATAGTGACTTTATGATTTCAAGCGCAATATGAGATCTTATGATGGGATCGTATGATGAGATCATGTGATGAAGCATCAAAATAGCATTTATTGTTCGAACAAAATTATATAGAAGAATATTAGCGTAAAAGAATATTACCTTAAATATTTGTTGAATATATATTTAATCGCATTTATGTGCTACTTTCAGTTTTATTATAGAGTTTTATGACCTTTGTTTCAGCATGCAAACGGCGAAATTCTAATCGTAAGATAAGATCTTATGATGGGATCATATGATGAGAGCAATGAGACCAAATGATAAGATCATGTGATGAAGCATCAAAGGCAGAATTTATTGTTCGGACAAAATTACATAGAATAATATTACCGCAGAAGAGTATTCTTTTAAATATTTGTTGAAGATTAATCGCCAAACACGCATTTATGTACTAGTTTAATTTTATTACATGACGCTTTGTTTCATCGTGCTATTGGCGAAATTCTAATCGTAAGATGAGATCATGTGATGATATGATGCGATCATGTGATGAAGCATCAAAGGCAAAATTTATTGTTCGGACAAAATTACATCGAAGAATATTACCGTAGAAGAATATTACCTTAAATATTTGTGTTGAAGTTATAATCGTCAAACATCGCATTTATGTACTAGTTTCAGTTTCCTTAATTGCTTCAAACGGATGCCAGCTCCGAAGAATATCAAGGAAATCGAATCTTTTATCGGCAAGGTTAATTATTTTTACTTAAGTTAGTTTAATATTTCATATTGCTCTAATAAATAATAATAATAATAATATTATCATAAATATATTAGATTAGACGTAAAAATGTTGAATACAGATGGGGGCAAGAGTAAGAAAATTCATTTCGGAAGTTAAAAAATGCAATCCTAGTCACAACCCAACTTGTTTATTACGATGATAAACCAGGAAAATACACTTAGCACTAGCCAAGCGATTTACCCCCAGATTGAAAAGGAAGATTTGGCCATCATATATTGCGTTACGAAACTTCACCACTATCTTTACGGCCCGACATTTTGAACTCATAGCAGAATATCAAGCTCTCAATACACTGTTCAATCCATCGAAAAGTCGCCCGCTTATGGTGCTCCATCGACTTCGATGCTGGGCGATCGTACTTCAAGCGAACGCAATTGTTCTCTCCAGGTTACCAGTGAGAGATGACTTAGATTTTGACAAAAAAGAAACCAACTTGCTCTGTGTAAATAAGGTATATCAGGTGGTACTTGAAAAGTCTATTCTGAACGCCGAACTCCTAAAAAAGCTTGACCGAGGAAAACAGTACCCTCAAACTAGTGAAGAAATATATACTTGATGGTTGGTCTGAGAACTTGTCAAGCTAGGTTAAACTCGACGATTTTTATAAACGAAGGCTTTGTTTATTAGTAGAAAATGGAATAGTTCTGGTTCAAATAGATTACAACAGATTTGTATTACCTACCGCAATACATAAAACAGTACTCTCAATGCTACACGCCGGACACTGCGGCAAAGGTTGTATGCAGCAAATGGTGGTTTCCGGGTATAGACGCGCAAATACAAAAGTTACACAACGAATATAGTATTTGCCCAAACTAATGCAAATCACCCAAAACGGGAACTATCGCCTTGGCTCCTGCCTGCAAAACCTTGTAAAAGGATACATCTAGAGTTTGAGGGTCCATTTTACAATCACATATGGGTTATTCCAATTTCGACGCAAATTCCAATTTCCCTTACACTGTGCAACTATCTTCAACTACTACACTCAATTCACGTTATCGGAATTCAAGTAGTTTTTTGAAAACAATAGCATGTACCACCTTACCATTCCAGTAACACAGTACCATTCCACCCCTCGTCCAAACGCTGACAGAGCGCTATACAAGTATTTAGCGACATATCGAAGCACATCGAACCATAAAACTGGCAAATCACCAGCGGAAATATTGCATTCTCGACAGCCGCGAACCATCTTATCCGCACTATTTCCCACTGCAACAATCCGACATGCAACAAAATGTAAGTTCGTCATAGGAATTATAGTGTGGATGCGCTCCTATTCCGGTTCCAACCGAAGGATCCACAGGAAGATTAGCAATGCTCAATATATTGAGGTATGACATATGAGGATGATATTGACCTGCAAGCAGCGGATGAAATGCTAACTGGTGAGAATGAAAATTCTCTGAGTCATCGAAGCAAAGGTCAACAGCCAGTGCAGACGAAACAAATAAAACAATTCGTCGGTCGGAACGAACTAGAGCTAAAACAGTTCGATTTAATGCTTCAAGTTATAATTAATAGTTCTAAATTGTATCAGAATTTTATTATATAATATTGTAAAAGAATTTCGGAAAAACAAAATACCTGAAAATTATGTAAAGTAGGATAAGGGAATGTACTAAGTTTCCAAATTATATCATCTAATAATTGGTCAACATTTTAGTTGGATCTGGTAAAGCTAATTATACTGTCACATAATCACTCATTTCTTTTTATTTTTTTCCGTGTTTTTTGTTATCCTGATCAACTCCAGTACTTGCATTAACAAAAGCAATAAATGAACTATTGAAATCGACCACCTTGACGTTCTGATTGCTTAAAACAACTTAACACTACTACCAATTGCTACTTGTTTTCTTTGTAGAATCGGCGCATAGGTTTTACATCTGGCTCGCGCTTTTATAAAACCTACATTTTAGTTACTTTCCCTTCATGAACACAATGACTTATTAAAGAACATTTTACCATCCTGCGCTTTTGCCAATAATTGTGCGCACTCAGATTATAATTATTTAGTAATAAGTCTCCACACACCTGCCACCAAATACGAGCATCATGCCCATAAGCAAACCCAAAGTACAATATCTATGACGCCCATTGGTAGCGGATTATTTTTTGGTTGCGGTCGGCAGCAAAAAAGGATTTGCCTACATTTGGCCGCATAAACCACAAATGGACTCTATGTAAGTTAAAAAGGACAACCAAACAAATTTTGGCATTTTGACTGTCAATTCGTTTGCCTAATTGATTTATGAGGATACTAGTGGCGGCTATGACAAATGCACATATGTCGCGCTGGTAACGCTTATTTACATATGTGGATACATGTTTGCAAATTTATGCAAATATTCTCTCATACAAGTACGGGATTCCATTTTGTAGCAGCAAATAATGTGCAATATCCCATTCCTGCACTTGACGTCTGTGAAAACCTTTGCTAATCCTTTTTTGGTACTCTTTCTATCTTCCTCTTTCATTAAAAAGAAAACGTTGTTTGGATTGAAGAAAAACCATAATCAGAAGAACGAAACTGGAAATGAATTGCCGCTAAAGAAATATTGACTTTTTTTGCAGATGGATTGGAACTTATTAGCAATCGGTCGAATATATCGGCATATGAAAAAAAAATGTTTTTTTCCAGTGTATTACACTTTATAGTATCTGATACAATTAATGGGGGTTTCAATAGGGGCGCTACAAAAGTAGACCGATAGTGAAAGCAAACGACGCCATATTTTTCCCCGCTCTTTTGACATTTCTATTCTGTAAGGTTTGCCATTTCATCATGGAAAGATATACGATCCAACAACGAGTCGAAATTTAAAAAATTTACTACCGAAATTCTGAGACAATGACCTCAACTTTAAGAGCCCTACGTCCAATTTATGGTCGTCGTAATCTTCCTGTCAGATCAACAATTGAGCATCTAGTGAAAAAATTTGAATCAACAGGCACAGTACAAAATGTTCCCATACCAGCGAGGCAAAGAAGCGCCCGTAGTGTCGAGAATATTGCTGCCGCTAGCGCATCAATTGAGGAAGACCCAAATCAGTCTCTCACACGTCGTTCTCAAGCGTTGGGCATCTCTGTGACGTCGTTGCGGCGAATTTTGTGAAAAGATCTTGGCCTACATCCTTACAAGATCAAATTGACGCAAGAACTGAAGCCGCTTGGCCACCAGAATCGTGGTATGTTCGTGAATTGGGCTGAGCAACAACTTGAAAATGATCCGGATTTTCATCGAAAAATCATCTTCAGCGATGAGGCTCATTTCTGGCTGAATAGTTTCGTCAATAAGCAAAATATGCGTTATTTGACAGGCAGCAATCCACACGTACTACATGAGTCAACATTGCATCCCGAAAAAATTACGGTTTGGTGCAGTTTATGGCCCGGCGGCGTCATTGGGCCGTACTTCTTCCGTGATGATCAAGACCGGCACGTTACTGTGAATGGGAATCGCTACCGCTCAATGATAACCGAATATTTTGAGCTCGAATTGGGTGATATGGACTTGGACAATATGTGGTTCCAACAGGATGGCGCCACAAGCCACACCTCGAATGTCACAATCGATTTATTGAAAACCAAGTTTGGTGAACGTGTTATCTCACGAAATGGCCCAGTCAATTGGCCGCCTCGGTTGTGCGATTTGACGCCGTTAGACTACTTCCTGTGGGGCTACGTCAAGTCTATGGTCTATGCCAACAAGCCAGCGACGATTGATGAACTTCGTACGAATATCGAAAGTTAAATTGCAGCAGTATTGGGTTCCATACATAATGGCATCGAATGTACTTTCACAGGAATACAGAATTTAATTCATATCCCAAACCGTTTTTGTTTTATTTAAAAAAACTTTTGTAGCGTTCCTATTGAAAAACCCTCTATTTATATGTGGAACCGTTTCAGCTGCAGTGGTTTTTTTCGGGCACATTTGCTTATTTATAGCACATCAAATTTAGCAAAACAATTTTAACCGTTTCGGTACGATGGGGATGTTTTTATCCCAGAAAATTTCAAAAAATCGTATCTTTGAAAATTTTCACACGATTTGGTTGAAATAGGTCCCAAATCATTAGTGATTTTCTTTTCTACAAAAAAAAAATTAAGCTGTCAATGTAAATTATCACGTTTATGTCAAAAGTGAAACATCAAATCGCGGCATTTGTGTTGATGATCACATATTTGACAAAAGCTCAAGAAACAAGTGGTTTAATTGTGAAAACAAGTGTAATTTAGTGAAATTTTATAAAAACAGTAGTAATCTTATAAAGAGGACAGTGTAGAACAGACAAAAACTTATTTTTTCTTTATTTGAGGCTAAGGTAAGTTCCGCGGTACAAAATCATCCCAAAACTGTTTATTTGTGGGACGTTATCATCCCAATCGTACTCATTTACATTATTTGTCTCAGGAAAAAATGGATAGAAAACGTAGACTGGCAGCTTCACAAATTGAGGATTTTTTACATAATTCCAGCGATGATGAAGATGATCCATTTGCTGATGGTGGTTCTTCTTATAGTCCCAGTCAGGTTCAGAAGAGGAAGAAGGCACGGATCGTACAGAAACTTTATGGGTGGCGTAGATTTGGCAGACAAAATGGATACATTGTATGAACTTAACCGAAAATCAACTAAATGGTGGCGAAAAGTTTTTTCCGGCTAATGATGACATGCGCCGTCAATGCGTGGATAATCCATGCGGAAGCAAATCATCCACGGCAAAAAAAAAGATCCGTTTTTGGGATTTTTAGTGGAGCTATCCGAATCTCTCATTGACGAAGGAAGTACGCGTGCGAAAATCCGGCGCCAAGATCGAATAGGACCCCTCTCCGCAGTGAAAATACAGATCAAACAAAATCTGGGGAATCATTTGCCAAAAAGAACTAACAAGCGACAACGCTGCGTAAATTGTGCCAAAAAAGGCAAAGAAAGTCGAACAAATCAGCTTTGCATTGGCTGCAATTTGGCATTCTGTAAAAAATGTTTCACACCTTGGCATCAAATATAAACAACATTATTATAATGCTATAATGTATAAAATTAACTATAAAAATAATGTGAAATGAAGTCAAAAAAACTCTGAAATTTTTATTCCAATTTTGCTATTCAGGTATGTTTGGGATGTTTTTGTCCCAGGACGATATCTCCTTTTCAGGACGTCCTAAAAATAAATTATGAAATTACTTTTTTTGAAATAGCTGTAAGAGACTAAATCAACACTCTTTTTCAAGATTGCTTGTCAAAAAAGTTCTCGTCCCGAAACGGTTAAAACAAATGATTTGCGTAAATAAATTTAAATTACGAGCACACCATTGCAAGGGTGTAGCAAATTGTCATTGGACAGTGGCGTTAGGATACTACAGTGGAATTGACACCATTTTTAGTGGAAAAAATGGAATTATAGAAGTGGAATATCGAATTGGAAATTCAACTTTATTTTATTTACACAATTATTTGGCTATATTTTTGTTTTATCGCTATGCAAACTGTATTAAAACTGTATTTTTGAAAATAAGTGAAAATATTTTTTTTAATGGATTACAATTTCAATAAATATTTTCATAGTATTCGAGCATATGAGCTATAAATTTTATTCTATTAAACTGAAATATTTTTAATACTTAGAACTTTGTTTCTTTTTGATCTTCTGCTTTTGCGTCAGGCTGTAAACTTTCTGTGATGCTTGTTAAAATTTTGAATAAATCAATATTTTTGCAAACTGTTTTTGAATAAATTTTTTTACTTTTCATTATTATGAAACCAAACTTTTCGGCTCCCAGATGTAGTACTAATATAAATAGGTGTTTGTATTAATAGCTAAAATATAAAGGAACTCATTAAGAGCTTCTATAAAAACTTTTTCTTGTTTTGAAATTGTTGCAGCCGCTGGATAAAAACGTTCTTTTTTCAACTGAATTTTAACTTGAATTCAGAACTTAAATTTGCTTTCATAAGTTTTGCATGAATAGCTAAACCAGAAATGAGACTCGTTAGTAACTCATATAGAAAGTTATAACAGTTTTTAATATTTTTCATACAAGTATTACAGAGGGGCTCCTGGACCCAATGATTTTATTCCATTGTACATGTTCGGTTCAAAACCTGATAACAAAATTAGGTGGAGGTCGGCGTTTATTCTAAGAAACTAAGAATCATTAAATCGTTCCGCGTATCGGACCACTGTAACGAGTTCAAAGCCGAACTAGCGACAATAAAAGCGGCTACTGAATACCTGTGGTCGACAGAATACATCTAGCAATATCTTCACCTATTCCGATAGCCAAACAGCTTTGAAAGCACTTGACAAGCACATCCTAGACAGTAGTTGACTGTCGCAGATCTCTACTCGCTATGCAGATAAACTACAATAAACTAAAGGATAGCAGCAGTCCAAGTTGGAAAATTCTTATCACTTGCAGAAACACAAAACTCACGTAGCCCGAATGAGCAAGAAGCGAAAAAAGAACTCTACATGCCAAAAGTGGAAGAGACATTTTTACAGTGAAGGGATTACTCACAGGCCACTTATCTATCCGGAAACACAATGCAAGGCTGGGGATACGATGAGAAACCGAAAACTCTAAAAAAGCCTCAGAATTTATCGAGCACAACAAAAAAATGAACAAGAACAAAAGTGTACACTAACGAATTGCACGCAAAATGACATTGAGAATCGCTAAGACTTACAACAAATACATAGTTTTAACATTCTGTGCAGCAAACGAACTCACTCAGCTGTTTTCTCAACACCACTTTATTCGCTTAAGAAACCCCAGTTGACTGTGGCTTAGAAGGCTGTAATTTATATATTGGTTGAACGAAAAGTATATGTTCGTAAAAAAGCAACAAACTTATAATTCAACGAAATTTCAGAGCGTCGTTAAAAAAAAAATACCATAAAACGGGCCAACTGGAGAGGAAAGAAGGATCAGGCAGGAAAAGCTGCACAAATCCGAGAGTAGACTGGACTATTTAAAGAATGCTGTCAAGATAAAAACAGAGAAGCAGCAATCGCTTCCAAATGATACCTCGATTCCAACCGTTAAATACCGGTCAGTTTTAACAGTATAAATAAAAAGCAGCGATTCAACTGACCCAAAAGTAAAGTGAAATAGACTGAATCGGAATGGGGACGTGCCATAGTTTTTAATGAGTCCTGATGGCTATCACCATTCTCTGTAGATCAGCTGAACGATTTGTAAAAAAATTGCATACTTCCTATTGAAAAGTATTCTCCCTGCCTCAGGCCAATAGAAAACGTTTGGGCTGTTATGGGCACTAAAATTCTCAAAACTAAATATTTCTTAAAGTTAAACTAGACAACAAATGTCCATCAAAACTTTCACAAATACGTTAAGTATTTTAGAGTTGTAAAGCTGATAACCTCGAATTGTGCTCTGGGTGTACAGGATCTGGTACTCGAAGTGTGCTGACATGAGCTATTTATAATTATGCTGAATAACAGCTCCGAGTATTGTTTACAAGCGCACAAAAGTATTTTATCAAAAGTGAACGCAAACAAACAAAGTGATGGAATTCAAACGTAATAGTGCGATTGCTTTATACTTAGCTGGAAAATTACACCCAGCAGTTGTTCTTGGGCTCAAACACCTCAATGTGAATAAAGTTTATGTTTCTTATGTAAATCGTTATAATAATACTGGTAGCATCGCCAACCGCCATAGAGGTGGTCATCAAAAGACAGCAACGTCACGTGAGATGGTTCGAAAAGGGAAGAAGCGACTTGAGTAAAATCCACGACGAAGTGCCAATCGAACGGGTAAAGAATTACAAAAAATATCCGACCGCAGCATCCGAGGTATATTGAAAAATGAGCTCAAGGTCAAGCATTACAAGTTCCAAACAAGTTAGACCTGAAAAGCGATGGAGTTGCGTCGCTTGGCCGAAAGCGTTGGACCGAACAAATTTTGCAAATTGCGCAATTCGTAAACTCTCAAAATGATAGAGTTTACTTGATCATCCGCCACAAATAATGGTTTGGGTTTGGAAGCTCTCCAATCCTTTTCAGCAGCGAGCTTGGCGTCAAAGCAAATGCTACATATTATCGGGGAAGAGTTCTGGAGGCTGCTTTGAAGCCTTGGACAGACAAACATTTTCGCCGCAGACCATTGGCGTTTCAATAGGACTCAAAAATGGCTGAAAACCAACGTTCTGAACTTTATCACGGCCACACAATGGACTCTCGAATTCAGCAGACGTGAATCCAATGAATTATTCTCACTCAGCCATTACGGAAGGCAAGGTCCGAAGTAAAAAAATACACCAGCCTCGAGACACTGAAGAAAGTCATTGTCCGTGAGTGGGCCAAAATACCGGGTAATTACATTAGGGCAGCTTGCGATTAGATTTTTCACCATAATCTAGGTAAACGGTGATTATATCGAGCAAAAGTGAATTGATTTTGAATTTTTGATTTTCACACATTCTGTACTTTAAAGTAAATAAAAGTAAAGTCCGAACCATGTATATATGCACATATGTAATACGCGTATATGTATGTGCAAATAATTGTTTGCGTACTAGCGGCCTGCGACAGATTGTTACATTTTTAATTATGCAACACATACACAGTGCCACAAAATGGAATTAATTCCCGAGGAAAACAAACTGAAGCAAATTTAACAATGTGCAACATATCGCTGTGTATGTACTTATGTACGTATGTGTGTGTGTGTGCCAATTGTGTACGTCTCTATTGCACGAATATGCACGATAGCCTTGCGCTTGCATTTGGTGTGCGGATTATGTAGGATTTCAGGATTTTCATTTGATTTGCAGCGCATTTAATGAAAAATTATTTTCGAATAAATTTTTCGCGCTGACTTTTTGGCCACACACAATATGTGGCGGCGGAGTGCTTTTGTGCTTTTTTTGTGTGGACCGCATGCGGCAGTGATTTCTGTGGCAATATTGGAAGCACAACATTTACTATATCTATCATATGTATATTCTGTGTGTGTGTGTGTATGTATGACCAGCTGTATTTGTGCCGTTGTTTGTCCGTCCGCCTTTTTGTCCTTAATCGCCGTTCGCCAGAATTTTGTATCATCAGCATTTTAATTGTGTGACAATCTGTTGGTATTTATTTGTTATGATGAATTACCCGACAGAGGAGCGAATAAATTTGTTTGGAATGTATTTATACATATATGTAGATACATCCATATATTACGAATAATACCCTTAATTTGTCGCTTTTCCTCTGCTATTCGTTGTCATCCTTTTAACTCTTCGCCTTCACTACCGCAAATTACACAAAATTTTTTTGTTCGCTCTATCCGCTGATTTTATATTTTATTTGTTGGTTTGTTGTTTGTTGTCGCTTAAATTTATTTGTGTTACTCATATCCGGTTGATTTGTTTGTCACTTGGCTTAATCAACAACAAATCGGTTTTCAATTAGGAAATTAGTGCAATTTTTAATTACATACATGTGGTTTCACTTTGTTAACTTCGGTTTGAATTCTAATTTGTTTTTGGTAGCTTTAGCAACTAATCAGCTATTTAGTGGGTAATTGTTTGCAGCAGCAGCAGTGATTGCGGTGTTTATTGAAATTATTTTCGAATACTTTTTTGTAGCAAATTCAGATTAAAATCAGTATAATTGGTGCTCGTAGTAAATGAAGTGAAATCGAAGTTATTAGATTGAGGCAAAAACAACCCTAGTATGGCAATATATATTGTATAGTATCTGATAAATAAAATTATCTGCGACTGGGAAGGCAAGGTGCTGAATTTTACCTTCCAATTTCTGAAACCCTACCGTATTATCTACATAGACTTTGGACTTTGCGTAGATTCCGAAAGAGAAATTATAGAGAATGATGTCACAGACTCTACACGCCCAATTCACTGACTGAAGGCTGGAAATTGACTCTACACCGAGTGCTTCTCGGGACAAAGCCATAGTTTCACGCGCTGCGTGGAAATAAATATCGTCGAGTGTGTTAGATAACTGGTGCTTCGTTTCAGCCGACCTCTTCTTCGAGGAACTACGGACCGATGATTCCACCAGCCTATTAACCACACCAATCGCTTGTTTTGTCTGGATGTAACAGCAGTTTTGGTCGGGCTATCCTTCAGCCCAAATACTGAAATTTTGTTTACTGATTTAGCGGACACGCCAACTGCCATAAAATCTCTACCGAAAAAAGTACTTCTATATGACCTGAATTACATACAGGATTAGTTGTCCTGTACAGTCTGTTTTAGCATCGAAAGTCATACCCTCAAACACCGCTAATATGGAACTTAAAGCCAAGCTGAACCTCCTACCATCCAAAACATTGGGAAGGTAGTTTTAGCACTAGGCTTCTGCCATGTTTATATCATAAGCAGCATTGGATTAGATGGCATTCCGAGCCAACAGTTCGCTAGATTTCGTGTTGAGTAGACGGATTTGAAAGGGCTGGTTTTAAAGGCGCGCAGCTTCGGCGTTTGGAATGAGCTGGATTGAAAACGGCGTTCCTTTTTTGAAGCTCTTCGGTGGTACTAGGTTTTCTAGCGAGTCGCCACGACCGATACTATTTTCTGGCATGTTCTGTTGGCTCCTCATCTGCTGCTTCGCACTGCCACAAAGCACTGCAAAGAAACTACGCTTTTAGCCAGCCGCGACTTCTAAAAATTTTAGTAAACCTAAGTCTAACATAAAAGTTACAAACCCACTCGCAATACCTCCCAAGCTCCCGGGGGTAACTTTAACCCGCCAAATGACTTGGATCAGATTGCAAGATGTCAAGTAGACGGGACAAGGAAAGCAAAACAGTGAGACTTAGCGACAGCACTAAATACGTGCAGCAATGGGACAACACAAGAAGATACTTATCGACTTGGGTTGGAACTTGGTCCGACCTCGCGCTGCTCCACAGGCATGACCTCCAATTCTAGGCTGCAACTTCCACCACTTTTTGACTAAAATGCGTACCAGGTCGTAAGCGGTCTGCAGATCACCTAGTTTAGCGATTTGTAGCACCTTCACAAATGCCACCAATAGCATATACAAACCACAACCGCGGAATTTTCCATTTCCGTCATAGGGCGGTCAACAAAAATGCCGCAAGAGCGGGAATCGGCGACACAACTTTTCAGCTGTCCCTATCCTAACTGTTGCGGTCCTGCTTTACTGGATTCTTCCGTTGGTTGACAACGCACACTGGTCAATAGCCTTGCCAACACTTGGTAATTCTTTGAGGATTGTGTGTTGTATGCTGGATTCCCGATTTTGTGAATCCACTTCGACATAAAGTTTGCGGTTTGGATTTACATATGAATGTATAAATATATGGACGTAACAACTAGGTTTCTGTCGCAATCGTGAAATGATCCACCGAGTTTCAGGAGGATGTATTAAATATATTGTTTTTTTTTTGTTAGCCGGAATCAAAGGAAATGAAATAGCTAATGAAGCGACTAAGGACTAACTTAATAAAATTTTAACCATTTTGTTGTCTCAGCTATTTATATACTGAACTTCGAATAGAATCGATAGAGCTCAGAGAGTTAATCAATTTGAAGTTTCGGAGTTTTGCCTTCAATAACCTTTAGTTTTGATATAACTCTCTTATGAGCATTGTATGAGTAAATATCTCACTATCCCGGGCTACCAAACATGTGACACTGGCATGTGAGAAGTTATGAGTAACAAACGCAAAATTCTTATATGGTCACTTGGAAATAAACAGAATTTATATTTAACAGGCAAGCAAAGCACCAGCAGAGGTAGCGGTGATCAGATTGTATGTAAATGTAGTTCGCATATATAAACCGTAATTAATTCCGGTTCATATGTATGCCTTCAATTATTTGGGAGTACCATTTTATTAAGGTATCCAAAATTTAAACATATCCTTACCTACGCATCCCAGAGAGACATTTTAATAGAGACGTCATGCATTATCAGCTCCCCAAAAGTAAAGAGGGCTGAGTAAGTCCTGCAGTGTTATTAAAAAAAAATGGCACACAACAGCAACCAATTCATGGTGAATATTTAATATTGGAGTATTGGAGTGCAGAGTATGGACAGTAAGCTGCAGTGTAGTCAATGCTGGCCAATGTAGCGTACTACTTAAATTCACGAACTGTGGAAGTGATGCTACAAGCGATGACTCTCTGTGGTCAATATTCGACAAACATGCGTATGTAAGTACATTAAGGTGGTTCTTTTTTTTTATTGCCGATTTTTCAAATTGTTTGAGGTTAGGGTAAATAAATATTTCACAAAAAACTGAACTAGATCGGTTAAAAATTGCCACACGCACTTCGAAGTTAAATTTAGAAAAAATAGGAAACAATAAAATTACGAATCGTAAATTAAAAATATCGTGTACCAAAAATAAACATTTCTGTCCCGTTGATAAGCACCAGAGAGGCGGCGATGATCAGAAAGGGTGAGAGACTATATTCAGACTAATCGCATGAATACCTATTGGACAATGTCCGGTAAAAACCCCAACAAGAATCGAAGATCGCCGCTTTGTTAGCAACTGAAATTCCTTTGAGTGTTCACGGTCTACCTGTGGCCAGGGGGTTCTTACAATTCTGCATGTCTGAGAAGCTGCTACCCTCTCCCTGCGTGGAGTAAAACTTCAAGGATGCCCTGCCGAGCGAGCCCATTACACACGCAGTTTCCCGCATTGTCGTTATGGCACGGAACCCAATACAGTCTGATAACTCCTTGATTGCGGCTACCACCTCAAACACACTGCAGTTGTCCGGAAGTTTAAATTTCTTACTGAGGGAGAGCTCCTTACAGAAAACACCCCCTCCAACTTTTCCGTTCGGATTCGTCCCGTCCGTGAAGAAGTTCACTGGTCCCTTGCCCCAAACGCCAGCCTCTTTCTATTCCTGCAGACCACAATCCGTTTCTATAGAGGCAACGTCGAAGCTGGCAATTGCCCATAGGCCGAATTGAAGCTGTATCCATTGCTCTTTAACCGGGTTTCAGCACGTGCGGGGATAACTTGCTTTCAATGTCCAGAACTATCCCGTTTAGCATATCGTTGAGCTCAAGAGTGGGTGTTTTTGGCCCCCAGGAGATCTTCCTATTCGCAATCAGGCCAAAGTACCAGACCCGAGCAGAAAGCACAAATGGGATATCGTCGATTGAGGGAAGTCGCATGTGAGGCACTCTGTACCTTCTAGTAAACAAGGCGATGTCTAGGTTTAATAGCGAGCCTACACCCCGAGGACCTCTTAACAACAATGTTTTGGAATCCCAGCATGACACCAAACAAGGTGTGTAAGAATTTTCCCCTGACAATAAGTGATACATCGTCCACGTAGGCAATAACCGACCAGACTCGCCTTTCCAACTTCTTCAGGACGCTATTGATAACAACAACCCAAAGAAGTGGTGAGAGAAATCTACCTTTTGGAGTGCCCTAAACCTCACACAAAATTGGTATCCGGTTTTTAAACGTACGAATTTTCCCTTCTGGCATACATTGATGGTTCACCTTAATATACATGTGTTATATATGTATATATCTATGTATGTAATGTCATGTAGTGGCATGTGATGATATCGGCGCCAATCGTACACCACTCACACTCTTCTACCAAGCTTAACCTCCTACTCTACCTGCTGTCTCTTTTGACCATTTCAAGCCCCCACCAACACTCTTAGGACACTACTGTTGTCCAGTTGTCGTTTGTTCATTTCAATTCGAACGCTGCCAATCACAGCGGATTAATAATGAGTGAGTGAATTTGGACAATGGGATCCTTTAGTTGCTGTCGATGACTGTTTTATGCAACACATGCAACACAAGTGCGACAGTGGCGTGGTGGAAATGCTACCTACAAAAAATACTCATCACCAAACTCTTGTGTGAGCGAATCTCTGAACTGAACCAAATGGGGGTGTATGTAGTAAGCTTGTTTGTCTTTTGGTTGTGGTTACAATGAAATCAGCGTAATACCTTGAATAACAGCAGTTGGTAGCGGCATTGAAAAGCCGATTTACTGTAGTCACTCTTCAAACAAGTAACTTTGCGTTGTATGCAATGTAAAAATATAGAATTCTGTAGGCGTATTGGAAAGTTGAAATATAAAGAATATTAGCGTTTTACGAAGTAATCACACACTCCAGTCCTAGAGGAGACTGAGTTTTTAATTTTTTTAAATTTCGCCACTGCACAAATCCCGACCAAAAAGACCAAATGCAAAGAAGTTTTTTAGCCTTAAATTCTAACCACATTGGCTTCAGAAGATTTGCTTGTATGTAAGGCGAAAATGATTTTATTGTCGAGAAAGCTATGTCCGTACAAGTACACTGTATTGAAAAATTTGGAAATATTAAAGTATTCGAACCTGAACGGTAATTTCCAGGCCGAGATTTAGTTTAGGTGAAGATAAATTTCGAATCTAATTAAAAATCAGGAAATTCGAGTTTTTAAAAGCCGTCTCGTACTTATGAAGACTAAAATACTGAAACAAAAGTTATAGATCCTGTTCTTGCCTATATCTAAATTACTCTAACCGAATCCTGATAACGCTCATTAATTATGTAGACACTCGTTAAAATCTTGAGATTTCTTTTTGACTTCACAGTGAACTCCAAATAAATTTTTAATTAATATATCTGTCTTCGTAGTACGTCGATTTGATTCGTAACACGTACTAAGGAAATCTGATACGGCCTTAATACAAAAAATTTTTTAATGTGAATCAAAGCATAATCGCTTTTCACTCTTTTATTTTTTCTATTAAATTCAACAAATATCCTGTGAAATTTCACTGTTTTTAATCAAAGTAATAGTTACTTTTTAATTTGAAATTTTTCGATTGCACATATATCTATCTTATATGGTACTTCCGATATATACCATTTTAACACTTTTTTTTGAAAACTTCTTGCATGTTATTATAACCTAGAGAAAATTTGAAAATAATTAAATGGAACTGCAGGAAATATTTTTGACCAAAAAATTCACAATATGATCTTAGGGGTGAGTGGTCCCATACCGATCGGTTGTACCACATCGACCCTCACCTTGTTTCTCAGAGACGGCGTTGCTATCTGAATTGTTGGTAACGAAGGGTTTATAGCTGCTGTAATTGAGACATTTTGGACAGATATAGCCATTTTGACTTCTTCTTTTTCGGTTTAATCTTTGAGTTTATTATCTTTCAACACCTGTGACAGTTATTTTTGAGCTTCACAAACCTGAGCTAAAAGTGTTTTTCCTTCGCATAACAATCGGACGGTAAGTTATTCTAATTTTTCATAGTCCTAGCTTTCATGCCCGCTATTTGAATTACATTGCTTCTTCCGGCATTACACAATGGCGAGGAGTTAATTAAATAAGGTCGTGATGGTGCGAGTCCGACCCCCATTTATTGGCAGCGTAATTTGTCATAGCGTAATTTTCAGAAAAAATATGTGAGCTAAAGTGATAAAAAATTAATTCTCATGGATTTCGCAAATGTTTATTTAGAAATTGGACAAGCATTATAGCATAAACTCTCGACAGCCATCGACAAGCGGGCTTCGAAAAACAAGGCAAGTTTAGACCATTCCTACTTAGGTACTATGAGCAGGAGGACAGCTCAGTCGACATTAAATTTTAACCATTTTATTGAATCTTTCTTGCACCTTTTAATGAAATTTCAAAATTATAACTTTCTTAGTTTTCTGCTAAGAAATAGGCGGTCGGTTTTGGACAATTTCGAGGTCGGGTTCGGACCACTATTTTTGAGTACGTCAAAAATGTGAACTTTCATATTTGCCTAAATATCTAACACTTCAAGTAACCTTTACTAAGCGATATGAAAGATAGTTTAGTGATCCCTCTACACAGCAAATATTTGAACGGAATAGAACTCAGTCGGGACCACTCTCCTATTATTGTAAGAAATTTTATGTGGGAAGCTATAACTTTTAGATTAAAACTCACAATAATTGGAGTGCCTGATGAAATATTGTTCTTATAAAAAGTGAAATTGTCAACAATTCAAAAAGTATATTTATTAAATATATTTTACGGTGGCATTTGGAGCAATAGTACAAGGTAAGCTGAAAGTATTCTTTGATTTTCTTAAAAAATTACTTGTGGTAATGCCTATTGGCAACTAGACAATCCCTGGAGATCGATTTCTTGAAACGAACTTAAGCGAATCAAACTTGGAGAAATTTTAAAAATAACCACGGAATTTGATACCACAGCCTGAAGTAAAATTTTGTACTAAATTTAATTTGATATTTGCGTATTAATATCGCTACGGCATTTAATATCTTTGATATTTAATATCGCATATTTGGCATTTGAATTTGTATCAAAATCAAAATTTGACCATCTCTTACTCTGCCACTTTTAAGTCTATTACAATAATTTTTAATGAAAAGGCTCTTTAATTTTCTATAACAAAAACATTACCTAAAAATCAGTTTATTAAAAGCAAAGATATATATTGAAAATTATGTAGCCCTACCATTTTTTAAGCCCAAAAAACTTAAGATTTAAAATATCTCGAAAGCTATTAATGTCGTCTTGAGAATTTTAAAAAATTTGTTACCCCGTGTTTCAGTCAACTTTTCAAAATGCTGGGCATTTATAACTGTTATTAAAAAAAAGATACATTAGCACATCAACTCCTGTTCATTATTTTAAAACAAGAAATTAAATAAGAAGAAAGACTTTTTAAATAAATTTTTAAGAACCATAATTTACAGATATCATTGAGCCCACATCAATCATCTGGACATCGCAAACGACGAGCAAACATTGTCGTTGAAAGCCGACGAGCTCGTAATGGTTTGTCAAATAACACATCTTTATCCTCATGGTTCAATACTTTAGAAGCCCGGAATTTTTTCGGACACCTATTTAGATATTGATATTTTAGACACTTGAGATATAATTTATATATACAATAGTCGCGTTTCTTTGTACCCGATTTGCCAACTCCTACTCAGATAAAATTTCCGTTAGTTGCAAAAGCAACCCTGTTTGTTTAGTGCTATTTAAGAACGGAAAATAGTTGTGCTGGTATTTTTTAAGTTTATGTAGTTAAATATATATTTACAAATACTATTCAAATAAAAACGAATTAGGTTTTAAATCTAAATTTCCAATTTATTTTCTTAAGTCTAAATCACAATATCGCAATTTTTTCGCTTCCCAACACTACATCTCAGGTCGGATATCATTTAACCGAGTTGGCTAAACTCCCATTTTTTTCCGTGTTAGTGTTGTTGCTTTACACGAAATTCGTTATCCTACTTAGTGTTCGTTTGCAACTAGGTTACAAAGAAACGGGCCTAATGAAAGTAATTTTCAATTGGGATGCTTTTTGGTTACCCTGAAATTTGTTGAAGAAGAGTCGACTGAATAGGTTGATTTCGGTCAACGGGATTCAACAATTTCGTGAAAAAGTGTAATTTCTATCTAATTTCTGTGCTCTCGGCGTGCACCTAATATCAAGTCACTTCTCGTTCTCTTATGATGAAAATAACTAGAAATATTTTCTCGTCCTAATTGATTGCACTACTACCCGAAAGTGTTACTCATACGCCCTGGAGTATCAACTAGATATTTTATATTCATGAATAATATAACTCTGGCAATCCTTGCAGCTAACTAATAAGGAAACCAGTATTTGCATTGAGAATATATGTACTAACTGCAATGCAAATCTAGCCAAAACCAAACCAACCAGCGTAAGCTCTACAATAGCTAGTACACAGAGATAAAAAGTTCACCTATAATTAAATAGACCGACGTCTAACAACGCTTGATGGGTAAGGAGAGCAAGAGGGGACAAGATGGAAGAAATCTTTGCTAAAAAATCTTCTTAATTTTATTTTGAATTTCTACTAAAAATTAATTGAAAAGGAAAGCGGATAAAAACAAAGAGTTAACTTCATGTTTATTAATTTTTTTTTGAATTTTTTCATATGCAATTGTAAGAAGAAATCTCCTTGTTTTTATGTTAAAAATCATATAAAACAAATTAATGTGGAGATCTTCTCATTTGTACTAAAATCGTATGGAATTCATTAAGATGGAAACTTTTTATTTTTTAAAGAGCCCTTTTTAACTCAAATTTTGCTTCTAACGACTTAACATACATCTGTACTTTGTGAATAATCTACCTTATATTTTTTTTAGTTAAATATTAGGAATATTGTTTTTCAAAAAAAATTTGATTGTATTTTCAAAAAAAAAATTGTTTTGATTTACTTATTGGCTACTCACCAATGTAATGCCCACTAGACGGGCTAACATTTATTCGTATAGTCAGGCCGCTATTAAGGCCTTAGGATCGCTAATGGTGAGATCAGAACTTGTCGGGGATTACCTGATTTTTCTCGCAGCCGCCTCACAGTATCTCGATATTAGACTAATTTGGGTAACGGCCATAGTGACATTGCAGGGAACTGCATGGCTGATGAGCCCGCTCGGCAGGGTATCCTTGAAGTCATTTCTCCATGCAGCGAGAGGGTGTGGGCTCCTTTGGCTGCCTACGAACTTCTCTTGGACAGATGGGCTCTCTGTCGTCTCAGCGAGCGCTGGGAAACTGTCACGACATGCAGAATTGCATGGACCCTCTGGCCGAGAGTGGATCATGGGCGCTCAAAGAAGCTGAGGTCGCATATTAAGCGGCAACTCTCGACCCTCGTAGGTGTTTTGATTGGTCATTGTGCGATGGATATCCATGCGGTTGGGCTAAAGATAATCTCTGACCCTTTCTGCCGCAGCTGTATGGATGATAATGATGAGGTGAATTCATCTTTTCATTTTTTGCTCAGTTGTCCTGCCATTGCGAGACTGAGATTCAAGTACTTAGGCTCGTACTTCTTTAGTACTCCAGAGGAGGTCTCTGGGGTGGTGATTGGTAATTTGCGTGACTTCATTCGGGGCACGCAACGTTTCTCAGGTTAATCTTTCCTGATTTTTCCGATTCACGGTACCGTTCATATAACAGGTGGTATCACAATGGACTCCTCTAATATGTCTAAGTGAGTGCCTACCGCGGGAACTACCACATTAACCTAACCCAACCTATTTACTGTTTCAGAAGCTTTCAGTGAATTTGAAGTTTTCAAAATTTCAAAAATACAATTAGGTTATTCACTAGGTCGCAATGTGTCATGAGTCATAAAGTCATAAAATTAAAAAAAAATATAATAGCTTAGTTTTAATTTATTGCTGCAATTCAATCCAAAAACATAGCTTTTGAAATCTAAAATTGTAAGACTTTATGATTTATGACACATTGTGACATCTTGTGAATGACCCAAATATGTTTTCAATAAATGTTTTCAAAACTAAATATTATTATTAAAATATTATGCTCTATTTTTTGCATTTAGATTAACTGTGTCAGTTCTGCAATAAAGGTTCTGTCTAAACTTGCATTAATGTGTGATAAGTAGGCGTGCCATACAACTCATAAATGGCGACGCCAACTGTTATACTTATTTTTATTGTTTTTTCATCTTTTATGTATGTAAAACAATTTTTAATAATATATAAATACTTAAAGTTATTATAATAAGACCATCGACTTACAAAAATTAAGAGGATATTCTACTTAAAACCAAGATTCCCTTCTCACCTTTATTCAAGAGGTTTTCATCGTAGTTTTACAGTTCTACTAGGTTTTATTGAAAAGGCTTTCTTCATAATTTTACAGATTATCTTCTTGATTGGGTTTAAAAGACATATCCAGTCGTAATAAGAATGGAAACTTTTTGAAAAAAAAAAATAGAAAAATCCGCTAAACTTTGCTTGCATTTATAGAGCATTTTAATTGATATTTTCGCTCTGTGTATGGCTCGTATTTTGAACAATAGAATTGGCGAGTACCATTGCGCTTTTTGTAATGCCACAAACTGACAAATGACGATTTGCTTCAAATTGTATGGAACTACAGCAAATATTTGCACTCAAATACATAGTAGAAACCAAAGCTTGTGTCACAATATGGCTCATTTTGTTTGTCTTTGCACTCCGTGTGGTGCTTTCCGTTCAGTGCTTTAACTTGTTGTTGTACTTTTATTTGTTGTGGTACTATGTATCGTATGCGCATTTTACTTGGCACTTTCACCTGTGAACAGATAACTTCATTTTCAAGTCATGTTTTTGTTGCTTTTAGCTGCTGATGGACCGGAGAGTAGCAAACAAATGAAAAAACAGCAACAACAAACATTGAAAACAATAACAACTTCGCCACAAAGCAGCTACATTCTACTTTATTTAGGAAATTTGTCACTTCTCCAACATTGTATGGTTACTTTTTTTTTTTATTTTTGTTGTTAGTTTTGCACTCACCACTACTGCGGTTGCTCTGCCAATAAATTAGTTGCTGTTCGGAATTTAATTTTATATAAAATGCAATTATTGAAGCGTAACATTTTTCAGCTTGCATTTCTGTGTGTCGCTTATAGCAAATGAATGTGTGTTTTTTCTGCAAAAGTATAAATGTATATATATTTCCAGTGATATGTCGAATGACATATTCACATATATTTATATACATACATATATCGGTCTGTATTTATTTAAGTGCGCTATTATTTATTTAAATACGATTTAGGTTTGTCCATTCGTTCGTTTTGTTTATTTATTTACCATATACTATAAATTGTTGGTCGTGTGAAAATTCCGCAAATTTGGTAAATTCGATTAAGCTTTTAGTTTGATTTAATGCAATTTTATTTATTTGCTTGTTCTTGTTATGGCGTAATTTAATTGCACTGCCACTGATTGATTTAGTTGCAGAAAAAGGACATTTTAAAGTTTCGAACAATTTAACTAAAACTAATTTGTTTAGGGTATTTACTAAATTCAAGTTTGTGTATTTACTGAGGTCATGTTATAGAGGAGGAGAAATGCTTTCTGCAGTTCTACGAATATTTAGGTTTGTATATCGTTAAACATCGTATGAAGCATAACACCATGTCCTCACGACAATGAAAAAAGTTGGTTTCAGGAGAAGTTTTCTATACAAAACATACCCGTCCGAAAAGCATTACTTTTAACTAACCGGGTTTCGATGGCGTTTCTTTAAGTTCTATTTAAGTTTTTTTACTTTAAAGCAATCCGGTAGCCGAAATGCCGCTCGGAGCTTCAAAATAAATCTTTCGCTCTGTGCACACCAAGCCGTGTCGCCTTTTGTAAATATTTCAGTTTTTCTCCACTCCGATTTTTTCTTGTTATTGTTCTTCTTCCTTTTTCTAAACTAGTGACGGCAAATTATCGATTTTTTTGGCAAAAATTCATGATTGGTTTGTAGTAAAGTTAGACAGTTTTTGCAAAACGAAAATATTTAGTTCAATTTGTATTCACAGAATATCACGAAAAAGTCATAAACAACTGGGTTTCGTTGTCGTGTGAACGTGCTATAAGACAGAACCCACTGAAGTTTAACAGATTTATTTTCTTAGTAATACTTCAAAGTTTTTGTTGTAAATTTTCGTAATTATTAATCGGAGAAATTGTTTTGCTCTAATGCCGATCTTTTTATGAATATTTTGGGTACCGGCAACAAAGCTCATTCTGTTTTTGGGAAAATACAGTCGCGTCTGGCAATCTATGCAAAGATTTTAATTTAACCTTTACTTCCCTGACATTAATTTAATTAAAAAAAAAAATTGTGTGTTTGCAAAAATATCGAAAGAGATCTATTGAAGCTATGAAAAGCAGATATTTTCAGCACCATACACAAAACAATTTTTAACATGTCTACCTATAAAACTTCTATATAAAAATCTCGCGTCACGGTGTTTGTGGTTGAACTCCTCCTAAAAGGCTAGACCGATTTTTGTAATAATTTGTATGTAATCTGGTAGGCACGAGAATAGGGTGTCAAATATATTTTATACCATTTTGGAGGTTGCCATCTGTTTGTAAAATAAAATTTTAAATAAAATATACAGAAGTTATATGCACTATAAAAATATGGATGCCAAGCAGTTCGTATCGGAAAGAAGGTGCAAAGCTAGGTTTATAAGGGTTGCCACCTGTTTGGCAAATCGAATTAAATTATACACAAGTTATATCAATTTTAAAATAATGGTTATCAAAACGTTCATCTCGGCGAAGAAAAAGTGCACACCTATATTTTAGACAGGGTTGCCACTCGTTTGAAATTTTTTAGAATTTTATTAAATTATACAGAGGTATATGAAATATTAAAATATGGTTGCGAAAGTGTTTGAAGCGCTGAGAAGAAGGCTTATAGTATATAGAGGGTTGCCACCTATTTAATTTTATTATACACAAGTTATGCAAAATATTAAGATATGGGTGTCAAACCGTTCGTCTCGGCGCGGGATAGGGTCAAACCTATGTTTTAGAAAGGGTTGCCACATATTTGAAAAGCAAGAATATTATTAAATTATACATGAGTTATATCAAATATTAAAATATGGGTGCTCGTTTCGTTTTGCTGAGGAAGGGTTTTAAGCTAGCTATGTTTAAGAGAAAGTATATACGCAGATTTTGAAGCGGGTTGCCACCTGTTTCACAAAAAAAATTGATGGAAGTGAAACTACGAGCTGGGCCACTACGCGATATTTCCTCAATGCTGCTGTCAATTTTGGGATTTATCGAAATTTGTAATTGCAGCCCAATGGCTCTTAGAATTTCCACTACAAACAGTTCTACACTCTTTCTCTCAGCTACTGGTAAATATTGGACTAGGCACCTGCTACTCAAATACTTAACATAATTTACCTGAATATAATATAACAATTGAGCCAAATTTTAATCCCCGTTGGATTTTGTAGGAATTGTTGTATAGCATGCTTGAATTTATTTTTATATGAAAGAAAACGTTGTTTGTAATCTCATAAAACTTACGCTTTATTGTACTAAAATTTGATGGGCTATGGAACTGCTTTCTCAAAATTTTGTTGGAAAATTCTGTTAAAAAAATTTATAAATCTGATTAAAATTTTTTGAATTGTTCTACGGTTTGCATAAAGTTTGAAGTTATAATTTATGCAATTTTTGTATGAACCGTATTTTTATAAAAAAAAAAGCAAGCTGGTCCGGCGCGTTTCGCTAAACACAACAAATACGTGTTCTCAAATTGAGTAAAATTTAACTGCAAATATAGGTTTTAGGGATAACTCGGATCCACAGGTGAACACCTCTCCGAAATACTTTCACTTTGTCCTGACCGAAACTACCAGTTTAATACTTATAGTTTAATATTTTATATCGTGGTATATAATGTAACTAAAATTGACCTTTAAAAAGGTGGACTATTCCAAATAACTCGTGTATTATTTAATTTTGACTTTTCAAGCAGGTGGCTAGCTTTTTCAAAATATGGCTATCTATGGACCTTCGCTTTGGAGGAACGAAACGATTGATACTCATATTTTAATATAATAAATACTTGTATATATTTAAATTAAATTGGACTTTTCAAACTGGAGGTGTCTGTCTCCAAAATATTTGTAGGAAACTTTACCTCGCCGAGACGAACAGTTTGACACCCATATTTTAATATTTCATTTATATTTGGATTACTTGGATTATTTGGACTTCTCAAAGAGGTGGCAACCATCCCAGGCAAACAACGTACTCTCATAGTTACCAAATATACATACAAAATTTTATAAAACGCGGTCACCGTGAATTTAAGCGAATTGCTTTTAATGCTAACTTAAATTACCTTTACATGAGAGGTGGGCGTGGTTTTTGTACGATTTTAAAAATTTTCGGAATTTTGCTTATTAACTTAAAATGCGGGATGTGCCCAAAATTTGGTGCAGTTTGGTGGAATGGTTTCAGAGATATACTAATTTGCTCTAAAGTGGGCGGTAATACACCCATTTAGCAACTTTTTTTATTCGGTATATTTGTTACTATAGGCGCATCTTTCACGCTAAATTTGAACGAATTGCCTTTAATGCTGACTTAAATATCGCGATGTTTTTTAATTTTTTTTAAATTACCGTTATATACGAGGTGGGCTTAAAATTTGGTATGTGCACTAAATTTGGTAGAGTTTTGTTGAGCAGTTTCTGAGTTATAAGTTTTTCTTAAAAACGTTAACATCCATTTTCCAAAAAAAAGTTAACATCCAAAGCCAATCCTATGTATCAAATTTGTGAAAATTAGCTTCAACAGTTACTGAAATGTCGCAGGCTTTTGATTTTCACAAAATACCGTTTTGTGGACGTGGTTATTGCCCGATTTTGCCCATATACCAAAATACCGTGGGCCCAGGGCAATGTGTATACTAAGCTTCGTTAAGATAGCTCAATATTTACTCGAATTGTCCGACTGAGGGAGGGACGGGCGGACAGGCAGACATGGCTTAATCAAATTCGCTATTAATTCTAAGGATTTTGTTATTTGTATGTCTATATCTATCACGGTTATTTTATGCTGTTACAAACAACCGTTAGGTGAACAAAATTATAATACCCTGGGCACCAGTGCGCTCGGGTATAAAATCATTAAATTTTTTTTTTAATAAGCTAATAAAAAACTAAGTTTAATTCATCGAACTTAAGTTTGAGGAGCGATTTTTGTACATATATATACTCATCTACCACAAAAGAATTGGACATTTTTTGTTTTTATGTAAGTGCAGTATCTACGTCTCTCAACACCAGCCCCTCGACTGCAACTGAACTGCTAACAAAAACGTGAAATGTCATCTCAAAGTAGCATCACTTGTTCCAATCATTGGATAAGTAGCTGTTCCTATTTCCACTCACACCTGTGAATTTATTTACTTATATTCTATACTAACCTCATGTGTGGCATGTGGCAGAGACTCTTCATTTATTTCAGATTAGTATAAGTCCACTTCACTCGATGGGCTGCCCATTACTAAGCTCTCGGTCAAAACTTAGCGTAGGGAGAAGCGGTTCTTGTTGAGTGGTCCGAATTACCAATACTATTGCACAATTTATGTATGCACATTTGTAGATGCTGCTACGAAAGTTCCAACCTAACCTAACTTTTCAACATTCAACTGCAGCTACAGCACAGGCATGTGTCCGGCTGTCTGTCGTCGTGTTAGTCATACAACATTTGAATCCTTTATGAGCCATGACCACAATGGATAAAACAGAAGCAGTGTTAGTAGTGAAATTTAATGTATGCATATGGGTGTGTGTGTGTGTGTGCGACTATTCCATATCCATTTGGTGTTACACTGTGTTCGGTCCAACACTCGCCTACTTCAAAGAGTTGTTGTTTACATGGCTTGAGTGTTTGTGTTAGTGTTAGTTCATCTGTACCTACATACATACGGGAAGAGTACTTAACGTGTCCAGCAGACCAAAAACCATTGATTGTCATCGAATCCCACTCATGAGCTCGAGTGTCGTCTTTTTCTCCTCCACAAAAATGGTGGTTTACAAACTTTGCAACCTCTTGGTTTGCATCACAAAGGAGACAATTTTAAATATCGTATTGAATACAAAATATGCGTACATACCTACATACGTGCAGCAAAATGCAAACATATGTTAAGAGTGGCAAGCAAATTTAATGCCTTTTATTTAAATTCTACCTCTTTTTAAATCACTTCCAGTAGCATTTAATTTATTTATCCTACAAAAACATTTGATTTTCATGAAAAGAGTTTCATATTCAAGATCAAGTAGTGCAATGCTCGTTAAATATAACACTCATTATTAAAAAGTTGTAAAAACTCGTCAGTCAAAAATGCATGCTATGAATAAACATATGTAGAAAATAATTATTTTTTGTATAACTAGTATAAATAACTAGAAAGAAAGCGTCCAAGTTCTGTTGCATTCATGAAACACCCAACGAAAGTTTTTATTTAAAATAAACATTTCTTGTTCCATGCAATCAAAAAAAGTTAATATTATGTTTATATAAAAATGAATGTAAGTCCTTTATAGGTGCCCAAGGTATCCAACCGACATTTATGAAATTTATTCAGTAAGTACATGTGGTATGCGGGCCTAACATAGGATGTTAATAAAGAGAAGTTTGAACGCCCTATATCCGCAATTTTTCATGGCAGATGAAAAAAAGCCTAAATTCTTATGACTCCGCAACAATTTGATGTAGATGTATAATATTTGGCATTAGGATCCCTTATATGTATGAAGCTATATATTATTTGTTGAGGAAAAAGCGGACTGACGCCCCCATTTAAGGCAAAAGCACTATTCACCATATCTTCCCAGCTATTTGACGTATATATCATATTCGATACCCAAATAGTTTCTTTAGATTAAGGTGTAAAGCATATTGTAAGTTCAAGAGCACCGCCCAACTTCTAAAAGAAAAAAATATATCTCTTGACGCATAAAAGTAAGCCGAGTTTGCTAGTTTGACATCATTTTGAAACCTTAAACGACGTTTATTGATTTAAATAAAAACAAAAGCAAATTAGTATGATTTTAACGTACCAGACCTATTTTCCAAAATTTTGATTTTTAAATTATTTCTCTATTTAAT
Organism: Anomoia purmunda; assembly: GCA_951828415.1. Classification (NCBI taxonomy): domain Eukaryota; kingdom Metazoa; phylum Arthropoda; class Insecta; order Diptera; family Tephritidae; genus Anomoia; species Anomoia purmunda. The sequence goes on from OX639996.1 coordinate 100,196,008, forward strand.
TAAATATTTTGCACCAAGCTTGTTTTAAGTCAGATTTCTATACTTTTCGAAATTGTGCTTTATGACTAGAAATGCAAAATGCACTTAATGTAAGAAGTTTCCGAGGTCTCCGACTAGGTATAATAGTTGCCCTAAGTAGGCGATGCCGCTCCCAGTTCAAAATTTCTTTAACTCGATATATTTGCTAGTACAGCCCGATCCTTCATATTAAATGTAAACGAATTTTCTTAAATGCTGACTTAAATATTGCGGTTTTTTGTTTTATTTTTGAAAATTACCATTATATGAGAGGTGAGCGTGGGTTTTGTCCGATTTTAACAATTTTCGAAGTTTTTCTTACTGACTTCAAATGCATTAGGTGCACCAAAGTTGGTAGAGTTTGGTGAAGTTATTTCGGAGAGTTAATTTTATTTAAAAAGTGGGCGGGACCACGCAAAAAACCTTACTCACGTATTCCTTTCCGTAACCTGATCCTATTTATGAAATTTAAGCAAATAATCTTTACTGATTACCGAGATGTCACATTCTTTTGATTTTCACAAACCGTTATGTGGGCGTTTAATACCAAAGTACCGTTGGTCAAGGGCAATGTGTATGCTAAGGTTACTCGAGTTGAAGTCATGCTTTGGTACGTCGATTTCACGACAGATAATAAGAAACTATCAATTTCATTGTCGGAGGTGGCTGCCGCTGCACAAATGCTGCGAAGGGGTACAACTAGGCTACTTGAGCCACTGTGATACCAATGAACCTTTCTTAACTTTCCCACAGAAAATTGAAAATCCTTTCAGAGACTTGAACTGCTAGGCATTTAAATAAGTATTTTCCAAAAAATTGGTGTCGTGGCATAAAACATTGAATGGGAAACCTAAACTGGTGCCTTGTAGGCCCATCTGACAGTGCCCAGTTATAATACGGTTCACTGAACTGTCTACCGAATTGGAGGATTGTGCGCCCCCGTTGCATGACACAGATACCTCTCACATACTAAATGTCGATTCGGAATAACTCCAAACTACTTCACTGTTATCACTTCAGTGAGTTATCATAAAAAATGTTTTAGAATTCCGCTTTCAGATCAATAATAGTTATTGTGCGCCTTGTATGGAATCATAGAACCCTAAGAGCAGGCAAAAATCCATTTTACCTTAAGAGAGCTATCAATGTGCATTAGTCTTGGATACAACTATAAAAGCTTTGGTATTGACAGGGAACGTTAAAATTACCCGAACAAAATTAATTAGTTTTGAAGTAGTTAGAAGAACCCCGTCTCGATGAACCAAAACCATACTATAAAATGTTCCCTTGTTCAAGATGATCCGATCAAGATTATCAGTAGGATTGTTGGACCTTTACGGCTTTGCAACGGCAAATATTGCAGATGATTTACCGATGCACTGTATGAGTTATATGGCAACATAGACTTAGTACATCGAATTAACGTTCAGCTGCCAAGCTGGCTGGGTAATTTTGTACGGATGTAAGAAAATTCTGCAGCCCTGACAAGATTCAATGCGGTGCGCAGTGGTGGTGTCAGAGGAAAAAGGAGGTCTTCTCTTCAATGGAAAGTCCAGATGGATAAAAACTTGGCTCTAGCTGGCGCCAGTGAGCAAGACAGGGGAACAGCTGGCGTGTATTGTCCGAAATCGCCAAGTTTTGTTTAAAGTTCAAACTGCAAAAATATTGTAATTTTTCGATACAGACCCAACTAGCTTCGAAGGCATTAATCTCCGGGGAACAAGTCAGAAAGTTCCAGCAGATTATCCAAGATCTTTGAGCGGTTTTTACACCTGCTCTGGTTTTCAGAGCACACAAAATCCATTTGAGAATCACTTAGAGGGATCTCGACGAATTTGCATCAGCGTACTTTTTAATAGCTGCGCTTTAAAAATAACTGCAGCCTGTATCTGCTGTTTAGTGCAAATACTTTATACGCCTGCTTTGCATTCGCCTAGTCAAAACTTTTGCATTCAAATTGCAACAAATCTGTATTTGTTCGAAATTGCATTAAAGGCGATTCAATTGCAATCATCAATACTTCAATGAAATTTGATGCGCATATATTTTTATGCATTAGTGGATGTATGGATTCAAGTGAGTGGGTTAAATTGAATTTCATGCATATGTGCCTTAACACAATTTGGCCAATTTTCGATTTAACGAAAATAGGAAATCAGGCAAAGCAGAAGGCACAACGGAACGGGGGGGAGGACACCAACAACAAAACTGCGGCTTCACGCAGGAAGGCAGTAACCGAAAAAGGCAAAACCGCACGTTGCTGCCCACAGGATAAGACTAAGAAGAAAATGTTTGGAGTCGACGAAAAACATCACAAACATGATTGCATGTTAGGACGCGAAGAAAAAAACGTCGGCAAGGGTTACGCAATGAATGTGTATGGAGATATGCCAAAAAAAAGAAAGCTTGCAACTCAATCATTGTTATAACAACGCCTGTGGGTGAGATGGTGGTTGGCGAAAAAAAAAACAATGAAAAGCCGAGTGATAAAAAAACAAACAAAAACACATAAAAATATGACGAAAATTCGACAATGTCATGCTGGCAGCTGAAACAGCGGTTTATGAGTGTCTATTAAGGTGGTCCAAAAATATTATTTGAGGCATATGATTCGAGTCACCTTCCAAAATTTGCGTTCTTGCCGAAGGAGGTGCTGACCCCAGACTCTACGTTTCTAAATATAAATTTAGATAATTCATTTCATAAGCTGTTTATATTTTACTAAGGTAGTATTTTACACATATCCAGGTGGAAAACACAAGTGAGTTTTATAAAATATATTATAGCATATGTATATGGAGAGGAGACCAATTTTTTTAAACAACTGCCAAGCTACTATTAAACTAATTGTTTACAAATGCAGCGTAAGCCAGTTTGGTTTTTATACCCTTGCTTACTTATTCGAAATAAATAAATTTTTAACCGTTCGTTGACCAGAAAATCAATATGCGTTTTCCGACCTGCATTCCGAGACTCCATTTATTTTGTACAAAAAAATTTAATTGCATTTAATTGCTTGCCGTTTATACTTGGGTATTTTCGCAGCCTGGGTTTTTACAAAGGCAACCTCTATAAGATCTGTTTTATCGTTCTTGTTTATACCTTCGCATTGTCCTCGTTCTTTTTGATTATTTGGCTCTTCCACTTTAGAAAGTTTAGCTTGTTTTGAATCAATTGGAAAAAGATATTGATCTCTTGGTTTTGAAAGTAATGACAAGGACGAATATGGTTTCGCAGTAGTTAGAATTTTTTTCCCCATAAGGTAGACAAGTAAATAATTATTCGAAAAAATCTTAAAGTAAAAATTTTTCATCTCATCTAGATTTCGAGATGAATGTCGGCGAAAGTTTTTAAATGTTTTCCAACACTATTTTACAAATCGCAATTTTAAAAAACTGATCTGGATATAGAAAACAATTATGCAAATTCTGATATCCAAAATATTTATATTCTTATAGATTTTCCAACTTATAAGGTCAGTTGTATACCATAAAGGGGATACAAATCGAAAAAATTTCATACTTTTTCGAGTTATTTTTGGCTATAACTTCTAAACAAAGAAAGCTAGGAAAAGGTTATTTTTACGAAGGAATGTAATACTGTAGTAGAACAATCCTTGTGTGACTATCAGATGCTTGTTTCTGACAAAGAAGGGATGAGAGTAAACAGATTGTTCTCCGGACAAGAACGCTGAGTCCCTCTTAAATGTTTTGTATAAATATTTTTTTCTTAATTACACAAAATATAATTAGCTTTATCAAAAACAACTCGAAAAAGTATGAAATTTTATGGATTTTTTAAATTTGGTTTGGCACAGCGAAAATTCATTTAGATTAGTTTTTTGAATTTCAATTCATAATATATTGAGGGAGAGAAAGTTAACTTATGCTGGAACAGACTCATGAGAAAGCTTTAGCAATGAGAAATTAATTTTAAAGAAAATTCAACCTTCACTTGCTCGTAACCATAGAATTCTTAACCACTAGTTTGGTTTTCGAGAAAACCTGGCAAACTCCATTCAAACTACTGAAGAGGAAACATGCCCGTCCCAACAAACGAATGACAAACATATACCTAAAAAAGATATTGAGCTGAATCTGGGTATGGCGTTAGGTAGAAGACAGATATGGAAACATCACATAAACAATAAAGTTCGTCAAACGAAGCTAACGCTCGCAATTCTCGATCCAATGCCGACGGACTACAAAGACTGCTGCCGTAGATTTTATATCCTTAAACCTTGTTTTTAGCCTTACAAAATTGAACCACCTTAATGTATATACAGACAGGTGTCCGGTGTGCACAGTGTGAATGTATTCCGTCATGCGTTGATGACAGGACATGACTTTTTGCTTATTATTTGCTTTAATTTTTTTTGTGTTAAATTTTTATAACGCATATATTTTTTTAACGCCTGCCTATTTAAGTAGCCCCAAGGCAATCGCGTCTGCAACCAACGTGGCTGAAAAAAAAATTGTGAAAATAATAAAAGGATTTCTCTTTTACTATTGTAAATAAAAACATGATGGAATATATTATGCGGCTTTGTAAGTTGTCCACCACGCCACACACGAGCTTCCACCCATAAGCCCTCGAGCAAATTCAATAAAAAATCGGAAAAAGGATTGTCCAGCTTGTCTGTAGTGCGCGCTGCTAAGGATATGCTATAATAATATTACAATCATATTTGGTATCAATTTTCCTACATGATTTGCAGAAAATTTGAGCATAAATGGCACGAAAAAGGGTGGGCGAGACTTTCCAGAAAGGCAGGCACAGGAAGAGGAGTGTTCATAAGGAAAGTCAATAACATACCCACCACTATCCTCTTAGAGTAACGTAGTTGACACAAAGCGCCAAATCCTTTTGCATTGAACTCTTTTTTGTGTTAACTATTTTTTTTTAGGGGCAACTTTTGCGTGGTCACAAATGGCGTGACAAGTCGTTCAAAGGAAGCCATGTTTACGGCGCAAGCAGGACGCTTTCACACGGGACGCATCCTTTTCACGATTCTGATTTTCACCATGTTAACACCCTTTTTCCCCATCCTTTTTTCTCACTCTTTTTTCGCACTTAGCTTCTTACTTGCCAACAGCATGTCCGGCACGCGCGTGTGTTAATATCCGTTCACTTTACAAGCGCATTTTTTTAAAATTCACATTTTTTTTGTTTTTATTGAATTCATTTTTCGCTTTGATCTTGGCGCCATTTTAAGCTCGGCAATGTAATTTTTTCGTTAATATTTTTAAAAATATTTTTTTTTTTTTGCACACACATTCTTTTGACCACAAATGGTTGGGTATTGCAACAGATTTTGTGACACGCAGATTTCGTGTTTTTTTTTTTTGTTAAATTAAATTGCATTATTTACGCAAACTGTATGAAACTCGTTTGGAATTGGCTCATCAGCTGTAATTTATATGCAAATATCGCATATGATAATTTTTATTTTGCATAACTTTTGATGGATAAAATGGAACTCTCCTCAAGCAGTTGGCGATTTCAAACAAGAACTGGGTGGCAAAGTTAACGCGCAGGTGATAGTGGAAAATTCTTTAAACAGCTAGACAACTGGCCAAAAATGGGCAGGTGGAAGAGGGAATTCATATTCTGACGCAGAAGCAAATTATGAGAATATGTAAGAAATATAAGATTAAGAGACTCTTGGAGACACAGGATTGAAGATATTTGACGACTTTTGAGGACCTTCGTTGATATAACGACAGCAACTAAGAGTAAAACAATTGATGTGAAAAAGTCACATAGAAAGTAATTGACACCGGTTCAGGAACCCTCATTTTTAATGACAATGTGCAAAAAATTGATGGTTGAAGTGCGGGTGGTGAGAAATTCATTTGCGGAACGATGGTGTCGTGTGCGTTCATCAAAATTTCCAAAGAGTTCACCCTTTTTAAGCCCGAGCGCACTGGTGCCCAGGGTATTATAATTTTGCTTACCTAACGGTTGTTTGTATCAGCATAAAATAACCGAGATAGGTATTGACTTATAAATAACAAAATTCTTAGAACTAATAGCGAATTTGGTTAAGCCATGTCTGTCTATCCGTCCGTCAGTTGGATACGTGCTTACTTACCTAATAGGCGCTATAACCGCTTAAGCGATTTTGGCCGAACTTCTCCTATAATTGAGGGACCTAAGGTTTTACGTCGACTCCAAATGGCGAATGCTTTTTTGTGAGATAACTCGAGTAAATATTGAGCTATCTTACAGAAACTTGGTGCACATGTTGCCCTGGACCCAAGGTACTTTGGTATAGCGAATGGGCGAAATCGGACCATAACCACGCCCACATAGCAGTGTTTTGTGAAAATCAAAAGACCTCGATATTTCCTTAGCAATTGTAGATAATTTACTCAAATTTGACGCATAAGATTGGATTTGGGACGGCATACTTTTTTTTTGAAAAATGAGCGTGGTCCGCCCGCTTTATATGAAAAACTTATATCTACGAAACTACTTGATCAAACAATTTTCACATATTGAATTTCAAGTCAATAAGCAAAGGTTCGAGAATTGTTAAAATCCGCCAAAAACCACGCTCACTTTTTATATAACGGTAGTTTTCAAAAATCAAAAAAATATTTATTAATTATACAAGGTAAATTTGCTCAAATTTAATAGACAGGGTTGGATTTGAGAATTAAATATATGGAATCATAAATATTGGGAATGCCAATTTTACGCCCACCTTAGAGCAAATAGGTATATCTCAAAAACTTTCTCGTCAAATTCAGACAAATTTCGCACACACCTTGCATTTCTAGTAAGAGAGCACAGTTTCCAAAATTATGGAAGTCAGACAAAATTCCACGCAACCTCTTATATAACAGTTATTTACAAAAAAATTTCAAAACGCCATATTTAAGCATATAACTTTATGTAAACACATACATTTAAAGCTTATCAATTTATTTTAATTTTTATCTAAATAAAAAACAGTTATTTAATTTTTCAAAATAAAGATTAGTACGTTCACTGGTTTTATTTGGTACAACAAGTACGGTTTAATTGAATTTAATTGAAATAAAAATTTGCGCCGGGTATTTAAAGTTCGGTTGCACCCGAACTTAGACTCTTCCTTATTTGTTTATGCTCAATTTAATTAATGACCATGGTTGGTTACACAATTTAATCATATTTTAAAAAAATTTCATAAAATTGTAAACTTTCTAGTCCGGATTAAACAAAAAAATTAGAGTATGCAGTTTTATAGCCCATTCCAGTTTAGTATAACGAAGGTAGAGTTTCAAGTGGCTAATTCTTGACGTTGACGGTGTTGAGCATTTTCCTTCATATCACGCATGCACAAAATTGACTTTTGTATGGAAAAAAGGGTGAACACCGTCCGTAAAAAAATCAAAAAAATTTTTCTGTTGACATATTTTTTACACCATATTTTTCAGATGATTCTACTTCTAATTTTTACATAATAAATGCAAATTTTTTTGCTGATATAAACATACCAATATGCTTATATTATCGAAAGACAATTTAAAAACAAAAGTACTACTATTTTTAACCAAATCTTTGTACATTTCCGAATTGTTGTTGTTGTCTTGATTGTTGTAGCGGCGATCTAACCCTGTTTAGATGGGCGTACACTCCCGAATTCATATCATTTGGTGTTGAGTGTACAAAAGCATACACTTACACTGACAAATTATACACAGAATGGCAATACCACCTACAAAAACACCAAATTTTTACAATCAAAACAACAAGCGAATTAAAACAGATGCTGAATGACTTCGCCTTGCTTCTGGCACTTCAAAATTATTTTATTCGAAATAGATATCTAATTTAGTACGGTTACCATCGCTATGTAGTTGCCTACTGGCGTGCTATATATTTATTTTCGAAATCATTAAATATTGCTTGGATGTGCTGTGTATACAAATGAAATAATATTTAAATAACACAAGTCGATGTATATTGAAACGATTTGCCGTCATCCGTTGTCAAGTTTAGTCTTGGCGTAGCGCCATCTTCTTACAAAAACAAAACACAAAATATCCCGAAATACCAAAATTACCGACCTCTACCGACCTCTACCTGCCTAAACCTACCACAAAAATGACTGCGAAATAAACAAAATTTGTACACGCAGGCTCTGAATAGCATTCACCGAAAGACAATCACCACCTTCATGAACTCTCGCCCTGTGAATGCTGTTATTGGAGTCAAACCACCAGCGTTATTTGCAGACGAAGAGCTTCAGCTGGCGCGGGGGTTCCGCGTCCCCTTGGCTCAATTATCGTCTGAGTACTGTAGTAGACTCAACTGCGGCTTATCCAGACTCAATCCTGATATCTTAAATGAACCTCCAACATGTGAAGAGTCCCCGCGCGAAACCATCACCTATTCACATGCGATTGCAAACCTACTCCTCTAAGACCCCTTTTTCTATGATCCAACCCGGTCGAAGCAGCTTGTTTCTTTGGCCTGCGCATAGATGAGCTTGAAGATAACGACTATGGCTAAGCTGATCTAGCAGGATGTATGTATCTAGCCGCTTTAGTAGGAGATATACAAGAGCAATTTGAAAAATCCGTGCAAAACTTATCGGAAAAAAAAGTGGTAATACCGTATTAGAATACCAACCTTCAAACCACTAAATACGAAGTTTCAAAAAGATCTGTCGATTAGTTTTTTTTTTGGCAGCCATTTAAAGCAAACAACTTTTGAGTTTTGTGAAAAATGGAGAAAAAAGTTAATTTCGTGCAATCATCAAATATTTTTTTTTTTTACGCAGGAAAAAGCCTGCGGAAATAAAAGCGAAGCTTGATAAACTTTTCTCGGAATCTCCACCATCAATTATAATGATTTACGAGTGGATCGCAGATTTTCTTAGTGGTCGTACGAGCACCGATGACGCTGAATATTCTGAAAGGCCAAAAGACGCTTTCACTGAAGAAGCGATAAAAAAAATACCCGATATCGGTTTGAACAATCAAAGAATGAAACTGAGCGAGATAGCTGACATGATGAAGATCTCAAAAAAATGTGTGCACAACACCTTTCACGAAAAATTGGGCATGAAGAAGCTATCCGCAAGATGACAAAACTGAATGATATAGGCTTCCTCATCCCACGTATTCTCCACATTTAGCTCCCTGCGGAAATTATCTGAATCCAAGCGTGAAGAAATGGGATGCGATGATCTTGAGAAAAGCCAGCAGATTTTCAAGTTATCAGTTTTCTTCATACATTTATTACCCTTCAATTCGTTTGTTAAACTGCCACTCATCACTCAAACCCGATCAGTACCAATTCAATTTATGCAAACCCAATCCCAAATATTTGCATTTGCAATTTCAATTTTCATTTTCATCACAACAACAAAAAACAACTGATAAATTAGCAAATGTTAAAAATTAAAATAAATTACTCGTATTCGCTTCATTTGAGGGCAGCTCATCAGACTGAACGAATGACGGCGATGAAAAGCGTAGTCCCAAATATGAGTTGCCATTCTTTCTTTGTACTTGATATAAAATGACAGCAATTTATTTGAAATACATTTCATACAACTGCAGGCAAACAAAAAAAAACAGAAGCACACATACACATATTGGCACAAAAGTTTTCGCACATCATGACAACTTCGCATCAACTCATTCCACATAATGCTATTGATGTGAAACTCATCTGGTATTTTGCCTACATTTCCGCTACCTTTTTCTCCAACCACCACAGTGGAGTAGATACTTATTTAAATTTTCCCTCGCTCGTGACCATTAAATGAAATCCATCAGCGAAATTGCTTTGGAAATCATCAAACTCATCAGACCCATCAACAGCGGTAAAATGGTGGAGACCGGCAAGCCACCGCTTTAGTTGACAATTCGGCACAAGGCACATAAATTTTTCAGCCCAGCTACGCAATCGGGTTTTGCACGTTGCACCACGTGATGAGATCATGAGCTGTAAGTTAGTTTTATGAGTAAGTATAATTGTATATCGTATCAGCGCTATTTCTCTACCCACCTGATCCAATGCAACAGTATTTCTTACATTTCAACGCTTCGCTTTAAAATTTTGTATGATAAAACACTCATAGGCTTTTATATAATATATTCATTCCCAGTCAGCAAAAATGAAGTGGAAAGATCTGCTTCTCTAGATCTCTACTTTTTGACACTTTAAATCGATGTGCCTTCCGCTCCTGCTACTCTACTTGCCAGATTCGGTCAGTGACAATGGTCTGCTATTATGACTGTTAACCTTTATAAGGTCTTCGGGTCGAATTTGACACATTTCAGTAAGAAAATCATTTTAGTCGTAAAATGTGTGGTTAATATGTTTAATATTGTATGACTTTAATTTACTTTAGAAACCAAAGAGTTACTAATCATTATATGTTTACGACTTTTCTAGTTATACATTTTAAAATAAATTTGACCCGATGTAAGCCACCTATTTTTTTTATATTTCTGAGGGGGGTTTTGTTCAAAAATCTCACTGACGATTTTGTTCCTTGATTTTACACTTTTACATTCAAAACAAACGTTAAAAGTCACATATTTTTCTCGTTTTCTGTTATTGCTTTTATATATTTATAACGGGGACCCCCGACATAGATTGGCTTGTATGTGAACTAGAAATGTTATGAAATTATTTCTATCATGTAAACATGAAAAGATTAACACGCGTGCACGAAAAAGTTTGAACGATGAGCTAAATTTATTTCAAAAAAATTTAAGTTAGTGAAATACAGGCCTTAGTAAATGAAGTATTAGAGGAAGAGGAATCTTGGCCAGAAGTGAATTCGTATAAAACAAATGGGCAAACAAAATAAGGAGCCTTGTAAAAGCAACGATGGAAAAAATTATCAACTCTCAAGTTTTCAATTAGTCTCTCCATCCCACATGTGATGAGCATTATGGATGAAAAACGTGTTATCGAAAATGATTGGACTGGCATTGCAATGTCAGCCAAATAATGGAATTACCGAAAATTTATTTCAACCTGAAAGAGGAAGGCCCATATTTGGTAATGTCAGTGAAAGGTTTCGAAGTCCTCTCCAGAGTAATAATGCGTTTAATTATAAAAAATGTACAGGTGGGTTCGACGCATTGGATAAAATTATCCCCTGTTATACTTGCAAATTAAAGGCAAATCGATAGCCTCAAGTTGTATTTAGGAATATGATAAACATATCGGCATATAATGTTCTGCTTATAATGGCTGGATCGGAAACAGGTTTCCAAACGCTGACACTTTGAAACTGAAAACACTGAAAAACTTAGTTTTCCACTTTATAAAAACAACAAAGAAAGTTACCAGCGGCTCCATTTTCTGGGTTGTCACAAAGATAATTTGTGAATCGGATAAACGTGATCAAAAGCCACCTACTTCTACAAGATCAGAAGGAATACCAGGCAAAGGTACCAGAAAAAGAATTCGATGTCCATAATGTCGGAAATTAGATAATAAGACTGCATTAATTTTTTATTACTTGTGAAAAGTTTGTATGTAAGGATCATTTTAAAATAATTATTTTTATTATTTTATGTAGCCAATGCAACCATTAAAGTAATGCAATTAAATTTTATTTTTTTCCCATACAAATATATGGTTTGTGCAGTTTTGTAAAATCGAAAAAAAATTTAAATAAATGCTTATAAAAATTATAAACTTTACTTAGTTTTATAATTACAATAATTTATAATACACTTTAGTATCTTAAATTAGTTTCTATACCGGAAATATACCGCTTGGGTCAAATTTGACCAGAAGAATTTTACCGTCAGTAATTTTGAAGATGGATTAATGCGATCAATAATTGCAGACGACGCTTTCTGAGACATTCATTTCGATAAACTTGGAAGTTCATTTTCTAGGCTGTCAAAACAGGGATGATTTTACGGTCACATAAACAAATTACTAGCCGCATCAAGTATTTTTTTTTGGGAACTAGGATTTCATATTCAACTTATAGCTTTCAGAGTTATTTTGGCGACAGTATAAAAGTCTTGATCAGCAATATATTTGAAAATTAGAAAGCAATAGGTTTCGCCGTCCTTAACAATGCATTTGTATTTTGTAAATTGTGATTCATACAACTTTGGCTGCGGAATTTCACTGTAAAATTTTGCTTTGCGCCTCGATCTGGTGCTGTTTTTGGCTTTGAAATTTCTCTGTGAAGCTTGCCTTTTCACTTTTTGCACAAAAGGCAGCGATTTACATACAGATCTTGCAACAGAACGCGACGACACCTTCGGATCGAACGAAAACGACCTGAGAACCTTGCGAGCTCTGCTTTGATCGCTTCGACTATGCTCACCTCCGCTGCCAGGCTTTTTAGTAACTGTCAGTTATTCTTTGTATCGTTTCAAATATAAAAATCTGTAGACTGTCGAGTTGTGCAATTTAAAATTTTTAGCAATTCTATGCGCACTTAATGCGGTTGTTTTATAAACTTATGCAAAATAATTTGTCTTGCTTCTAACTCGGTTTCTGTTTTTAAATAAAGTATAAATTAAATCCAAATGAAATTTCTTACATGTGAAACTTAAACCCGCTCTTAGATTTTGAATTTCAAAATATTGAAATATTCTTAGGTAAGTTATAAGTTTCCCAAAGTGTCGCAATTTTGGTGTGCTCTCCCTTTAAATTTATATTTTTATAAAATGTTCGAAAGTTTACGTTCTGCTTTGGTTGGAAGAGCTTTAAAAATGAAACTTTTTCTTCAGAAGAACATTACGAATTTCAGAATGGGAATGCATACGTACTCAAATATACAGTGGTACATTTTTACTAGCATTTTTTCATTCTTCTATTAAACTCAAGAACGAAATTTTATTAGCGCTTTCTACTTAAAATCTCTGATTGCTTGAAAATTTAAATGGCTAGGTCTGATTTCGTGAACTAAGAAAAATGCCGAGATGACTTTACTCCTTCGACTGTCTGCCATGCAGTTCAGTTAGCGCTCCCCTATTATTAATAAAAGCGGCTAGAGCGATTCGGTTAGTTTCTTCCAGTACAACTCGCTCAATGAAAGGTATCGGCTTTTAAGCCTAAGTGGTGGATTTTATTAAGGTGCTGGGGGTAAGTTGTATCACAACCATGATGAGTAGAATCGACTGAGGTCATCAGATCATGTTATTTGTTGTTATCTGTTATCTGGATGGCCACTAAAATTATATGAGCTTGATATGAAAGAACCCACAGATAATTTTTTAAATATTATCGGATAGCCTTTGAGCTCTGTGTAGATCGACCGACCACCTTAATGATATTGATCCGAAATGGCGGTGTGTGACTTAGTCCTGGAATATCGTCTCGACATCGATCTCAATAATTTAATATTTCCCGTACCAGTCTGAATCGAATGACCTCGCAATAATGGTTCAAGATCCCGTTGACTCAGTAATTGAAACATCAGAACCTTTCGCTTAATTGTCCCTTTTCAGTTTGAGGCTAAGAGCAGCTCGCAATGGACAACGAGTTTTTTCGAAAAATCATCGTTTCTGGCGAAGGCGTTTTCGTTTTAGCGGTTATCGTAGTATGCAAAATGGCCGCATCTGGGAATCGGAAACCCCGTAGGAAATCGGCGAGTAGCCCAGGTCACTGGTGGACGCTACAGAGGCAAGGTAGCAGATTTTTGTGACCACTAATTGAAGACATATACTTAAACCATTCGTTGAAATCGATATATTGTAGAAAGATATTGGAAATGAGGTTTGCACTTCGACCATGTGATCCATTGTGCCCTCCGATTTTTATAGGACCTCATCTAGCCCCAAAGCTCTTGCGAAATCTAAGATGATGGTTGGTGGTAGCGAGCGTATGAGCTCCACCCGAAACAGGCGCAACGGGTTCTCTGGGGCCGAGGCACAGAAGCGTCATAACTCGATCGCTTCGCAGTCGGCAGTGACCTGTAAAAAAGCCTATAGTTATCCTCAAGTTGTTCTTAGATAGGTTGAGATAGTGTTTAGAGCGTGTGCTATAATATCCGCCCAGTAGACACTTCGCCTGGAGTAGCTCCGTCGTCTGGTGTCAGTGCCTTTCCTTTAAAGCATTTTCCTCTTTACCTTATAGACTCGGATACTACGGATATATTTACCTCCACATTTTTAGCTTTTTGCGATAGTTCTTATTTAGGTTAACCTTTGTACACCGAAGGATGGCATACAACTCCGCTTGGAAGATGCTTGGCTTCTTACCCCTTGGCACTGGCATGTGTGTTCTGGGACATACCACCCCGTCCCCAATACCCTCCGGAGTCTTTGATCCGCCTGTGTACCAGTGCAGGTTGCTAGCTCGGAGATGTCCTTCCAATGAGGGCGTAATCCGTGAAGCTTTACTCCCTTGTTCAAATTAAAATCTTCTCTCAAGCTTAGTTACCTTAATGATCTCATCTCTGGGGAGCTTCTTCATGGTTTTGAGCGATATGATCTTAAAATTCCTATGACCTTCCTTAGCTATATTCAGCGCCAAGTACCGCACTCGTCTTATCAACCGCCCCGGTGATGTCAATTGTCCACCTCCGAGCTGCGATTTAACGCCCGTGGATATTTTGTAGAGTTCCGTTATCAGAAAACATTGATAATAAGCAAGGTCGGCGAATTGGATGGCGAAACTTGTAAGGCACCAGAATTTTTCGGCTTAATTCTCTTGGATTCTTCTTAAATCCTGGAATTTTAATCGCATCATGAGGATGGTGATTTGATCAAAGAGTGAGGCAATATCGGAATTTTAATTTCCCTCAGCAATACCAAAATACCAAAATATCGCGTTAATATATTAATTTAAAAGAATTTATTTGAACTTTGTTGATAAAAATAAAAAAAATAATATATTCATAGAGACAATAACAAGTAGCTTATACATAAAGCGTACAAATCCTACAGCCGTAAATGGCCGATGTTATGCGAACAATCCATTAACGATTTAGGCCCTTAAGACAAATGTCGAGCAAGTTATTCGTGAGATAGAGCCAAAAACCGTCATCAGCTACATAAATGAAACTGCGAGCTATAAATAATGCAAATATTTTATATTTTAAATAAAAAAAAATTTACAGAGATAATTTGGTTTTTCTTAAGTTTTTCGAATTCTTACAAAGAAGCAACTATACCTACATTGATATTAGATACAGTGTTTTCCTTACCTGAAGCTCTCGAAGGTAAATATATTGAGCTGATTTAATGATATTTATCTACATAGTATTGTCAAAATTTTTTTTGGAAATTATTGAACCAATGGTTTCAACGAAATCCTTGTTCTTTTCACCCACACTATGCGGACTAGGTAGCACGCCAAAAAGTATGCTTCCATTTTCACCTTCGCAAATGCCATTAACGCTTTTGTTATACATATCAGTTACTGTCTACTATTTTATTTCGTCTATTCTACAACCGTATTTTATCATAGCGCCCATAAAACAACGTTCCGGTCCTTACTCATTCATCGCCTAACACCATTTTCGCCATCAACAACAAAGGCGGATGGATGGGTGAGCAGTAGCGCACTTAAATGCAAAAATCCGCACAGATAATAGGAGAGAACGAAAAAAAAAAATTATAAAATTGAAATTTTGCAAAATGAAAAATTCACAAATGGCAAAGCTAGAAGACCGCAAAAAAAACACAGAAAAAAATTGCTAGGGCGTTAAAATTTGCATATCAACTCAAACGAATGGCAACAGCAACTGCGCCACGTCCCTTGCACTGCCCCGCCATATCAGCACAAATTAACAGCTACTGGTTGCAAGCCAAATAAATGCACACACACTCAAATATGCAATACTCACTAACCACTTTAAGTGACTGTTAAAGAAGGCATTGCCTTCGAGAAAACAATTTTGAGAAGAAAAAAAAAACCGGAGAGTTTCACAAATCCATCAGCCTTTTCCGGTGCAATTGAAGCGCAGCAAATTATCTGATAGCGTGCACTGGAAATATTCAAATTTCCTCACAAGCCTCAACGCAAATTGTAGCTCAGTAGAATGGAAGATACCAGCATGACAAAAAAAAATTCAACAATGTAAAGGCAAACCAACGACAATTGTCTCTGGCAAATGTCCTGTATGCTCTTGCAAATCCATCAACCGGAAGTCAAACGTATTAGGAAGCCGGCGATTTTTCATGCAAATCGTATACTTGTTCTGCTACCACCAGCATCACAGTGTTGTTGCTGTTGTTGCTGTGAGTTTTTTGCATGTTTTTCGCCCCTCGTTGTTGTTGTTGTTGTTGCTTTCAGCCACCTTTCGTTAGATCAATAAAGTTAGATTGCTTGTTTGCTCCTCGCTTTGTTGTATGACATATTGCGGCCATTTAACACTGTCGCCGCGGTAGCGGAGGCAAAATGTTGACACCACAACAACCGTTATGCTAGATGAGTCCCCGCGCGGGAAATTGACTTTGTTGGCTCGCTATCATACCCGCTGTTAAATTTACTGCTGACTGCTGACTACTGTTCTGATTTTTTTTTTGGTTTTTTTTTCCAAATCATTTTTTTTTATTCGCATCTATTTCATATGCAGTCGTTTTTGTTTTTTTGTCAATATGCAAATTTCAAAATATTCACTACTTTGTTAGACACAACATCCGTCGCAATTTCAAATATTTTTTTCCGCTGCTAGCATAGTTTTAGGCGTTGACGCGTTTTGGCATTTTTACTTTGACGCCATGCAAGCTGTTGGACCACATGCAGCGTTTCGGTTAATGAGACACCGTGTGTGCACTAAATTGACTTTTCAATGTATGCTACTGCTTTGTACTAAAACTCCGCGCGTGTGTGTGTGAGTGTGTTTTTTAATAGAAATATGTAAATATTTTAGGAGAATGAGAGGATATGCGACTAGCTGAGTTAGCAAATATTTGAACTCCCGTATTTTTTTATTTTTCTTTTATATTCAATATCCATATGCGTTTGGGATATATTACTTTAAATTGCCGTACAGGAAAATATTGATCGCAGAAGGGTTAAATACCGTTATTAGATTAAAAACATAATGTAAAAGGAAAACAATGGAAGGAGGCTCTTATGTAATAAAAAAATCTACATGCAGTATCAAATATGGTACCAGTCAAAACATCCTAATATCAATTATATGTATGTATAATCGAATTATTGATAAAGTATATACTTTTTAATCAAAAATATAACAAAACATAGCTAGTAAATAAATAAAAAGTGAACTTGAACTCAGATTCGGCAAATGTGTTCCTTTTTTTTTAGATTTGTAAAGTATGTACATCTCGGAGCCCTCAGAAACCTCCAACTTTCCTCCTCAGTTTTTAGCCTCTTCCAATAATATCTCCGAAATGTACGCAGCGGATGTTGCAGACATTTGAGCATTGTCCCTTTAAAGTGACATAAATTCGAATGAAATAGATCTCGCACTTACTTTCACTAAAAGGGCATGCCAGTAGTGCGATTCACTAACTTATTTTAAAGATATTCGATTGGTTAACTTAACTTAACCAAAATTTTAACGGCCCTGCTATTCAGCAACCATTTTTTAACGATTTTCTCATTCGCCGAATCAGCTGTTGATGTTAGCTACTCTATGACCGAAAACTAAACGACAACAAATTTGATGTTGTTAATTCAATCGAGAAAAGAAAAATTCGCTATTTCAACTTAAATAAAAAAAATTAAAATTCGGTGATTTGTTTTCTTGTATTTAAAAAGGAACACTAAATAATGTCGCTTGAATATTCGGCTTATGATTTATCCCGAGGTGACGAA
The DNA here is from genome assembly GCA_951828415.1 of Anomoia purmunda. NCBI lineage: Eukaryota > Metazoa > Arthropoda > Insecta > Diptera > Tephritidae > Anomoia > Anomoia purmunda. Next base: position 100,213,747 of record OX639996.1, read on the forward strand.
GGATCGACATTTACTCCGGGATGTGGATAATCCCTTTCAACAGAATTTCAGAAGCTGTATCGGTTAACTCCAAACTTGGCTGAATACCCAATTTCTCAGCTTAACAACCAAATAAGAGGCTCCAGAATAACAGAAAAATCGACTGAGAAACAGGTAGCTCGTGTAATCTTTAACCCTGTAGGCAATTTTAAAGTTTACTTTTATATTGGTAGGTTCTAGTGGCTTTGAGATTCTTCGCAACTGGATCAATGCTATCAATTACCCGTAGGCGAGCAAAGGGGAATGTCCATGAGCTAGTTATCCGTAAGCCGACATTCATCGGTTAACGGATGCAATCAATTATTCATTGTTTCACCAGAAAGTGAGGTTTCCAATGACCCAAGTGGAACGCCAATCTGCTAAAGAATTGTTTTCTTCGGCGTCGTAGCCCTTCGTGGGAGGCTCTATTGGAGCCGTCGATTCCACGCATATATCAATTTTACCACCAAGCAATCATGAGGAGGCTTATGCCAACCACCACATCTACCATTCAATTAATATGCTAATGGTAAAAGCAAACTTTTACTAGGATCCATGTATAAAAACAGAAATATAGTTTAGTTTTAATATATATATAAATGATTATAATAAAAAAAAAAATTTAATATATGTATGTAAATCCTAAATACGCTGGAGCACAACGCGAAGTTTGAAAAGGATAACCATGGCATATTTGTGGGTGATTCCGCATATTCCTTGGAGTCGAGTTGATTACCATTCTAACAAAACACTCAGAGAAGAGTCCGGAATTCTGCTATAATGGAACATTGCAATATATAAAAAGAATTTTAAGTGTTTGTAGTTTGAAACAAACTAATATCTATTTCACTTTAATGAAATATAATAAAAATGTTCAAATTTATATTTGGCAGCAGGCATTCGTTTGTTTTTTCTTTATTCCTCTTTGTGTTTTTCGCTTATTTTGACATTTAGTTTGACAGAGGTGCCACTCTTTATCACTTTGAATAAATACAACGAAACAGCTGTTAAGTGTCGTTAAGAATAAGTTAGTGAATCGCACAATCGTAAGTGCAAACGGCAAATATTGCCGTCAAAAATAACAATTGTCGTACCGTTTAAAGTTAGTGAATCGCACTACAGGAATCGATAAAACAAACTATGAAATGATACGTTGTCACTAAAAACATGCTTCCCCTATTCTACAGTTTCATTTTCATTCAAGGAATAATGCCACAATACCCAAACAAGCTATCGGCCTATTTCTCAAATATCATGCATTAATAAACTAATGGAAAAACTAATATTAAAAAGACTGATGTGGTTCTTAAAAACAAAGAGACTGCAAACAGCATTTAAATCAGACACCTCCCCTCTTGACACACAGATTTTGTTTAGATCACCACGTATCTAAACACTTTTCTATAAAAAAAACCACACCGCAATCCTTAAATCTGTCTTTTCCCATGCGTTTGATAAAATGGGCGGTCACGTGAGTCTCAAGAAGCTACACGACTGAAAAGTTGGCTCAGAAATGTTTAACTACATAAATTCCTTTCTTAGCAATCGTAAATTCCATTGCAAAGTAAACATATTATTTTCTCCCGCACTTACTCTGCATAATGGGATCCCCCAATAGATCTCCGCTTTCAGGACTATGAGTCAAAAAATAACATCAAACACTGTCTATTTGCCGATGATCTTTCTTATCTTAAGCAGCAGTAAACAAATACGGGACATTGAAATCTTTTCCTTTCCGCTCATGTGTAGCCATGTACAATAGCAAAATTATGGCTAACATAAATTGTAAGAGAATATTATAAAGGAGAGTTGTTTGTACATACAAATACGTTACTTAACCCAACTACAAAAGTCGATTATACAAAGTAAGATAAATTACGGTCTGCAAGATGCTGCGGTTCGAAGAACCTTAAGGGCGTTCGGGACAACGGAAACTGGGTGTCTAGCTATAGAAGACCGTTTGAAGTACCTCAAGATTTGCATAATCTACAAACTTTTCTGCGATTCTACCCACATCTTTCACCACGAAATCCAAGTACTAAGAAACAGAACGAAACCAATTGCATACAAATCCGAATTAAGTGAACTCGCAGACTATAAAAAAAGGGACACAATTCTAATAAAAAGACCTCGGAAGAATTGCAGGGCCTAATTTCGGCATTAAGCCTCGCCAGCGAAGAAAAAAAAAATCGCTATATGCACAATTAGCCTATCAGTTTTAACAGCGGCACAAAATATTCGATTGGAGGTGCGTCCAATATAGCATCTTCAACAACTTATAATGAAATCATCGCCAAATGTAAAGCTAACCTCACTTTTTATGCACGACACCTCATGTGCTATGCCCATAACTTTCGCCAATAATTCCACTACAGCGCCACCTACCAGTTCAAACTTTTTACTTTTATTTTTTAGCTCTAACCCTGTTTTTGTTTTGAATATGAGGCGTTGTGCCCTTTAGATATAAAATTTGACGAAAAGCGGGATACTGCGCCACAAACTGGGCTCATAATTTTCGATTTTAATTTTCTGCGCCAAGCCTATCTAAATATATTATGTAATACCTATCTAAATATGTTATGTGTACAGTAATGTTCTGTATGAATTATTTTTTTATTAAATTGACAGCACTGCACTTATTACATCAGGTGTTAATGGAATATGCTTTCAATCCAAAGATATATTTTGAAGCTTCTTCATTGCACATTCCCGAGGTTACCTCCGCAATTACATGGTGCAAATTGAGTGACGTATGAAATGCATGACAAGTAATAATGATGATAAATCAGGGAATCAAACGATTTGGATTTGGAAAACATCACACTTATTTCGCGTAATTTTAAGATGGTTTCATTGATTATTTGGAATAACAAGACAAAGGATTCGAAGTAGTTGAGTTTTCAGGTTAGGTTATTCTCCTTCTTTCGACCAAACATAAGCAACATATGCACACAATATTAAATGAACAAATTTATTTTTAAATGAGTGATGTACATTTTCTGACATTTAAATTTAAAAGAGTAAGAATATTAAAAAAATAAAATAAAAACACGCGTGCACCTAAGTGCGCGAACCAGAAGTAAAACATCTGTATAATTAAAAAAGGAGAAATAGTGGAAGAAATTAGTAATAGCATTGGTAAAAATAGTGGTAGAATTTAGTAAAAATAGTGGTAGAAATAAGTACAAATAGTGGTAGAAATAAGTAAAAATAGTGGTAGAAATTAATCAAATTAGTGGTAGAAACTAGTAAAAATAGTGGTAGAAACTGGTAAAAAAACAGTAGTAGAAAGTAGTAAAATAGTGGTAGAAAGTAGTAAAATAGTGGTAGAAATTAGTAAAAAAAATAGTGGTAGAAATTAGTAAAAAGTGTGGTAGAAATTAGTAAAACTAGTGATAGAAATTAGTAAAAATAATGGTAGAAATTAGTAAAAATGCTGGTAAAAATGAGTAAAAAGAGTGGTACAAATTAATTCTCCTTCCGTCCGACTGCCCCACCACGCGCGCCATCCCCTCCCACTTCCTGTCGCTTTTTCGTTTCATTCGATAAAGGAATTACAGCCCAACGAGCGCAAAGAAGTTTCACTTCAAAAATGTTGCAATCGCTTGGTTCGTTTGCCAGGTTCAAACGCTTTTACTGAAAGTGTATTCTCTCTTGTAAGCAGCCGACTTTCCGCTTAAAGATGCAAATGGCGACGAAGTCTCTCTCCCACCACAAATCCAACACTGAACTTGCGTTCTTTTACACGGCAGCTATAGTAAACATCGCATGGTCGATCACATCTCTCGAATGGCGGACCTTAGCGAGGGGAACTACCAGCGGGATAGAGGCACCTTCCCAATTAAGGGTCCGGACACTCATAGTTCTTTAAATGTTTGCTACTAATTACCACTATTATTTTTTCTTACACTACTGCTTATTACTACTACTATTTTTCTACCACTATTTTTTATTAATACTACTACCAATATTTTTACTAGTGCCACAACTAATTCCTAAAACTATTTTTACTAATTCTACCACTAAAAACTAGTAGCTACCATTACTACTACGAGCATTATCACTACTACTCCCACAACTAACTCCCTATCTCTTTATGAAGTCGACAAAGATGTTTTACTTCTTACTCACGCTTTTAGGTACAAGAGTGTTTTTTGCTGAGTTTTTTCACATCATAATTATTAAATATTTTCTTCGTATATGACGGCTGAGTGTTATAGTTGCATTCGATTCGAGGCGTTCATAATTAAAATTTTGTATATCAATTTACATTTTAAGAACCATATCATTTGAGAGTTAAAAACAAAAACTTCATACTAAATTATAACAATAATAATGTAATAAAATGATTACTCATTCATCTTGCTTTAATTTTCTCCTCTTCGATATTTCCAATTTTACTTTGCTCAGCCCAGATATACTCGTATAGATTTGGTATCATTTTCTACGCCTTTCGCAAAACATTGTGGGAAATCAATTTGGTTTGTAACCCTTTTGTTTAGAACTGCCCTCTTCTTGTTTATTTTCTTTAACGCCCTAAGAAATGAATGGAAGTGATATGTTTACTTACCAAAACCAAATATTAAAGGTAAATGGAAAACACGGCTTGTTTGCAAAAAATATAAAAAAACAAAAACCACATACTTTTTGAGAGTAAAACAAAACAAAATTGTACCGCAGGGCATTTACCATAAGCTCGAAAAGCAAACTGTTGCATGCACGCGAAAGGATAACAGACAAAATTTAGCTGTAAGCTAAGAGCGAAAACGCTTTAGTCATCGTCTTCAGCTAACGCACCGCTGCGCGACTGTTGAGTGCAATGAAGCATAAACGCAATTTTCATGTAATTAAAATGAAACTACAATTCCAAACACTAGCACACAGCGCACATAATTCGCTCAGCTCTAAAAGGATAACAATAAAATATGTGCAGTGGCGAAACAACAAATCCGAGAAAATCACTTCGCAAATGTGAAGGACCACAGCTAAGCCAAGCTGAGCCAAGGATGCAAGAACGAGCGCGGAAGCAGCTGATTTGGCTTTGTGTATGTGTGCGTGTGTGTGTTTTTTTTTCTTTTTTTTCTTAAATTAACTCTTTACATGCCAAGTGAAGCGCAAAGCCAACACGCGTTCGCCCATGGCATGCACAAAATTCAAGGATATGCCAAAATAGGATATATACAATTTAGTTTCTTTTCAGTCAATGGGAAAGTGTATTGAGGCGGGGTAATTATCGAAAATTGTGGCAAACAAAACGAAATAATTTATATTAGGTTTGTATTCGGCTATTTTGATTGTCGACGATTTGTAAAGCAGTGGTGGTGGTGGTGATGATCCAAGTACATACATAGTGGCGGCTTAGCGCGCCCAAAAGCACACAACAAATAATAGAAAACAAAAAAAACAATTATTGTTTTATTGTAGTAGAACCGGGCCACTTTTTCAAAGCATTAGCTGTAAATTTCAGTAGATGTGATGGTTGTTTTTGTTTTTTGTTTTTTGTTTTTTTGTTTGGTAAGTCGATTTTTTAGTTGACTTGACTGAATGCGAAATTCTCGACGACACACTTCTTGGCATACGTTGCGTCCTTGCGCTGTGCGTACGCATAGTTGGTATCCTGCTAATACCCCTCAGGGTGTGAAAGTCAGTTTAGTGCAGTGATTTTTTAGTTGATCCACACATACACACACACACCCACATACAGATATCTCAGTACACACTTGCTTAGACCGACTTTGATTTGATTTGATTTTGACGAATTACCTAGCTGACATGAGTGGATGGATGAGTAGATGAGTGAATGAGCGGATGGATGAGTGCGGAGTGCGAATGCGGAGTGCGTGCGTGGCGCTGGTGGACAGGATATATCTGATACAGGCCCGCAGTTTATTTTTCTGTAAATGTTTTATTTTAGCTTCATTGTTTGTTGTTTTTTTGCTTTCAACTGCGTGTGGCTATTTTATTTTGTTAATTTATTGTGTGCGTCTGTTTGTTTGTTTTTTTTTCCTAACGTTCAATGCTGATTGCTTAGGCCACGTTTTCTATTAATTTCGCACAATTTTCCAATTTGTTTTGAAATCATTTTAGGAAGTTCTATTGCAGTCTCATTGTTGACACGTGAAGTCATCTGAAAGTCAGTGGAATGTGAGAAAAATATGGTGTATGATTTTTTAAGTGTGCATGGATGGGGAGTTGAAGTGCCTAGCTGTTGTGTTTTTGAAAGCGTGTAGAAATTTTTTTTACAGGCAACTTTGCAATATATGCATAGTTGTGTTTGATAGCGAATTGGGTACAGTGCAAGACGAAAGTACTTTGAAAGCTTTCTGCAACTATTTTTTATAGTTAAACTACATTTTTGATAATTTCTCTCAGTGTTTTTCGAAAATACGTAAAAAGACTAGAAATGTTCCATACCATATTCATTTCAGTTTAACCTCGCCAAATTATAAAATAATTGTGAGCTAAAAGTAGTTGCAACTTGTATAGATTTTTTTTAATTACTACGTACATGGACTGCGTCAATTGATACCGTGAACGAAGTTAACAAAGTACTTTTTTTTTTAAACAAAGATGTAGCAACAACAATTTGAGTTTTGGAGTTCGAAAACGTGTTTGAGATATCGAATTTTGGAAAAAACATCGCTGTTTTATAAAGTACGAAATTTAAGAATTTACGTATGTTGCCCATTTTGTTTGCGATTCATGTTTTTTAAAACACTTTTAGAATATGTAAAATTTAAAAAATTGTAAACACATATTTTTACAAAATTTTTAAAACAAAATTCGGATTTTCAAAAAACAGATATTTTTCAAATTATTTTCTAAAAAATTATCATTTATTCAGTTTGAGCGAGATTCGGCATGGCTTGGTAATGGGATTTATTATTTGAAGTTTTTAATATTCTACCATTTTAATTATCCAAAAAATTCTTTGAACTTCTTTTATCATCAGTGTCTTTTAATATTTTTTAAAAGGTATATATAATTCATCGGATACTTTTTGTATTTTATTTTCTAAATAAAATAGATTATCAAGATGTGCTTTAATAATTGGAGGTTGATTCAATAATGGGATTTCAAAATTAACCACTGACAAAACTCAATGGAGACGAACCAGCAGTGTATGAGGTTAATTCCTCATCCGTATCTTCCGATTGAAAAAGCAGTAATAATAATATTTATTTATTTTCACCGTGTTTGAAATTGAAGAAATTCAGTCTTTATTTTGCCCAATGCTTTCCGCACGATGTTCAGAAAAATGTATCTTTACTTAAATTACGTATAACAGAAATTTGTTGTAAAGTTTCGCTTACTCTGATTGTAAAGGATTACAGCTCAAATAATGTCTCCCTAAGTTTGACATGCAAGGTCCCAAGAAAAATACAAAAAGTCTTCTTGTTCTGGCTTAATATATTCATATAAATACTAAGCAAATTTACAGATCTTTTGTGAAAGAAGATACCCTGTCAATATGTGACTGAAATAAATACTTTTACTTTTGTCATGAATTTTCAAACACTTTTCAACCTATATAACTACATCATGATATTTAAACAATTTGAAGGTGCTAAATCCAAAACAATTTATGTCCTCTACCTGCAAGTCGAGTTGCTGCAAAATCACTCACTTGCTGTGGACTACCATCGAGCGCATAACCAATATTGGCGTAACATAGGCCCCCTATCATAACTATAGTAGGTACGTTCCTTCCGGACATAAATACATCATATGATGCAGAAGCTGCGCTATCTTCTTATAACCTCTTGATAAAGACGAACGCCCTTGAGCTGGCAAACAAAAAATGAACCCACCTTTCAGTTTTGGCATAGGGTGTACAAATAAAAATCCTACAGTCTAACTAGATTGAAATGTCCTCTCTTACGCACCAGACGTATTATAACTCGCCGTTGAACTGTAACTTTGCTACTGCCCAGCTTAAGCGAGTATAGCAAAGAGATCTCTACTGACTGTATGACAGATTAGGCATTAATCCTTTTTTTACCGCAGTGGGAATTCACTTAGACATATTAAAATAGTCCATTGCAATACCACTTATTGTTTGAACGGTAATGTAGACCTTACAATGGACTTCTCTACGATGTCTAAGTGAGTTCCTACTGCAGAAACTACCACATTAACCACTAACCTAATGTAGACCAAAACTAAAATGGTTAACTGGAGAAACGCTGTGTACCCAAAATTAAGTCCCGCAAGCTGCTGATTTCCACGCCTGAAACCGCTTCTGGGGTGTTAATCAATTAAAACCTTAGGTACCAGAACCTCCCCATTCCAAGGCTGGGCAGCTGATTAGAAAAAGGAAAGCTGATTCCACCCCGTCATCCTCCAGACAGTTGCGGCAAAAAAGGTCAGAGACTATATTCCATCCAGCCGCATGAATACATATCGGACAGTGTCCGGTCAGAACTCCTACGTGGATCGAGGACCAGCCACAAGTCCTTGCAATTCTACCGTGGTATTTGACTTTTGTCGTGGTATTTGACCTTGGAAGTCGACTCCGTCCATATCCATGGACAAAGCAGGGGTCGTCTCCGTTTAGGCTAAATGGCCGTCAAGGCCGCAAGATCGTTTGGCGTTACCAAGGATTCACCGCGAAGAGGCGACCTGCATTACATTGGTATCATAAAACTTGTATAATTGCTACTAAAACCAACTAGCTCTGTTGATAAAATTTACAATATGATTGAGACTATGTTTGGATAAGACCTACAGGGCATTGTACCCAAACGACCTCGAGTAGCTTTTTGTGTTCATATTAGAACTGGGCATCTGCACAAATGGATGTTTTCTTGAGATAGTACACGGGTCGTAACCATAATGCAATTTTACATTCCGTGCACCATTTTTGAATATGGTGGAGGTAAATGCTTCTATTTGTTAAATTTAGGCAGGAATTGGCATTAGAGGTTTGCACTGAACCCTCTCTGGCTAGCTGATCGCCCTCCTCGGGTGAAAAAGGATACTGCAATGGAAAGGGACCTAAATTACTACAACTAAGAGCTGATTGCAGACGCAATTCCGTAGCACGAATGAAAGAATACAAAGCTTCACCTACAAAGAAAAAAAATTAACATTTCCTACTTGATGAGCTAATGTTCACGCTAATGTGCTTAATAATAAAAAAGGGAATCAAATTATATCCAACTCCCCTCACACCCACAGTCTTGTATGCAAATACCGCTAAAAAGTCGTTTCAGTGCCACTAAGCTTTAAATACAGCTTACTTCAAAAATCAAACCGAAAAATATGCACACAATGGAAGAATATTGAAGTAGCACTCACATGAGTTTATGAAAGACTAGAAAGACTAGATGAGAAATGGAGAGTGAAAGAGTAAAAATAAATTCATATTAAGAATGCACTTTTAAGACGTAAACGTTACACGTGCCAAGCGACACGTGACCACCATCATCGCTGTTTTCTTTGTCGCTATTGTGTGTTGTTGCACTGTCGCGCCAACAACATGCAAGGACTCACACACACACACACACACTCCAACCCACACTCATACACCCACATATGGCTGCCGATCAATCAAGCCCACAACAAAGCAAACGACGAAAAACAAGTCTCGCGCGTCAGATGAGAGCGTTAAGTGAAGTATAGCGCGTACAACAAAAACAAAAAACACAAAAACCCTAAGCATACTTATAGGCAAATAAATGTGAAAATATTTTGCTTGAAGAGCAACGACTGTGCAGTTACGAGTGTTCTCCAGCGGCTCACTATTTGTGTTGTATGTTGTTCAATTTGATTGTCATGTTGAAATAATATGTTGCATGCACGCCATTGTTGTTGTTGCTGCTATTATAACAATAATATTTCTCATCTATGCCGAATACAAAAGAAATCAATACACGCTTATATTTTTATTATATAACTACATACCCTGTTGGAACCGAATATAACTAAATTAAAAGCAATTTAAATTCAATTATTTTTTATCAACTACGAGTGGTTGAAATTCTATCTCTTTCTTGTAAGCAACTAACTTTATTAATATGGCGATGCCCTAGGAGCAAGTCAATTATCTGACTCTGCCTTTAATTTCAACTATTCTTAAATACTTATGTTTGAAACAGTTACACTTTTTATTATTAAAATCGATTTTTAACGATTATTTTGTAACTTTTATTTACTTACTCATTAAATAACAGTTATTTTGGGGTTTTTATGTTATAAATCCGAAATAACAATTTTTTTTATTTTTAATATAAAAAATCATAAATAATAGCCATTTTTGACTCGATTTTTATTTTAAAACCATAAATAACAGTTGTGTTTTTATTTTGGTTTTATAACTCAAAAATAAAAATTGGTTTTGTTTTATTTATGTTTTAAAAATAATAAATCACAATTAATTTTTAATTTTTATTTTAAATATCACAAAAAAAATTGTTTTTTGAAGCAATCAATATAAATTAGTCACTGGCTTTTATTTTTTAAGTCGTACTTATAAAAGTAATTTGATTTTTCGTGGAAACTAATATCAATAATAAATAATTTTTGATTCCCCAACAACTTATTTACTGTGAAAAATTAAAAAACGAGTTTCATAAGTATGACTTAAAAAATAAAAGTCAGTGAATGTTTTATATTGATGACTTTTATAAATAAAAGGCTGTAATAACTGGTATTTTTGATTTATAAAATATAGTTATTTATTAATAACTACTTTTGATTTATACGAAACAAATCGTAAATAACTGAAGTCCTTTATATAAAAACTAAAAGTGAAAAATAACTATTGTAAATCATATATTCAAAATAACAGTTATAAATCCAGAAAAAAATAGCAGTTATTATCGATTTATGATTTATATGAGTTATTTTTCACTTTCCGTTTACAAATAAAAAATAACAAATATTTATTATTTGTATCGTATCAATCCAAAAAAAAAACAAAAAATAACAGTTAAAAATAACTGTTGATATTGATTTAGAAACTAAAATTGGAGAATAGCTGTTATTTATGATTTTTAAAACAAAAATCAAAAAATAATTATTATTTTAGGTTTATGATATAAAAAAGTGAAAAGAAAAATTTTTAGATTTTGGTTTTCGGTAAAACAAGAAATCGTTTGGTATATAACAATTGCTATTTTCTTTCATAGTGAATTTTTCAATGGCACTTTTCAGAAATAGCTGTTATTTTCCGTCCTTGCTTTGAAGGAAAATATATAAAAATTTAATTTTTTTCCAACTGCAATAAAATGTTTTAACTTCCAACCATTTGAGCTTGCGTATTTTTTCAAACTGTTTTAAAACTACAAGTTTGAACTGCCCTTTTCAAATTATTAAAAAAAGAGGTAAATATGCCTATTTTTTAGTTACTATAAACTGTTTATTTTTGCTATATATAAAAATACACTTCAATTTGAATTCAGTATGCAAATAAAGAACAACCACACTACTATTTCGAGCATCAATTCTCGAAAGTATTGTGGGTGTAGATTTCCTGTTCAATTACGCAACTTTGCAGGAAACAAATTTTAAAAAAATTCGAAATATAATCAAAATGCGTTTTTATCGGCACAAAACTTGTAGGAATTGGTTGAACGATGCCACGTTATAGCTGGTAAAAATTATTTTTTTTAAATTTGGTTTAAAATTTTTTTTCAGAATTTTTAAATTTCTTTATTTTATGTTAACAATACATAAATAAAATAGAAAACTTAAAAAAAAAATATTTAAAAATAATATGTGCCTTCTGAGCTCAAGCAGGCATTTTTCAGAGTTTTTGCATAGGCAGGGTTTTGAGATGGCGGTAATTTTCAGTTTATTTTGTTTAATATCATTAAACATAATCGAAATAAAATGTTAACTGCAAAAAACTTCTCAGGGCAGGTTTATTTTTTTTTTAATTGTGGTAAAAAATTTTTTTCAGAATTTTTACGAGTTTTTGTAACTGTTTGATTTTATATCAAACAATAGCTCGAAAAATACTAATGTATGTACTTCTAGATTTTATTTAAAAAAAAGTCGTTAACATGCTAAAAAAAAAACTTTTAAAATCAAACTTCAAAAAAACATTTAATTTCGACCATGTAAAACTCTGCATGTTCTAAACCAAACAAATATATCTAGCTAGTATTTACTTAAAAAATAATAGGTTATAAACAAATAACAGTTTTATAAAGATATACATAGAAGTTGTTGAAAATACATTTTCCAAATTTTTAAATTTTTTTTTCCAACAGGGTACACACTCGTACATTTATTTATTTGACTACAGCAACATAGCACTTTACATATCTACGTATCTACATATGTGCACTGCCCTCCTGTGGGGTTGATTTGAATTTTCTTGTCTGTGCCCACTGTACGTTTTACGTAGTGCAACGTTGAACAAAAGTACAGTACGTGCAGTTAGTTAGTCAGCGTGACAGTCGGTTAGTTGAAGGAGACGGAGATGAAGACGAAGACTGACTGCGTGAGTGAATGAATGACTTGCTGTTGTTGTTGTTTTTGTTGTTGTCAGTTGAATGCATCGATGAGGGTTTCCGCTTCAATTCTTCATATGATGAACCTAACCAATACAACAACAACCACGCATCCCCCACTTCCACGATCTTACTTGCGTGTCTCGCCTCACTCCATCATCGCGCCCAGCCCAACTTCATTCCAGCTAAATTCACTAGTTTTGTGATTTTCATTTGCGATTGTTTGTTGGCGATAGAGCATTACAAAATTCTTTCTTCTTCATTTCAATAATTTAAAGAAATTATCTTTATTGTGTGCGTGTATATGTTGGGGGGGAATTGTGGTGGACGTATGATTGATTGGTAACAGCGATGGAGTGAGCTGATGAAATTGTTGTGATAAGACAAAAATCCTTATAAAATAGTAAATGAAGAGATTTGCGGTAAGTAGTTTTGATTAAGAGGAAATCCTCGTAGCTTTTTGGAGTTGCTTACTCAAATCCCTTCTGATTATAAAATACTGGATTGAGTTTAAAAAACCCACAAAGTTGATCAACAACCTCTATCGCTTAGTGAAGGTTTTGTAATGGAGAATGAACTTTTCGTGTGTTAGACCACAACTTTCATTGTTCCCTCTTAATTAAAAATCTAAATAAAGTTCCATTGTTGCATTACCGGCACATTCTCAATATCTCGTTCTTTCGGTATGGGCGATGTAAGAGTAGGATGCAAAAAAAAAACCGGTCGTCGAATTTAAAAAAATCTTTTTAGTCATAATATTGCGTATTGTTGCTGAATAAAAGTTTCATACGATGCGTGGCGAACATCAGCCGGGCTGCCAGTCCTATACAAAGTCTAGTCGTGGACGAAGTGCTCCTGATACCGGGGGGCTTTCGGAGCCAACTAGCGTTACCCTGGTGCAGCGGATTTCTGCCCGGCCGGACGTTCCATTTCTCCGCCACTCGTGGGATAAATGAAAAGGAGTCAGCAATAACAACTACAAAAACAAAAACATCAACACCAATATGAATTCCAGCACTCCACAACAAAGGCCGAAAGGGGCCACAAAATCCACAGCACGCAAAGCCACGGTACATCCCGGCTTCCTAAAGCAAACAACAGATGCAACCGCACCAACAAGTACTAGGACTAAGACACCTCCTAGTCCGATAGTCCGAAGGTCAATACTGCTAACTAAAGCTGCATTCTCCGGAAGACATGCACAGCGAACACCGAGCATCCTGTGTCCTCCTGAAGCAGGCTCGCCACTCAGGGAAAGGCATCTGGCGGGCTTGTTGCGGGCGGACCCAGGAACCCGATGGCCCGTAATAGGGCCAAGGACTTCATCCGAACGTACTCGTCGAATAACTGATATAACGCTTCGCGAGTTCTTCAACGCCAGGCCGCCTCATCGATCAGAGAGGGTCAAGTGTCGAAGGAGAACTTCGCGATTGTTCAAGAGGATATTGCGTGAGCACTGGAGATCATTCTGGACTTCGGTATCAAGAAATATGGCAAGGCAGAGCCCAGGCTTAACGCGATCTAGTCGCGGAAGAGATAAGATACGTTCATGTAAAGATCCTGGAAGCCATAAACATAGGCCAAGAATTAAAAAGAAATCTTAAATAGGTACTTTCCAGACTGTATGGAACACTCGGTGGTTTACTTTCTAAGGGAAAGAAGGAGGTTTATGGATGGCTTCCGCCTGCGGTATCACAATGGGCTTTGATAGCCTAAGTGTGCCTCAGTGGGTTTGCACGGTTGCAGCCGAAACCTAAGTCGTGATATTCCAAATCGACGAATATATTTAAACTTTAAATAAAACATCAGTCGCGAGTGATCCATATGCATTGGTAGCATAGCGTATGCCATCTTTCTAATTGCTTTTAACCCTGCTGTTAGGTTAAGACCGTTTGGTCCAATTTTTTTTTTGTTTTCTTTGTAACTTTGGAACGGTGATATATACTGTCTACATTTTTCAGCTCAGGTGGTCTTTTTATAAAACAATATTATGTGCGAAAATTTAATTCTCTGACTTAAAACTGGACTAAGATAAATTGAAAATTACGAATCTTAGGTTAAGGGACCATTTGGTCCATAGTATATTTTCTTTGATTTTCTTTACATTAATTTTCCAAAAATAAGTATTTATTAGTTTGTTCGATATTTTTTGGCACTACATGATGAGCAAAAAAATGTTTTTCGGTTGGTTTTGCAAATAAACGCACTGCAAATGGAGCATTTTACATCAGACTTAGACTTGCAGCAACTACAAATTCCTCGCTTTCGAGCTCCTGAACTAGAAGCATTTTTAGAGCAGGCCACTGGTGCTGGGTTTTACCAGAGTTGAGTAAATAATAAAATAATAATATTTAGCAAGTATTGAACCAAACTAAATATAAAGACTAAGATTAAATTGTTATTTTGTATGAAAACTGCAGTATGGATCAAATGGTCCTCTAACCTAAGATTCGCAAGTTTTTTTTAACCTAACAGCAGGGTTAAGGCAAATGAAATTCTCCCTTATGGGGGGAGCCATTAATTCATCAGCAAGGTAAGTCGTTTCCTTCCCTTTTCTACGATGCTCTTAATTGGTCTCTAGGTCTCTGTTCACCAGTTCTCTGTTCACTCGCGCTTCATTTGTAGCCCCTTCCTAAAGATTAAACTGAGATATTTTATTTGAATACATATCAACCTAGATGCAACCATACATCTACATGGATTTATATGCTTCAATGTATGTATGAGTAAATTTCGTAAGTCTGCAAATGGATTAGCATTTTGCTGATTGCATTCGCAATTAAAATTGCATTCACATTCTAATTAATACGACCGAAAAAGATTGATACCTCTCCACACGCCCACACACCCACTTATTCACATACACACACACACACTCCAAAATATCCTTGCATTAACCCACAAGTGTCGCCGCAGATTAACTCACCTACTTGCCAATTTAATATATGACTTAACTGCCATTGTAAAACACATGCGTCCGTGACTGACTAATAACTGTTCGAGTAAGTAATAAGGCAGGAAGGTTCACTTGACTTATGCGCTGCCCGCCTCTTACGTTCTTCGCAGTCTTCGCTTGGCTAGCGGGCGGTTGCTTCGACGAAAATGCCTCCAAGGCTCTATGTCTCGACTCCATTCGTAATATGCAAATTCGCAAATCATTTCGTGTCATGGCAAGCAAGTAGTAAGTGGCAGGCGGTGGCAAACGTGTTGACAACAATAACAATGACAGGCGACAAAAGTGCATTTGCTGCTGCATGAAATGCAATTTATTGCCAAAAGCAGCAGCAACAACAACAAAAACTACAAAAACAGCATAAAAGCTTATGCGCATTTGACTCGCCCTTCCGCTCGAGCGAGTCGATCGGCTTTCCTGCCAAATGCCTTTAGCAAAGTTGTCTGAAATGCGAGTGACTCGATGTGTGTGTGTTTGTGTGTGTGTTGTGTGTGTAGCACGTAAGTCACTTCGCTTGCCACTTGCATTAAATGCGATTGCATGCATTAAGTAAAATGCACAACAAAATCCAACAACAGCAGCAACAAGAACGTCCATGAAAATGATTGCCTGCGAAAAGGAGTACGCTGCTTGGTGGCAACAAAAGGCGTTTGGCGGCGTCAACGTTGTTGGAGTTGTCTCCGTCACAGTTCGGCTTGGTTAGCCGCGAGCGTGCTTGTCACACCATACAGCTAGGTGACACCTACTAACTACACCCTTTCGGTTCTTTTCTTTTGTTTGTTGTTGCTGTCACGCTGAAATGCTCATTTCAGTGGCAAATTTAATGTTATGTGAGTGTATGCGTGTGTGTGTGTGTGTGTATGTACGTGCCATAAGGCGTATGAAATGAATTCTGTGCTGTTGGCTTTTTGCCGTTCCCAAATAAGGTTAAAGTAATGAAGAACAACAACAACAATAACTGCAATGGCACTGCGTCCAAAAAACATGACGCAAAGCAGCCACAATGGCGGCTTAAGTTCCCCACCACAGCAGCGGAAGGCACAGCGACTTACTTGCTCGCACTCAGGCCACCACCAACAACAACAACAATTATGTTGCAACTCACTCTGCTCTGCACACATACGAAATTTACTCTACAGCAGTTATTTATTTATTGATATACATAATGGTCGTCCAAAAATACGCAAGAAAAACAACTGTCTGGAATTTTAATGCTGCCATCTCTAGAATTCTAGGAAATGGTAAAAAAAAAATAAACGCATTTTTTTTAGTTTCGAAACTGAATTATGGCACTAAAAACATGAAAAAGTACTTTATTAAAAAATGATTTTTAGACTAATTTTAGGTCACTGAACTCGAAAATGGGTCTCGAGATGTACCTAAAAACTCCGCTTTCGAGGTCCTTTTGCAGTTATTGCCACAAAAAAAAATCCAGAATAGCAATTAAACTATACCTCCTCTGGATGTCGTTTAAAGGCAAATCCAATCTCTTAAATCTGATGTATCTTTTGGGTAAACCGAAACATTACTTTTTGAGTTATTAGCGCCTAAATGCAAAATATAAGTACATTTTCGAGCCTTTTCCAAAAATTGTTAATTTTTAATAACTATTTTAAGTGAATAATTTTTTTGTAAAAAAATTATTTGGAAATACTTTTTTGAAAGATAATTCCATTACATAAATGTTAAACGTGCTATTTAGAAGAGCAAACAGATCAAAATCTGTATAATTTTATGCTAAACTCAGATCAGCTTTTGGAAAATATTCAGAAAAAGTCAACATATGTTGGGGCAAACCTATGCGAAAACTTCCAACACCATTTATTTCAAAATCCGGTCATGATAGATTAACTTGGGTGCCATTTTCAGAATCATCGAACCCAAGTTCTCTTTCAGCAAAGCGTTTTAATTGTTTTTTTTTGCAAAACTAGTTCAGCGATTAGTCTAAAACACACTTTTTCAATGAGTTATCACTCATTTATCAAATATTTGTAAACTAGTGGATTGGTGACGTCACGAAAGCTTTGAAGTTTGCCTTGTATGTATTTCACATGGGGAAACTACAGCGTTTCGTAAAAAAAATCTTCTTCTTTTTTTATCGAATAAAAATATCGGCAACAACAATCATTTTCTTGTGCATTCGGAATGTTACAT
Organism: Anomoia purmunda; assembly: GCA_951828415.1. Taxonomy (NCBI): domain Eukaryota; kingdom Metazoa; phylum Arthropoda; class Insecta; order Diptera; family Tephritidae; genus Anomoia; species Anomoia purmunda. The sequence goes on from OX639996.1 coordinate 100,231,333, forward strand.
ATTTTGAAAAATCAATAACACTCCAACCGGAGAAGTTATAACTATTTAGGTGATTACCACATCTCGAGGCACCTCCAACTGGTAATATCAGCAGAGTATAAAATAAATTTTTTTTTCATATCAAGAAGTCGCTTACCAATCAAACTTTGTTTACATTTTACACTATGTTACAATATATTAAGTTTTTTGGCCTATTTATTTATGTCAACAATAATTTTTGTGAAAAAAACCACAACAAATGCAGCCATAGAAGTTATAGCTGATATTTCGTAGATCATCATACTTCTTCTTACTAGAGTGTCATGGTATTCGAACCCCCCAGGTTTTCATTACTGAATTTTTCTTCTGAGGTTATGGTCTCAATTTATTTTCTTATGATCTGTTTATCTGGAACTTTTCTCCTCTTCCCCATTCACGTAAATCTGCAACAGCTTCGCCAGCAGAAACTCTATCTTTACATCCGCCTAACCCTGCAGTATTTGCACAAATCGAAATTTCTTATTTTTTCTGGAACGAACCTCTGCGATAGAGGAGTGACTATTCGTGAATAAACCAACAACTGAAAGCCTGAACTCTAAATCACTTAGCGAAACCCCCAAAAACGCGACGTACATTAGCAATCGCCTTCACAATGAACTTAGATCCATTTGCTATGACTTTATATTTAAACAGTTCATCGATAGGAATAACAAATCCAAAGCTTCCACGCTCCTGGCAGATCAGTTGGCAGATATTTCGGGAGTCTAAAAACTTTCAATTTGTATTGAATCTTTCGGAATAGACTATAAGTACTTCATCGGAGAACGCAGAAGAATATTTCAACAAGATATTCCAAGAAGTTGGGCAGATTTGCAAGGAATGATGATTATTGTTTCGAATTTCGAATATTTCTATCGAAAACTTCAACTCTAGATGAAAAAGCCCGCAAGCAATTATTTAAAAAATACTCTCCGATTTTCCATGACGATTGTGCTGTAGTAGTTGGCGAAATTCATATTGATAAAAATATCCACAATTCCACTGAAGCCTTTATGTCTGCAACGAAAATACATAAGTACATACTTTCCATAATGTTCATCAAATCTTACTTATAATGGCTGGTCTACCAGTAGCGAAATCGACGACCGAACGCTACGTCAACTGAAAACTTATCTTATAGATTAAACGAATTGACCGCACTTAACATTCATCGGGATGTAAGAGTTGATGTAAACGCAATATAGGGCGAGTTTATTTTTTTCTTTGCCCAAACGAATCACTTTATTAAATTAATAATTCTTTCGATGTTGTGTGATAATCCTGTTTATGAAATAAATACAATTTTATTCATACGACGCACAGATCTGATTACATTAATGTGCGGGGAGCTCATACAAATTATTCTTGATTATAATTTATTTATTTATTTTCATTTCAATTCAGTCAAAAGTACACAATCCTTACTGACTACTAACAAAAGTGCTCAATACTATTTAAAGTAATTATATAACACACTACGCACTGTGCACCTTGGAAGTGATGGATCGAGGTCAGTTATAAGATTCATTTCCGAAAAAGTTCGCATCAGACGTGCAAATACAAAACATAGAGAACTGCCTCAAATTGCGAAAAGGGATATTAAACGTTAACCTTGCCAAGAGGTCAGAACAATCTATTGACCCAGTTAGGACATTTGCAACAAAAGTGCAGGCGAGAAAGGCCCTTCTTCTATTTAAAGTTATTAAATTCAAGCGAAGATCGAATTTAATAAAAACTTTTTGGATGCATTCTATACGATTGATAAGCGAGACTTGATGAGACCTCCAGATAAAAGAGGCGTAATCTAGCCTAGACCTCACAAAATACATGGAAGAGGTGGATCTACCGCTACTACCTGCTTAATGTGCATTGCCACATCTCCTAGTAAGACTTCTTCTTTTTCTTCCACAGGATTCGAACCCATGACTTTTTCGGCACTTCTATCAAGCTAAGCCATGTAAAACAGATTATTGATGATCCTAATATAATCGGGTTAAGAAATTAATATAACGATATCTTCTTTAACAAATGTTGAACAAATTAAGGTCGAAAAAATATTTATTTAAAAGAAAAAATTATAAAAATGGTAACGTTGTTGGAAATAATCAAAAAAAAGCACATATCTCATATCTACTATTTGTGGGATGATTGATTTTTATTTTTTTATTTTATTTAATTGACGCTATAACCGCTTAAGCGTTTTTGGCCGAACTTCTCCCTCAATCTGTGGTGTGCATCTTGTTGTTATAACACAAATTGAGAGACCTACAGTTTTACGCCGACTCCGAACGGCAAATGATGTTTGTGAGAAGTTTTTTCATGGCAGAAATTCACTCGGAGGTTTATCATTGCCTACCGAGGGGCGACCGCTATTAGAAAAAACTTTTTCTAGAATTTTTGATGTTACTTTCTCCGGCCAGAATCTGAACTAGGGACCCACCGAATTAAGCGCTCTACACAATCGGCTACGGCGGTCGCCTATTATTTATATTATATTTTATATTATATTATCAATATTATTTATTGGTTTTGGGAAATATAGTTAATAATATTTAAAATTAATATGCATCAACAATTCATTTACTGAAGATTTCTAAAACTAAATATTCTTATTCAATCAAAAAAATTTAATTTTTTTAACGATTTTATAGCGTTATTTCTCGTTGTAAAGCACATGGGAAACTTCAAAGACCTATATTAAATATTAAACATTTTAAATTTTGTATGGCCCTCCCTAATGTGCATACATACAAACATATTGAAGTGCATGCATGTATGCAGCTCATGATATTCGTCGCTTTGTAAGCTCTCCACTGTTCACTAGTCACAAATTTTGCTGCATCTTATGCGCATTAATTCTGTGTGGCATCATTGGCTTTTAACGCTTAAATAAGCTTAATTGAATTTTCTTTCATACAACCAGCATACTTGCACTTGCAACTTACCTATGGCATAGAAAGTAAGAAGGATAAAAGCATTGCTTCTCTCATTCCCAGTAAAGCTTTACTGCATGCTAAGTGCCTTGGATTTGTTAATTAAAAATGAATTTTACTTTATATTAGGAAAGAGATATGAGTCTGAATCGATGTAGAATGCATGGTTGAAAAGGTATAATACAAAAATCAATCGCCTTGCGAGACAACAAAATATAAGGATTTCTAATTGTTGCTAGTCATTGCAGTAATTGAAGAAATATAATTACTCGTACATAGAAATTTCATCCTGAAGGATAATTAACCAATTGAAGTTTTTCGCTAGATGTTGCACATTCTTAACTTTATTAATAAGCTTTGCTACCATTCTTTATATTATTTTTATCGATATCTATATCGTTTATATATTTATCTATGTTTTTATCACTAGTATTATCGTTATATTTACCAACCTATCTCAATCTTGGTACAACCTTTGATTTTTTATTGTTATCGTTGTTCACTTGGATATTACTACCGATTTAATTATCATTTCGGCGTTGCGCCAATTTCAGTATAATTTTTCGTTATGAACGAAATTTTTCACCCTAACGGAAAAGATAAATACAAAACACAATCAAGAGAAGAACAAAATTAAAAAGAAATCATTACAGCCAACGATGTCGATATGTTTTCCGCAGATTAATTGCCAACGGTCTTTGTTTTCCTAATCAGCATCGTTATAGCTATGTTTTTTTATTAAAATCGGAATCAGTTTCGGAAATCATCAATTATCAATTATCGCTATTATTGTTAGTATTTGTCGAAATTATGATAGCTATCGATGTCTATGGAAATCACTACGGTCGCTCATATTGATAATGGTGTAAAAGTTGAAAGCCCAAAATTAAACCTAAGTTTTGCGCTACAATTATAACGCCTTCGGCTTTTGTATTTCGCAGCTCTAAAAATATAGATAGTGTACCCTTAGCCATGAATTTTCAAAAGATGCAATTTTTCAAGCATTATTGGACGAAAAATAACAAATACTTAGCATCCTGCATAAACATATCAGTATAAATGTGGATCCCAGCCAGTTATTTTTATGACAATCCTCTATAAAAAAGCGAATCGATAGAGTGGTGTCGTTTGAGAGCATCGCGACTAAAGAAAGTTTGCTCAAACGAAGAAAAGCTTTGTATTCACTACACCGTGATGCCTCCTCGCCAAGAATGATAGAATACAAGATTGCGCCTTCCCGCGGTGAAATGACAGATCTCGTCATTAGAAAACAAGAATACGGGAGAGAGAAAATTGAACAACTTCCAATATTTCATTGAAAAACGTGTTCTAATTGTTCTAAAGTGTAAAAGTATGAATTTATAGGCAGACATTTAATAAATAAATTCGCAAAATACTAAAAAAAGTGTCTCTTTTTCTTAATTTGTGAAAAAAGCTTTGTCTAGTTGAAGTTGAGAATTGTCAAACCCGGCAAAACCAAAGTAGCGGTACTTCTAAAGGCGTCACCTTCAGTATTCACTACACCGTGCCTCCTCGCTGCATCATCTAGGAGAAACATCGAGTAAAACGGTATCATTAAAAATACTTGATCGACCATTTCCCATATCGTCCGGACTTGGAAAAGGCCAGACTATTTTTTAAGGGTACATGTAAAGTGCTCGGAAAGGTGTATTGAAATAAAATATTATTATATTTAAAAGCACCATTAGTGGTTTGAGATTTTACTTCATTCTATGGTTCACGGCATAGACTTGTGGACCTTTCAAAATACATATATATGAGGTATGGGTAAAATTTTTTTTTTCGACGGAACTGAAATATGTCTTTTGCACTAATTACAGCTTTGTTTGCTTTGTAGTTAAAAATCGGTGGTTCAAGTTTACAGTGACATTTTTTTTTCAAATACGCACGTTTGTGTCAAAAGTCAACAGGTTCTAATAATACTCAATCATCTAAATGCTAGCGATTTACGACACTTAAAATGAAATGATATTATAAACAATTTTCATTGTTATAAAGTTTTTATTTAATAACAAACAATAAGATAAAATTTGTTTCCAAATTTAATTTCTTCAAAAAGTGTACTTTTTTCTTTTGATATTTTTTACCAGAAAATATACACTTCGAACTGCATTCGTGCTGAATCTCAAATTGGGAGAAACATTTTTTTAAACCTAATAGTTTTATAGAAAACATATATTCATGGTAAAAACAAAAATACGTGATTTTTTATTCATTCGTCTGGGAATGGAAAAATCAAACAAACACGATATGTATTATTAAAATTGATATGTTAACAATTAATGTAGAAACTTCGCTACAATGCATTATAAAGAATACAATACAAACCTGGTCACAAGCTCAATAAATTACACAAACGAATCATAAAAAATAAGGCCAAAAATAAAAATAATTATAATAAAGGATGAGCAAACCTAAAAAGCAAAACTACAGGCCGAACAAGAAGCTTATAGATTTGTAAAAACAAAACAATACCAACCACCCTGTTAAGCACAGAGTGCCGAAAAAGTCACACATAATAGCGGAATGGTTGGAGATAGGAATAGTGAGAAAAACAAACAATTTCCACACGGTTAGCGTGGCTGAGTGGTTGCGTGCTCGCCTAGCGATCCCGTGTACCATGGCTCAAAGCCAGGTAAAGTCAAGAAAGAAAGAAGTCTGATGAGGAGATGTGGTGATCTCCGAAATAGCAGCTATCACTTCTACCACTTTGAAAAATAGTTGTTTTCTCAATTATTCCCTAAAATAAAATTCTGGCCTCGAGCTCAATAAATTATACAGACGATTCATAAAAAATAAGGCCAATAATAAAAATAATTAAGCAAACTAAGTTATCTGGGTTTATGGCATATAGCAAGTTCCATTTATGTTACGGTTTCACCAGAACTTAGAATTTTCTTTACATGTTTTAATATTTTCCAGGACCAGCCTGAATATATCTTATATTTTATTAGTAGTAGTTATGTCTGATACATTATATATGGTTAAGGTAATGTTTTTCAAGGAGCTTACCAATTAGTGAGAGTAAGTCTTATCAGTTGTCGGACCTTAAATTATTTCAATCACAGAAAATTTTCCCCCCTTTCGAGTTTTCCTCATCAGTTTTTTTTTTTTGAATGTGAACAAGCTTTGTAATTTCATTTGATAAAGATCTTATTATAAACTTATTATCTTTCTACAAACAAAATTTTGATTCCAGGCCCTTATATGCCAAACAAATTTTATTAAGTAGCTTTACGAGACTTGAGCTAATATTTTTTTGTATTTTTTTTAGATGTTTGCCTCTTACTTTTTGATTTATGCATTTATTCTATTTTTTATTATTTGTTTGGTTCTTGTGAAGATCAAAAGTTAACCGACTATTGTGAATTAATTTTCCATTGTGAAAGAGCCTACTATCTACCCTGCAATAAATATAGTGGTTGGATAGAAATGAGTAGATTAGTTACTGCTGGTCACTTTGGCCATCACGCCGCGAGCAAAGTACATGGAGTCTGCCGAAATTTTCCACACCGAATATCAAGTTTCTCACGCCTGCTCATCGGCCACATGGACGCCAGGCTTGAAACTCTGTGTAACGACTTCTTTTTGAGCTGCTGGGATGAGGAAGAGGTAGAGCCCATAAAGCACTCCTGTGCGAGTGTCTTACACTACGATAAATGCGAAGACCTGGGCGAATTCGGTGCGGTCGTACTGGATGGGCACGATTTGTCAAAAGGTGGGGATTTTTTAAGAAAGTGTAAGGATAGGCTAGGAGGCAAGTCACTTTTTGGGTATCACAATGGGCCCTGTGGCCACCAAGTGAACTCTCTATGAGAACAGTCCGCTTAACCTAACCTAACCTAACCTACAGCTAGTACCTTAATCGATGCAGTACTATCCCTGCTCCTTACCCACCACATATGCAACACCTAAGGGTTAAGCACTTCAATATTTCATTGGATTCAGTGCAACAAATCTAATTAGCTCTCATTGCACAACCGCATCTGATTAAGATTATCTAAAAACTTTACATTGCTTCCCGTTACAAGTTCAAAGCCATAGCTGAACGTTGCACATATGGCGACAAAAGCCATAAGAAAAAACTCAAAAAAAAAATTCACATTTAGAAAAATCATTAACCATAAATACAAAACAAAAACAAAAACAAAAACAAAAAAACGGCACAAGCGCAGCACCAGGAAAAAATTGCAATCGTCAGCTTAATTTACTCCACCAGCCCAAAGGAAGACGAATTAAAACGAAAAAGCACGTCGCTGCCTGTTGCGACTCAAGTGGCTTCATTGCCTCATTTGCTCGTTAGTTTATTATTAGTATTGTATTTTACTTTTATTTTGGAAAATTGCATGCACTCACACTTTCCTAGCTAAATATGCCTGCCTTGGTCGGCATGTCTAGCATTGCACTTGCACCGCCACCATTACATTGGGAGCAATGCAGCAACTCAATCGTGTGCAATTGCGCCATTGTAATAGTTCAGTCATGAGGAAAATTCCATTATTGCAGCACACAATGTGCATATGTATTTAAGCACATACATATGTAGGTATATAGCGGGGAGAGAGAGAAGCTTGCAACATGCTATGCACGACAGCAAGGAGTCTGCGTGAGTCTTGGGTAAAAAAAAATAAGATTACCTCGCCAGCAGCTGAGGGAGGCGAGCACAGTTTGTGGTTCTCATTTATTGCTGCAATTTATTTGAATGAAATGTCATTTTAATTTTTTGTGTAAAAGTAACTAGACTATTTCCTTTCAGGTGCATTTTAAAGTTTCATGTTGCGGGAAAAAAATGTTTTTTTTTTTAAGTTCCAAATTTGATCACAAATATTAATATACATTGCTTTTACTTTTCCGACGTAATTCCAATTCCGTATAATTTGCTCCCTAAGGAATAATTAGTTCATCCCGAGTTAAAAAAAAAACTCAACTTTTAGTCTTCTTCTCTTTATTTGGCAGTACAGCCATTAATGGGTCTGGGCCGACACAAAAAACTATGCCCATCGCCTCTTTATATTCCGTAGTTTAGACAGGTCTTTCTGCACTTGGACCTTCCATCGTATTTGTGGGCGTCCTTGCTTCCGTTCTCCACCTATGGGTGCCAACTCGAAGGATATTTTCCCCTAATCCGCCACACGTACGACATACCCATTATAGAGGTCTACAGTTCGTCATTTGGTTTCTGCGGTATCTCTTCCGGACAAAACCTTCTCGTCTTTGTTCGCCAACATATACGTTCCTGCGCTCTGCTTTTCAATTTCCTTTCCAAAGTAGCGCTTGCTGCTTAAAGTTACGCATGGCATAATCTCCAAGCTGGCATTTTTGGTCGTGATTATTTTGGATCCTACTTATATCAAATCCTGGACAACTTTAAATTTCTAATTTGAAAAAGTGACTTGGATCCCAATACGCGAAGATTACTTATGTGTAGGCAGGAAGTCCGTTGTTTTTCCCTAGAAACTTAATTTCGTCTCAATCGGCTCGAAGAGAACCTTCCCAATCTCGACGGTGCTAAAAGTTGTGCTCTACGCCATTCCATACAGACGCTTTCTTGTTAATGATGGATTCCCCGCAATGGTAAGGTCAAAACTGTTGGTTCATAAAGAGCTTCAGTCTTTCGCACAATATCATCGAAGGGGCCTTTAAGCCAATTTTAAGGCGGCTTATCTCGCGATAATTGGCTCAAACAGGCGGACCACGATTATTCTGAATTGGACAAAGTGCACTGCGATCCCATCTTTTGGGCATGCTCTCATTGGACCACATTGCGCTTAACAGTACATGCACCTTATCTGCTCTCACCGCCGGCTTTGAACAATTCTGTCGGCATACCATTGGTTGCAAGAGCGTTATATAACCTCATGATTGACGTTATCACTTCATCTTACTCGGGTAGAAAACGTAAATTTCGTCTTTTCTTCGTCAAACGCCATAGCAGCGTTGCAAATCAAAAGTGCTGAAAGGTATTTCTTCCATATCTCGGGTGTATTCTATAAGTCCGTTGTCAGATTTCCTTAATTGACTTTACAGGAACTAGTCTTGAAGCCGTTACCCGTTGCTGCCTTACTTTTTGATAAAATATTCGAACTGCGCTCCTACCTGCCAGCATTTCAAACTATTTATACTCAAGTTCGTCTGCGAGTCGTATCACCCTCTTGAAAATGTATCTCTTATCTTCTCCCAGTACCCCTTTATTGTTCCTTGCGCTGAACTGTGCAATGCGTATCTCTTTGTAGTGACGTGGCATAATTCGTCATACCAGTCTGCATGGGTAATAGTAACCAACCACCTCATCCGCAGCGGCATGAAGAAGTCGAAAGATGGAATCCCACTGCTCCATCGTATCCAGGCGCTGAGTAGTTACTGGTTTACATGGGACTGAGCGTTGGGTGCAAAGTCCGTCGTTTGTCCGTTATAATTGCAACTTTTAGACATCGAAATTTTGTCGACCTGCCTGCATAGATATCATGTTAGCCGTGAAGAGTATCTTCCTTATATCACAAAGTTATCGATTTGCCCCTTTGTGCTTTGATCAGTGACATCTAAATGGCTTTGTATATGTTTCATTCCTGGTATCTTGTACTTAAACACTTACAAGGCTAAGTTTTCCAACTGTTGGACCCAAATATGTCTATTCCCCGCGCTCATAGAATTTCTCTTTGATGTCTTCGTCCTTCTTCTCCATCGAGGCTTGCGCGCATATCATATTATAAACAGATTGTTACAATTCGTTCACCGATGGAGGAGAGCCTGGAGACAAGGTATCAGAGCTTTCGAACAGGCACATATCCCACTCAAACTCATATGGCTTACGACTTACCGCCATGCCCAATCTATCGTATCCTGTGTCATGCGGTGATATTAACTTTTTATTTTCTGAGAGCATCTGTCAGTTAGATAGAGGAAGATTCTATATAGAGGGAGGGATACTCCATATGTATATGCTTAAATCGGAGGTCTTATTCAGTTTTGGGGGGTCGTCACGTTTGCGGGATATAATTATCCGAGAGTTGTCGGATTTTCATTGCGTATGTTTTTTAAGTGGCATTTCCAAGCCCAGCGCCCAACTTATTACAGAGAGAGATTCAAAAAAGTGATACACACTTTTTAGCTGGCTGCTTGCTCTAAGACAGGTGCACGCAAACTTCTGAATGGGTAAGGCGAAATCTGACGGGTTGTTTTGGAAAAACTAAAAACTCTTTTGCGAAAGTACTGCCTCGTTTCTAGTACGATCTGGAGCGAGCGCTTGCTCTGGAATAAGCCATTTGTTAAATTTAGTGGTATTGTTGAAGGTTGCATTGATATAAAAATTATATATAATTACGTAGATATTCGAAAGTGGAAGAAATATGGGCAATAAACAGCTACTGAAATCTGCATTCGGTAAATTATCTAAATTTAATTCCAGACTTAAACCATCTACGAAGTTTGCATTCACATGTTCTGAATAATTTATAATTTCGTTGAACCTGCTACATCAAATTTAGCTCATCCATAAACTTCAAAACCAATCTACCCTCAGAATCACTTCCTATCATATCAGAAAAGTCATTTCATATATGTACATACAAACTAAACTTATTTGATTGCCTAATAAAAATGTCCGAATCCTTTTATAATCCACTAAGAAATTATGTTAATTTGAGCAAAAGTTTTCACTACCAACTTTACGACCTAATAATACAAACAAACAGTTGGTGAAAAATCAGCGCCACTATCCGCCTGACGAAAAAGTCTTTTTTACGACTTTCCAATAAAATGCCAAAAATTTTGCATAATTACAATAAAACGCATTACAAGCAGAAAAATAATGCAAGGCATGTGTAAAAAAACAGCTGTTCCAAAAAGTCAATACATTTTGTACGGGGGCCTATGAAAAATTTTGCACAATAAAATTAAAATTTGCACTATAAAATCAAATGGAAAACGGCTCGTAAATGTCAGCAGAGAAAGTGCAATAAATTTAAAATTTTACATAAGTTGTAAAATAGGCTAAGCGTTTATGCAAAAAGAAAAAACAAAACAGACGAACTGTTGCAATGAAAGCGTGGAAGGGGTGTGCTGCTAAAAATGTCAAATTTGACAAGCCTACAGACGCGTTTGGAGTGTTGAGTGACGGGTTGTTTGAAAGTTACGCAACTGATTGTATTCACTATGTACAACAACAATATAATTAGTTATGCTTTGATGAAAATTTTTGCAAACATAAAAGTGCAGTAAAATTTTTGCAATGGGGTGACTGCGAAATGGAAAGTGCAGATAATAATAAATAATATAGGCATATATTTTTTAACAGTGTGCCTTATTTCGATTTCCGCTGGCTTAGTGAGCCAAATCCATGTAGTGGACTAAGGGCAAAAATTTTCTTAAAACTGACTGCATCACGTAGAATATATATTTAGATCTTTTGGATCAGTGGAACTCTTGATAAAATCAAGTGCCCATTTTTTTATGGTTTCCCAATTTTTTTCCAGTACTTTGGTCTTCTTGAATTTCGATTCCCAGCGATAAGTGAACTGCCTTGACCGGTGCACAGGGGGCCATAGTTTCGTCAAAAGCGTTCAAAAGTCAAGTTTACTTTTGAATGAAATCATTTTGTTTATCGAAAGTAGTTGAAAAAGTTTATTTAGAATATTTTATGATGGAGTATTATATTCGTGCACCCTTAAAGATAAAAAAAAATTATAAGCCATAAATTTAAAACGACGAAAAAGTTGTGCTAGCCCAAATAGTCAGACACCAGATAAGACTTCATTTATTCATTTAATTTTGAAAAGTGTAACAGTCCAATAACAAACTTGTGGGTGACCGAAAATAATAGATTGCTTTAGACAGAAGTATGAATATTTAAAATTTTATTGTGATTGGAGAATTGCTAAACTTACCGATTTATAGATTGCCTAGAATAAGCTTAGGATCCAAATGGTGTTTACGTTATTTTATTTCTAATTAAAGACTATTTATTTGACTTTTAGTGGGTTATAATTGTACTAAGACGGACTTAAATGCACTAGATGCCAATTATGTCAATATTTTTAAATCGGACTTCATATTCCAGATATGTGTCTCCAAAAAGCTCAGTTTCAAACCAATCCGATTGGTTTTGATGATCGCCATATTGTGTCCGCCATTTTGAGTTTCTAAAATCTAACTTCCGATCTTTGATCCTCGAGTTCAAATACTAAGTTTAAAACTATTCCCGTAAGGTTTCGAATAAGGGTCACTTTTGATGATTTGTCGGCCCATAGGGCAGTGGTCGGCAATCTCATATGTACCAATGGTTCATTGTGTGAGAAATTTATTTGTTGAAAAACCGCATAAACAAATACAACAATGGTTTAGTGATAGAAGATAATTAGCATTCCTTTGCGTTTAATTTTACAGGCAGATGGTAACCCTCTTTAAAATATTTTCGTATAAACCTCTCCCATTTCGTACTAATATTGTAATAAGTTTAAAATCCGCTTATTATCTAAATCGAATTAAAATATTCAATCAGATGGCAACCTCAGCACAAACTATTTTTCAAACAAAGCATTTTTACTTTTTCCCTTCGATCGCCTTTAATTAATGTAATTTAATTTAATTTAAAATTTCAAACAAGTGGCAGACACATTTTTGAAATTAGGCTTTCTAAGCGTTTATTTATTTAACTTGTTTACTAAATTGAGTTATGTGTTTGAAACAATATAATATATAATAATATTTTACTTTAAAAAAAGGTGGCAACCCTCTTCAGAGTACACTTATTAACTTTCTCCTAGCTAAACGAATATTTTGTGATTTCATATAAATTGTGTATAATTTAATTAAATTCAACTATCCGCACAGTTGGCAACCCTCTTCTTGCAATAAGCTTTCTCCTCAGCCTATCGAACATTTTGGCACTCGTACGTTGATATTTCATATACATAGCTTGTGCAGAATTTAATTAAATTCAACTGTTCCAACAGGTGGCAACCGTATGCAAAATATATGTAGGTATACAACTTTTCTTAGCCGAGATGAGCCGTTCAATAATCGTGAATAATTTAACTAAATTCGACTAATACAACAGGTGGCAACCCTCTCCCAAACATAGGTTTAAGCTTTCTCTTTGCAAAACGAATGCAATGACACACATATTTGACCATTTTATATAACTTGTGTAATAATTTAATTTAATTTCACTTTTTAAACAGGTGGCAACCCTAATAAAACTAAGCTTTAAACCTGTGAAACGAACCGCTTGGCGCTCATACTTTAATATTCTATATAATTTAAGTATATTTTAATTAAAAGTGACTTTGAAAACAGGTGGCAACCCTCTCGCAAGCATAAAATATGCTTTACGACCTATTTTCTTAGCTACGAAATATACGTAATGCATTTCATAGAAATCTGACCAATTTTGGAAGTGTACGACAAGCACCTTAACACGAAATTTTTACATATGGGCATATCCCAGAAACTGTCTACCAACCAAAAATATTTGAACTTAATCCAACCTAATTTTTTTTTTAATGGAGCATTAGAATAGATATCTAATTTTATAAATTTATAAAACAAAAATTATTTCGATGATGATTAATACAAAAATTATAACCAAATCCTACCCTACCTCAGGTCTTTTAATGTTATACAAAAAAAGTGAAATTTTTTACGTGTTCATATCATTGCTTTAGTATTAATATAGATGGTCCAATCGAAACCTCTATTGTTATTCACTCAATTCTCCTTAAAATTAAAAAAAAAAAATTTCGTTTATTTTTCTGGAAACATTAAAATTTGGTATGAAATGCCAGGTAAATGCGTTGTAGCGTACGTAAAGGGAAAATCAGGTTTTTTTTATATTGTGAGTAGAAAAATTTTAAGAAAAAAAAAATTTTCATTCTACAATTAAAAATCAAAAAATTACAGCATATTCATTTCTGTGGCGTGCGTAACGATTTGAGTTCTCACAAAAATTACAATAGAAACCTTTGCAATTTTTATTCTGTTTTCTTATCACTTCGCTTCTTAAATCTATTCTTCGCCTACTATTCTTAGCCTACTATAATCGTACCGATTGGCGATTATTTTTTTAAACGGTAAATTTCACGTTGTCTCGCCTTTGGTTTCGTTTGAATCATTAGCAATTATCTTTCAGTGTCACTTTAGATTAACGGCATATTGGTACCACAGACAATTGTTTGTTTACAGTATAATATTTAATAATAACAGTTGAAAAAATGAAAACGGGTGCAGAGCGTATTTGAAAATATCGCAAAAAAATACAATCCAGTGAAAACTTAACACAAATAGAACGTTTAAAAAATGCGAAAAGAATGAAAATTTATAGAAAAAATCTTAAAGAAAAACTTAAAAATGATGATTCATTATCAAAAAAAGTAAAGGCTGGCCACCGAAACCGTATGCAAATTTATAGAAAGAAAATAAAGGAACAAAAACAACAAGAGCAACCAATAATATCGTTGGATGGTGCATATAAGTGCAAAAATACCCTTTACAAGGCCTTAAAAAAAGTGGAAGTAGCGTTACCAAAAAACATTAACAAAAAAAGGAAATTCTTAGAATGCTTACAGAAAAATACTTGAAAGAGGAAGAAGAAGCTCAAACAAAAAATACGGTTGACGAAAATGTTAAAATGATTTATGAGTTTTAGACTAATGATGACATCTCTACGGAAACTGCCGGAAGAAAGTCCACACTTATATCAAAATCAAATAACCTTCCAATATCTAAAAGATTCATGGTTATGACAATTAGAGAATCATATGAACTGTTTAAAACAACGTTTCCAGGAACAAATATTTCACGTACTAAATTTCATAACAACCGACCAAAACACGTGGAATTGTCTAGTAAGCTTCCACATAACATGTGTGTTTGCCAGTACCACGCCAATTTTTCATTTTTATTGGAAGCTATGTTTGGCATTTTTCGTATGTTCCCATCTAACTTCGGCAATTTTTTAAAAAAAAGTGTGTTGTGACGAAACCTCTGAAGTTTGTATGAGGAATGAATGCAACAAGTGCATTAAAGACATTACAGACGCTTTCGTCCCTTTGATTTACATTAATCAACTCGAAGAGCTTACTGAATGGAAGCATTGGAGAATCGTTGATAAACGCATGGTCATTAGTTATACGAAAGGACCAATAACTGATTTGATTAATGAATTGGAATCTCAGTTACCTTCCTTTAAACTGCATACTTACGTTAAAAGGACTCAACAAAAATACTTTCAAGACCGAAAAATATCTATTAAACAAGATGAAGCTGTTCTGCAAGTCGATTTTGCGGAAAACTATAGGCTCCTCAATCAAAATGAAATTCAGTCTGCACATTTTAGTTACTCCCAAGTTACCATTTTTACTTATGTTGCCTGGTTGCACAATTGCACAAGATCATTTGCTATTACTAGCGATCAACTGTCACACAATAAATATGATGTTTATTGCTTTCTCCAGTTAATTGTAAAGAAACTTAAAGAACAAAATGCTATTTCGAAATTATTTTTATTTTCTGATGGCTGTGCAAGTCAATTTAAAAACAAGTTCATTTTGAGTATTATACCGTTTTTTAAAGAAAAATTAGATTTGACCAACTTTGAGTGGAATTTTTTTGCAACTGCTCACGGAAAGGGTGCAGTAGACGGAATTGGAGCTGTCATAAAGAGAAAAATTTGGCAAATGGCGAAAGCTCAGAATATTGTTCTTAATAACGCCCATGATTTAAAAAAAAAATGGTATTTCTATTTTATATGTAAGCAGTACATATATAAAAAATACAACTGCATTTCTTTCGGAGAGATGGGCTAACGTTAAGAGCATTCCCGGAATAAAAAGCAACCATTATTTTTCAGTACTTAATGAAAATGAGCTCGAAATAGCACTAACGGCAGATTCAGCAAAACATAAAATTTATTTATAAGCATATATAAATTAATAAATTAATTTATAAACATAAAATATGAATTAAATAATCTTATTAAAAAAAAATATAAATTGTTTTGTTAAAATAAATACAATTGTTTTTATTTATATACGTAGCGTGCGTAACGTTGGGTTCACGGCCATTGATAAAAAACTACAAAATTTTTTGGCTGCAAGTAAGTTATTTTAGAATTCTCTTATATTCATCTTTCTTTAAGGTATTTCATTTGGTGTGCTTTATTATACAAAATTTGCTAAAAATTACGAAAACATACCTCAACCTTCAAAGCTACTTCCATTTTTTGTAGCGTGCGTAACAATACTTTGAGATCAAATTTTTCGCAGCTTAAACCTGTTACAAAAAACATTTTGATGACATTCGAAAGTACACTCAAATCCCACTAAACACTGTGTATAACTTGAAGGTATGTCTTTTGAAAGACCAAAAAATTGTTATATTTCAATCCGAAAACGCGTACGAATGTGGCGTTCGTAACGCAGGATTTGCCCATATAAGATTTTCTTATGATAGGGGAAAAATTATATTGTTTATTATTAAAAAAAAAATTAAAACAGATTAAATTTGTTTACTTCAACTTAATATTTTTTTGTTTGGTCTGGCAACACTAATCGCGAAATGGAAGCCGCTACAATATTTTCAGTATTGAAAAGAATTTCAAATATTTCGATTTTTATAGCGCGACATTTGCATGAAATCGAAAAGTAGAAAAACACTGACATTTTATTACTTGTAACAAATTGTCTTTCTACACGCGAGACTGATTAAAAAATCAATGAGATCAAATAAATGCAAAGTAGCGCAACGCTTAGGCTATAGAATTGAATATAAAGTGGAAAATTGCTGTCTGGCCAATGGTATTTGAGATATTTGACATTACCAAATGATGATGAGATGAGTGTAAAACTCAAATGCTAATGAAACTCCATTTGAAGTAAAGATTTTTTTTATTGAACAAGGTTATATCGAGCGGCATACGGAAGCTATCTCTTCCCACTTTTCCGCTAATACTCGTACTTCCTCGTCAAGCCGTTTGCATATCGATGTCAAATTATTATTTTTCGTAACACCCAAATTAAAGTAGGGGGAAAAAACATAGCAAGCGGCCACGGGCAGGAAAAACATGTTTCCAGTTTATTAATTCACCAATTGACAAGTTATTGCAAATTGAAATGAATACAGCCACGAGCGTGAATTACTTGTATACTGAGTTCGGGGTTTTTGTTGCTGCAATCGAACTACATATATGCACTACATACTATTTGTACCGCTTTTTTTATTTTTATTTTTGTTGTTGCCATCGTTAGCTGTCACATAATTTTGAATATCGATGCACGCTTTACTCATTCGAGTGGAAAATACTTCGCGTATGCAGCCGGAGGCCAAACATACTTTGCATATGGCAAATTGGCACAGAATATAATATACACAAAACCAAATATATTGTACATCCAATGTAAAATGCCCACTTACGAATGCTAAAAGATTCTGTGTGTGTGTGTGTGCATGACAGGGGAAAATAGATAGCAACCCTCCTCAGCGCCTAAAAGCAGGCATATCATACATATATGGTGCGCATTTATTGAGACAGTATCGAATTGTCTAGCGCTTAGGTAATGCGCTGATTTCAATTACTTGTCGCCCCGGCGTACTATTTTCAAGGTATTTTTGTTTTTTCTATTTTCATTTTGATTTTTATTGCAATGTTTTGTTTTTGTTTCCTCTGCATGTTTCTCATCCTCCCGGTACGCCGCCCTGGTGTCGCTTTGGCTCTTGGTGTCGCACAAACAACTCAATAAAATTTAAATTTACTTGTTCAGCAACAATCGGCGTATATTTTTCGTGTTTACACACACACACACACACACACACGCGCGCGAGCGCATATGTTAGTTGATCCTTTGTCCGATGTCTGCTTGTTCTCGCGCGGCGCTAGCATGACACTTTCCCTCCGAATCAAGCTCATAAATTTCACACTTAATGGGGCAAGAAGTGCGAGAAAAAATGCGCCAAAAATTTGTGTAATGCATGACAAGATCTAGGGTGTTAAAATGTATGTGTGTGCAAAGACCCAAGCGCATAGATAAGTTCACTTACATGCGTGTAGTCATTTTGTACTTCCTTTGTATTTTTGTTTTTTTTTTTAAGTATTTGTCCGCTTCTACAAACACTGGCTGATTGTGCATGCATCTTCATTTAAATGCTTTGCATGTAAATCTCATGCTTTTCGACGCGCCAAATATGTAACACACAAATACCGTGTAAAAAATCCATCAGAAACTCTTAACTTGATAACCTCGCTTCCATTTTCCTCTCTATTGCTGGTTGAGTCTGCTATCCTTCGTCAAAGCTATGTGAAGTATGAATACCACGCAAGATTTTGTGAATGAGCTGGAAAACGCGATGCATTTTTACGGAATCGTCAAAGCACAGTTGGGGCTAAGATAATAGAAAGGTTCTCGTAAATCGTAGACAAATATGAAAATAATAGGTTGACTGTATGAATAAATTTTTGAAGATCATCATTTAATTTTCGATCACAGAAATTGTGCGAAATTTGAGGTTAGTAGGTTGCTTTGTTACCCTGAGACAAGCAATTAGCAAGTTAGCCTTTATGAACTTCAGTTTGTCAGACATAGAGAGCCAGCCACACTCAGAAATTTCCTGCAGGAATGGATTACCGAGTATCTTTAGTCTTATCCTTGCGAGAGCTTGGCTGTCGCAAAGTTAGTGTTCGACTGTCCTCGCAACTGCGGCAGAACCTATTGTTGGGTTAGCCTTTTATTTCTGCATCTACAACTAATGGCTAACGCAGGGTCAGCGTAAACTGCCATGAAATTGTAGGTATATCCTTTGCTCATTCCTAAAAGAGCCCTGGTTTCAGACGGGTTATAGGATGCCGAAAACTGCCGGGTGATCCTAAACGACCCTGTATGATCCCAACTTTGCTTTGCTTTTGAATAGTAAAATTTGGCAATTCTTAATTCATTTTGATCTCCTTAAGTGAGGCACCCATTTCCACCGCGTGCCACATGTTCATTGTAGATCCGCATCTTGCCCGTTCATACGCTGTTTCATTTCCATAGATGTTCCTATGCCCCGGGTCCCATATTAGGGTAATCTCGAATATGTCAGAAATCAAGGCCAGTACCCTCCTGCACACATCCACTAGTTGGCATCTGACCGAGGAACAAGACTGGGCCAGAATAGCCGCTTGACTATATGATAAGATATTTACCTGTGATCTAGTGAGTGCATTTTGCTTTATACATCTTACTGCCTCCTTTATGGCAAATATTTCGGAGTGAAAAATGCTTTTATGGCCCGGCAGAAGGGGGCATAACTGTTGATTATACATCTCAATACAAATCCTTGTCCTAACCTTTTAGGGTATATGTAAAGTATTAGTTGATATCTTCTAGGTTGTATGTTTATTTCATTAAAATATATGGGCATAGTTGATTTGTCATACAAAACCATTTACGGAGCATAATTTTGAAAAATAAATTCACACACAATGTACGTGACGTGATATGTATTGGTATATAATTGTGTTTTATTTTATTGTGACCATTAGACGACAGGTGGCGCTGGGATACGTATCTGGATGAATCCGGTCACGTATTCTACGTTTGATTCAGCCTCTATGACTCCAACGCAGTACGCAGACTAAGACGTAGGTGCTGGACTTATCCTTTTTTAATGCGTTTATTTCGAGTCGAAGCATCCCAGTGTAATGCATACAAAATATTTCTGTAATTTCATTTCTATGTTCCCGAAATCCAAACTAATCTTTGCCAGAATCTAACAGTTCAGGTGTTCGTAGATAGAGTATTCGTAGGAAAGGGAATCGTGGTGTCCCTACTGCTCAGGTCTTTGTAGATTATTCGTCATTCTAATTTCGAGTTAGTGAAGTGGGCATCTCAGTTGTGGAAGATTCAACCGGCAAGTGTTCTAAGCCGTTTATATTTAAAATAGTAAGATTTCCTTTTCTAATCAGTAATGCGCAGTATGGTGGACGACCTTAGTTTATGTAGTCATGAAAAGGTTTGCACAACACCCTGAGTTGATGACTCCCGTTACATGCATCTTACGCTGTGCTGGAATATTTTCAGTTGAGCACGTATTTTAAAAATTAGTTATAGGGATTTTTGAAATAAAACCTCTTTAGCAGCATGAGAATAATTTTTCGATACATTTCGGGAATAAATCGGTATCAGTTGGGGATTCTTTCCAAACTAGTTCGGGACCATTTTAGTACCAAACTAGTTCCGAACCATTACGAGATTAGTTCATGCCCATTTGGGAATTAGTTATTTCGCGACCTCTTCAGGACTATTTCGAGTTCCAGTCAGGACAATTTTAGCTTCATTTCAGGATCATTTCGATACTATTTTGGGACAATTTCCGGATTATTTCGGGACCCTTTCAGGACTATTTCGGAGCTATTGAATTCGGGACATTTTCAGCAATATTTTCGCTCCATTTCAGGCTCGGTTCGAGTCTATTTTGGGACCATTTTCGAACTATTTCGGGACCGTTTTCAAACCTATTTCGAAACTAGTTCGAGACTAGTTATTCAAGGACTATTTTAGTACTATTTTGTGTCCAATTTAGGATGATTTCGGGACTATTTCGGGATCAGTTTGGAACTTTTTGTGGACTATTTCAGGACTATTTCGGTACTAGTTTGGGACTAGTTTGGCATGACTTCGGACACAGTTTATGACCTGTCCATGACTGATTGCAATCTATTTCGAGACTTGTTCGAAACTGGTTTTGGGACAGCCTAAGGGCCAGTTCGAAACTAGTTCTCGACTGGTTTGATACGAACATACATAAAATGAATCAAATCGGGACTTAGTAGTTGAGTTCTTACTTTAAAATTTAAAGTTTATAAGCTGTAGGTACTCACTACCCCACGGCAAGTTTGTTTCACACTAGAGGTGAATCGGTTTTCGCAGTACCACGCCGCTTTACCTCGAATTTTTTTTAATTTGTATATGGGTTAGAAACCTACAAACTTGCAGATCTGTCTCCGATTTAAAATGTGAAAATGAGCTCCTTTCTTGATGCATTTGGTTGAAAAGCTTAATATGAATTCATTTTCTAGTAATCGTTAAACTGAATTACTATATGTCAAGAATTGAAATGACATTCAAATATTTTGCTCTACTTGAAACTATTTTAAATTTGTGTTACTATATCATTTTACCCAAAACAGGTTATCATAAAAAAGACTATCTCAATATTTTTACCATCATTGTGCTGCGGCAACATGGCATTGTGATTTATCACTTCAAAGAATTCAATGTGCTTACGAAGGTTGGCCCAAAACAATTCAATTCATTCACACCCAAAACACACATGCGTGCAAACAGATTCGTTTAAAAAAACAAATGGCACGCCCATTCGAAACTTCAACAAGTTAACTGCCAACAACAATAAGTGCAAAGTAATGTATCTTGGTTACATTTTTTTTTTGTTGAAAATTTCCAAAAAAAAAAAGCAAAAAAAGATTGTATGTAAATTTGTAAAATATATGTTTACTCTGTTCACATGAAAATCATTACTACCAAAAGGCTACAGCAATAAATTCTTTTGCCTCCATTGGGCAACAACTACAACACCATCAGTTTTACCAACATTGCTGCACATTGCACTTTGCATATTTTCTCACCGACCATAGCAAACAAATACTATTTACGAGTGTGAAACTTTGCAATGCCACATCGAGTCCTTTTGGTAGCATTCAGTCAGTCAGGTCCTTTGGCCAACATCTATTCTCTGTGTTGCAACATAATTTGAATGAAAAGTCCATTATTGTTTCCTGCAATGTCAAATGAGCGACGATGGACGACGCAGCGAAGGCGCCACAATATTTAAATTCTGACTCAGCCTCAGACTTGGCAAATGATGGTGAATGTAAAGCAACAAAAAGTTTTCGTGAAATATTCTGAGGGAGCGTAGAGGTTAGGGCTGGTCAGTTCCATTTTGATGTTGGTAGTTTTTTTTGAGAAAAATCATTGGTTTATGTAAATACTAACAGCAAAGGAATATGAAGTTTCGAAATGATTTAAACTTAAACAAGAACTTGGAAAAGAATATAACTTTTGTAGTTGTGAACTTCTTCAAAATTATTTCTGTACCCTTTATGATATCGACAGTAGAACAAATACAAGAAATGTCCTTTCGTCGAACTTATCGGGTACAGGAAGCATTTAGAACAAATTGATATAAAAAAAACGTATTTGTTAAAAACTGTACATCTCGTGCCCTTCCCGATATTCGGCAACCAATTGGTATATCGAAAACGATAACTCGACTACTTAGTACATAAAAAGCGACGGCGACGATGATAATGACGTAATTACGATAATGATATCGATAATCGAATTCAAGTTACTATAACAGTAATCATAATGACAACAAAAGTGCCATGACGACTGTGACAAAATTAAAACAAGACAACAATGAAAAAACTATTGCTAAGGGTACATACATATATCGATAACGATATACAGATAAGAACAAAGAGAAAGATATAGAAGAAACGAACGATAGAGAGAAAAACACTGGCCATAATGACTGCGACAGTTATTAATAGGGAGATAGTGAGAGTGTTACGCATATAACATATTAGCACTAATTATGTCATCGATAATTACAGTGATAACGTTTGCGATGTTTGTACTGAAAATCAGAGGTTCAGAATAATAATTATTTGACTGTTGGAGTTTTCAAGAATCATCCTAATTTTGATGAGAATTATAAAAGTCTTTTGATATTAATAATGAGTAAAACACATTTTTTAAGTTATCGATAACTCATATTCTGAAACTTGTATTATAAATGTCATTTCATAATAATTTTAGGGAGAACAATTTTTTAAATCAACAATAACTATTATTTTGAAGCTTATATCAGAAAAGTCCTTACATAAGAATTATCAGCGAGATACGTTATTTTACGTCTTTCAAAGACTTTTATTTAGATTTTAAAAATCTTCGCATAAAATTATAAGTAAGAAAACTTTTGTTAAGTCTTAAGAGACGAAACTACTTCGGGACCACTATAGGATTAGTTGGGGACTAGTTCGCGCAACATTTCGGTCCCACTTCTGAACTAGCTAAATACTCCACCAATTTGTTTTTTTGTTGGATTTTGACGTAAAAGCGTCACTGGGCTAAGTTCGAAATTCGAAATATTATCTGCGGCCTTGGAAGTTATTCAATTTAAAGTCGGATTAATTTATTTGTAACCGAATTTTTTTTGCAAATCAGAGGTTTTCAATTTTCTATAAAAATTAGAGTCTAATATGTTTTTTCAATCAGTCCAGAGTTGTACAATTGCGATAGTAACCTAAATTTCAGCTGAAACTGTATCTAGATTCTGCAGAAACTCATACTGCTTGATGATTAATTGATCAAATTTCGAAATTAGTAAGCTGCGTTATTATAGTTATTTATTTTTGTTTTTGCGATAAGCACCTACTTAATTATGCGCATCGTTTTGCATACCCGTTTTCGAAATTTCTACATTAATTTACAAACATTTATGCTCACTTGCATATCAACACAGTTTTGCCCATCCATAATCGGCTACTCCATTACACGCTTATCGGCAGTTGAACGCGTTGTTAAGCGCCCATAACTATGCATTGCAGCGTGCTATTTACGCTAATCTAGAATCTGAGCATTTACGTAATGCACACAAATACACACACACACACACGCACGCTTTATGGAGGATGAAGACATTCGCCGCGAAGATGCAATTTTGCTAGGAATTTGATTTATTTGTATCGCGTTAAATATCGCTGTTGCATGCCACCATTGCAGGGATGAGTATAGGATTATTGTTGCTGCTATCGTTGCTGTTGTTGTTAGTGACACTGACACTGCTAAACAAATCATTTATATGCACGGCCGCACTGAGCGCTGAGCAATTATTTACATTTAATTGCGTGTTAAGTGCAACACTACACTGGCCATCCAAAATTTTAGTTGAGCCGCTTACGTAGATAAATAAATTTGTCGGTTTGCGTATTTTGTTGTTGTTATTGTCGCAGTTGTTGCTTGCAATTTGGAGGCAATGTAAATTTGATGATATGGAAATAATACGCAATGCAGCTCAATTTCTGCATGATGAGCAAGCTGGCCTGTCAGCGTGTGAACGCGCGGAAATTAATTAGTTTCGCTGTGAGGGTGGGTCTGCACCCAACTCACCCCCTTACATTCAGAGAAAAATATTCCTTGGTGCTAGGAAAAATAACTTATTCTATAGAAAAATTTCCTTGAAATGGCTCCAAAGACATCCTTGCCTTAAAATGAGTGAACGCGTTGACCCTGTTTGAGGAAAACACCTTTCTTTAATTTATGTACTCTTTACTTTGCTTTTAGCAAAAATTATTTTGTCAGTTTTTTCCTTTTTATTTATGCTAAGGGAATGGACAGTTTCGTTTTACTTGTCTTGAGTAAAGTGTATGAAGAAAGTGTGTTAAATAGAGACAGCGTTGCCATTCGAAGGTCGTGTTATGTAAATTTTTTTTCAAACTTAACCTTTTCCTGCTTTTGGTTAATATATTGTACAAAAAAAAGTCTGCCATTCGTTGGCCTGAAAATTTGGAACTATTATAGATTTGAACAAAAGCGTTGCGACTTTCGAAACTAGAACTTTCTCTTCTTCATATTATGAAACCTTATAAACACAGTAAAAAAATTAAAAATTTTATATCAATTTACAAAAACGTTCATGTAAGAAATTATAAATTTCTAGAAGGGCACAACCAAAATTCAATATTATAAATGAATACTGAAAACATTTTTCTATAAATGTATACCTAAAATAAAAGTCAATATTTTACTCTCCAATAAAAAAATAAAAAATCTGATTTAGAGGAAGAAAATGATACTGTGGACGAAGATGCAAAGGATGCTGAGAATCATCGAAAGAGTATTTTATAAGGTGGAAATTTACGCAAGCAAACGATCTTTAACTAACCTTTTCCGAATTTCGAGAGGAGCTTATTGAAGCGACCGAATCGGAATATGAAGTTGAAAATTCAAACAGTACTCAATTGGTTGTTCCAGACAAGAAAACCACCAAATGGAGGCAACTAAAATATGAATCAGACCCATTTTCTTACGAGTAAAGTTCCGTTCAAGAAGATAATTTCTAAGAGCCCATTTCACTATTTCCAACAGTTACAGTTTACTCCAGAAATATTTGAAACGGCAGGCTATAAAAAAAATTGCCACCAAGGAGGAAATGCAGCTTACCTAATATTATATATTTTATGTACATATGTGTACATGTAAATTTTTTGTATTGAACTGCATTGAATTATTGTTTTGTGGTATGTTAATATACATACATACATATGTAGGTAGGTATAGTTTCTTTTATTTTGTTAATTTTTTACCGCAATTTGGATTAAAACGATATTTGAATTTATTTCACATTTAACGTTATTTCATTGAAGGAATATTAATTACTTAAGTCGCATTCTTAAATACAATAAAATGTGTCTAAAAAAATGCATGACTTTCAATGTAAACTAAGTTAATATCTGTATTTTTAACTCCTGTCATGGAAATTGGTTAATATAAATAAATTTTCCAAAGACCAAAATCGACAAAAAAAAAATTTTTGTTCAGTACTTCAAAATTGGAACTCAAAAATCGGAAAGAGTTAAATGAAATATTGATTCTGAATTCTCAAATTCCTAAATTTTATGAAAAGAATAAAGCCAAGAAAATTTGAAAGAAAAGTTGTTGTGGATTAACAAAAAGCTAATTGGGTTCCATACACAGAACAAAACACCGAACAACAAAATCATAATAACATTTGCACATTCTTCAAAAATATGTGCACTAGATTTTGAGTATGAACATTTTATTTAGGGAAGCTGAAGAAGACTGAAAAATTTCAACTTTAAACAATATTACGGTTTATCATAATGTAGTGTAAATAATTTTGAATTCCCATATTTGATGTACTACAAATGTTCTTCGTTTTTGCGTTACCATATTGGTTTATTTTTGTATGAAATGAAGTCACATCAATAATCTGGATTCAACAGGCGAAGTTTAAGATTAAGCTACTTGGGATAATACAAAATCAGACTTTTTGTCCAATAACCTTATTCGAAATTTAAGTGAATAGAAACATTCTTTGAGTTTCAAAAAAAAATTCTAAAACACATTGTGAAACACGAAAAAAAGTAAAGTTATGATCTATAGGCTAATTTCGATTTATTTGTATCGGGTTCCATTGTTGCAATGATCATTTATGGGTTAAGGCACATTTGTTTGACATAATATGGGCGCCGTCAATATCTGGCACACATTGCTTCATTCACATTGGTCTAGAGGCCAGTTTGAAAACATCATATATACAAGTTTTTCCCAAAAGGAAGTGAAAATTTGAATTTTTATTTTATTTATATTTTTGCCGAGTTATTTTTAATTTGTATTGAAGCAGGAAGATATCTTATATATGTACAGGGGTTTTTAATAGAATAATGCTAGTTTATTTAACATTAGTTTATTTATTTTATAGTTTATTTAATAGTAGTTTGAATTAGAGTAGTTAATACACTTTCCATGAAGCGCGTATTCCGTGAGCGTGCGGCGTTTATAAAGGTTGCCACTCACTCATTCGTCAGCTTTCTCGCAAGTTCGTTTATTGACCAGTTGATTGCGTCCCGTTCATCGTTCGCGTGGGTTCAGTTCGTCCAGTTTCATTGTCAGTAAACAGTTTAAATTTTAAAATTTATTTCTTCTATTTATAGGATGGATGGATAAAGGATGACGTCGCAAAGTTAATTTTGCTTTAAAAGCACTGGCAAAATTCGAAATTATTTAAAGCAAGTTTTATTCATATTAAGTAAATTTTCAGCACGCACCTGAATTAAAGGATAAATTCTCATACTAAGGTAGTTTTTCCTATTATTATGGAAAAAACACTAACTCTAAAATAAGGAAATTGTTTTCTTAATTCACGGAAATACTTTTTTCTCAGTGTAGTTGTGTGGATAGTTGGTAAGTAAGTGATAAGTAATCTAATAATGAGCCTCTAACACTAACTTGATGTATAATTTTAGACACCAAAAATTGGACATTTAAGTTTTGTGGTAATCGTTCTCAACTATTTTAATTTGTGGGCTCGAGTATAATCTATATTATTAGTATCTTATGTATAAAAATCTCGTGTCACGGTGTTTGTGGTCGAACTTATCATGTGGTAGGTATGAGAATAGGTCGTAAAATATATTCTACGCATGGGTAGGTTTGCAAAGCCAACTTTAATTAAAATATAGGCAAGTTATATGCAATAGTAAAATATGGGTGTCAAGCGGTTCGACTCAGAGAGAAGGTTCTTGACTAACTTTTATGAAGGTTGACTGACACCTGTTTTAAAAGTCGAATTAAATTAAATTGTATAATTATGTGAAATATTAAAAGAGGGATGCCACCTTTTCGAAACGTCAAATTTGAATAGGGTTGCCACCTGTTTGAAAAGGCGAATTCAGTTAAATTATAAACAAAATATATTAAATATGAACATATGGGTGTCAAAATCTTAAATTTTCCTAGAAGGCTTATAGCTGACAAAAGGTTGCCACCTGTGTGAAAAGTCGAATGTAATTAAATTATAAATAAGTAGTATGAAATAGTAGAATTGGCACCCTTATGTTTCGCTAGATTAGAGTCAATACATAGATATAGTTTGAAGTGGGTTGCCACCTTTTGTGAAAGTCAAATTTAATTAAATTAACTAATTTAACATATGCTCAGAGCAACTAATAAAAAAATATATGCCAGAGTTTCCTATATCTAATATATAAAAAGGCTCTATAAGTCTGTTTGTAAATATGTATTTTTTAGTCTCTAAAACTAATTAATCGATTGAGCTCAAATGTGATGTGCTTGCCAAGTAATCATTTGATCAAACAAAAATTCCGATAGTTAGCGCTGGTGTGCAGGTATATTTAAAAGTTGTATTTACAGTCTTATTTCATTGAAATTCAAAACTAATGCACATAAATATAAATACTTTATTTTTAAAAAATATCAGTAATATGCCTAAAATCCATATGCACCATTCAATTTGATAAAATTTCTGAGTGTTGCGGAGTGCGCCGGGTCAGCTAGTTATTATATAAAATTTGTTATACGGTAAGTACTCTCAAACTACTGAATTGATTTTAAGACATGATTGTTTTTTTCTAATAAAACATTAGTGAAAAATAATAAAGAGAAGAATTTATTTTTTTATGAATATGTACATTAGGGTGCATCAATCCCCATAAAAAAACGGTAATATATTTTCATCGATTTGAATTTATGACCATATTTTGAGATTTTTATAAATAAAAATAGTTTTTTTAATAATTTTCCAAAAAAAGTCCCGCCAAATAATAAAACAGTTTAAGCTAAAAAGTTATGCAGACGAGCAAAAATGTGTTCAACGAAAGCCTACCATTGCAGTTTTTGATGCTATTTTTGGGAGATTGTTTTAAGCAAAACTTTGATAGCTCATTCAAAATTTTTCCTAATAACGCTTGTAGCGTAATAAAGGGGGTTTTCAATAGGGACGCTACAAAAGTAGACCGATTGTGACAGCAAACGACGCCATATTTATTCCCGCTCTTTTGACATTTCTCTTCAGTAAGGTTTGCCATTTCATCACGGAAAGATACACGATCCAACAAAGAGTCGAAATTATTAAAATTTACTACCGAAATTCGGAGTCAATGGCCTCAACTTTAAGAACGCTACGTCCAATTTATGGCCGTCGTCATTTCTGGCTGAATGGCTTCGTCAATAAGCAAAATATGCGGTATTGGATAGGTAGCAGTCCACACGTACTCCATGAGTCAACATTGCATCCCGAAAAAATTACGGTTTGATGCGGTTTATGGGCCGGCGGCGTCATTGGGCCTTACAACTTCCGTGATGATCAAGACCGGCACGTTACTGTGAATGGGAATCGCTACCGCTCAATGATAACCCCATATTTTTGCCCCCAAGATGGGATGATATGGCCACACAGCGAATGTCACAATCGATTTATTGAAAACGAAGTTTGGTGAACGTGTTATCTCACGCAATGGCCCAGTCAATTGGCCACCTCGGTTGTGCGATTTGACGCCGTTAGACTACTTCCTGTGGGGCTACGTCAAGTCTATGGTCTATGCCAACAGGCCAGCGACGATTGATGAACTTTGCACGAATATCGAACGTGAAATTGGAGCAGTATCGGCCGATTTATGCTTGAAAACCGTCGAAAATTGGGCTCAGCGTCTGGACTTCTGCAAGCGTGCCCGTGGTGCTCATGCAAAAGAAATCGAGTTCCATACATAATGGCATCGAATGTACTTTCACAGGAATAAAAAATTTAATTCATATCCCAAACCGTTTTTTTTTTTATTTAAAAAAACTATACATCATTAGAAAGACTTTTTCTTCGTCGTTTTTTCACGTTAAAAAAAAATGTCGCAAATCTTATCATGTGGTTCTCTTGAACAAATGTTTAAATTTTTTTAAGCAAACTTTTTCATCTTTCGCTGTTTTATTTATTTTTTATCGCAGCTGCAAACAGTTATTATTATTATTGGTATTACAAAATGTTAGTGGCGTCGGCTAGTGGCGTTTTAAATCTACTATTGCCAATAACTCACCTCATTGCATATTTTCCAATAAACCGGCAATGTTTCAAACCATGCCGTCCATCTCATGCCCACATTCTGTTGCTCCAACCTAATTCAAAATTTGCAAAACCCCCATTCTCTAACCCATGCTACTCTGCAACTCACACTCACCTGCCTCTGCGCTCGTAAACAGTTCCATTTGTTCTTTTGTGATCGGTACCGCGTGGTAGCCGCTTTTTGTCGTTCCTTTGCCTTTTATACCATTTTCTGCGTGTTTGTTGCTTGATTTGTTGCCGCTACTTTTATTTCCATTGTACTTTATGTTATTGTTGTTGTTGCAATTTCTGTTTGGTTTTTGAATTTACTTTTTCACTTTGATCTTCCATTATTATTAATACTAATGATGCCCGGTCGCCGTGTCGCAATGTCGCACGCTTTTAACGCATTTTCTACGCTGTTTGATTCGCGTATTTTTACCTCCATCCATTCTATTATTCTGCCATCCTTTAAAACTCCTCATTTCCGTAGCGATTTCAATACTCGTGTGGGGCTATTTATTTTTTAGCCTTTAGTCAGCTTCATTTAGCTTTAATGTAGTTGTAATGAATCAAAATGATTTTGCCATATGAATGCGTGTCCTTTGATTCGATGACTTTATATAGCTGCATGCATAAATACTTAAATTTTGCGTTCAATTTAAATGTTGCAAAATATATTTGCTGTAATGTGATTGTTTTTTTTTAACTTGGCTTCAGGGAGTATTCTGGGTTCGCCTTAAGCTCGAATTAATTGACTTGGACTGCTTTTTTTCGACAGGTCCTAACTTGGGTATGCGAGGGTTGACAAGATTTACTTTTATTCTTTAATGAATTCGCTACGACACGTCCTTTTTAACTACATACGTTAAGAAAAAGCTAAACTCTGAATACGAATAGTTTAGACAGATGATATCCTTGTAATTCTAATTTATATTAAACTCGAAAGCTTTCATTTAGCGGGTTATTTAACCCTTTCATGGAGAATATTTTTTGACATGACGTTTTCGTGGATCACTTGTTATATTGTTGTTGTTTTAACAGCATAAAATATTTCCCATACAATTTTAAGGATTGCTGCTAAAGTGACAGTCATTGGTCGGATATAAATCCGGGTCGTTCCGGTATCGTAGAACCGACTGTAGTGAGAACGTCACTTGCTATATGTTTGAGTTCAATAAATATATTTACCTCGGGATTGCAGCTTAATGAAACCATCTCAGTAGAAGTACAAAAAGTTTGTACATTAAGCATTGGCTTTCCCCGTAATAAGAGTTTCCGGATTAAAGTCAATGCTTTGGTTCTTCCGAAACTGACAGGTTTTCTACCGTGATTGCAATTTTAAAAACGTTACCTTATATCCCCTTGCCAGATAATAACATTTTTAAGAGCCAACAAATTTACCTATTAATTGGTGGAGACCTTTATCCAAAAGTTTTTTTAAATGGGGTAAAGTCGAATATCCTCCGTTCTCTCCAAATGGAAGGATACCGAGCACCACGTTTCTCTCATACTTTATTGACGTATCAACAAATCACTAAATTTTGGAAGCTAGAAGAAGTACCAAAGACTAAGGTGCTTACGGTCGAAGAAGAACAGTGCGAGCGGTTCTACACAGATACCACCTTTCGCAATCATGAGGGTCGGTATGTACTTTCGCTCCCATTCAAACTTCTCTAGGGGCGCATATGGCCGCTTCTCGTCATATCCCGATGAGACAATTTCTCAGAAGTGAAACGTCTCTGAGTAAAAACCCCTATTAAAGGAGAAATATAGTAGGGTACTTCAAGAATACGTGGATTTGGGACACGTGCACGAGGTTTTATATAAAAAATTCGAGAACCCATCATAAAGCTTATCATGTGATTGATTTTTGAACGGAAGATATAGTATATATATCACATATAGTTATGCGGATATAGCCGTTATGTTCTATTTTTAATCCAAACTTGACAGCACAGGGCAAGTGAATTCCGTCTTAATTAACGGCTTAATTTTTCTTAGGTTAGCTTCTTCGCCACGGAGCAGCTCAAGCAATGTGTGAGCTGGTCAAGTCTCCGACCCAAATACAGGATGGTATAAAGGATCACGTGAAAATAAGTCACGAATTTTGGGAGTTTTCATTTGACCCTGAAGTAAGCAAATACCCAGGAACTTACACATTTCCTCATTGTTCGTAGGTTCGAAAGTATTAAACGGAGCACTTCGAGTATGTAAACGATTACGCACATAAATGTTGGGCCCATACATATGTGTTGAATCAGTAAATCTTTGCATTATGCCTGACGTTAATTTCTTATCAATTTACCAATTTATTTTAACGCAAAGTCTCTAGCATCAAAATTAAATAGTGGTATTTCTTTGACGTTCTCACACCACTCACCTTCACCCTAAGCCTCGCAAGTATTGGCCTCATCCTCTGAGGTATCATCTTCATTCATTAGAACTAACAACTGGGTCATCGAGGATATCTCAATCAATATCGCCCTCCAATGAAGTCCATCTTCCTTGTCGGATTTCTCGTCTGAAATTTGGCCTGCTTCTCGTTTCTTATCTGGCACATAGTCTGAATCATTTTCGTATTCTCCATCATCTCTAAAAGGATCAACTTCAGATTCGTCGTCAGAATCGAGTTCGTTAAAAAGTTTAAATATTCAATCCCTTTGTTTGTTGTATCCATCTATTTTTTCTTTTTGTAAAACACAAAAAGTATCTAGAGCATTTATAAATTCACTTAATATACTTTGATTTCTACTTTTTGACAGGTTGAGTTACTCCCTGAAATGAGAATACCAAACTAGCCAAAACCCAAATGTTAACAATCAATCTAAGATTCGAGCCACATTGGCGAAAAAATAAAGGAAAAATACACTGTAGATGGCACAAAGCCGAGAGCGGTTTGTCTTCAAACCAAACTTGACAAGCGATGGCGGAAAAACGTATACACCAAACTTTCACGCTGTCAGAAATACAGAAGATAAAAGCGATGACACAGAAGATTATTTTGAAGGTTGTCAGAGCAATATTCTTTGTTGTTGGTCCCAACTAACAATCTGATAGCAAGAATATCTTTTGGTAAACGGTGAGTTTTCCTATAAGAGAAAAATATAGAGATCGATGTACTATCTTGGGAAGTTTGGTGAAAACGTTTAACACTGACGGCTCCAGACAGAAAATGATTTTATGCCTTATCTGCAATGGCAATGGCTTAACAATCGGAGATATTTGGTATGCTTAAGGTGTAGCGGACTGGATAATTGGCGAAAGCTGGCGCGGGTGCCAAATCAGAGTGTGCAATGACATCCAAGCTACAGTAAACGCCTTTGAGACTGCTCGCACCTTTTCAAAAAAAAAAGTCCTAGAAACAAAGTTGAGGGTGAACTCTGTTAGAAAATTTTGGAAAAAGTTTGGTTGTCGGGACATTGCGGTGTTGGATCGCAGTCAATTAAAGGGTCAAGTGTAGAAGAGATCGTCAGGTGTCTCAGAGATCTCATAAATAAGATACAAGACTGATACATTCCAATTATTTTACTTATAATGCAAAAGAATTTATATTGTAAATATCAAGGAGTAGATATATTGATATATTTTTAAGTTATTTATATACATACGTAAGTCGATTTGTTCCCCATTTTTTAAATTCTCACAAAGCAAGCCTTCAATTCTCACAAGATAAATCTTCAAATCTGAATTTTCACTTAATACATCGTGATACGGTGCAACGCCGGCCAAGTGTATCAACATTCTGTATCGAACTAGAAATTCCTATCAATTTTTTCCGGGGACATACTTTCTAGAGTGTAAAGTTGGTTCACCTTTTTTCAATTACGATGTCCCTGAAAGTGAAATAAACGCATAATTTTTATTTTGAATATAATTTTTTGTACCTAAATATTTCCAAATCGACTCCATACATTTTTCCTTAATTTAATGAAATTTTTCAAACAATCGCTTCAATTCCGATAAATCGATTTATCACCCCTAGACTGTAATTTCACGCCGCCTCTTAACAACGGATAGTTTTTCATGAGAGTGGAGGGAGGGGCCAACAACACCAGTTAACAAACCGTCAGGCATTACGGCTCCATACATTTTTCCTTAATTTGGTGATTTTTTTCAAACGGCGACAGGCATTACGTGGACTAGAGTTGGTAGTCTTCCTGGGTTCCGGATTAATTATTTCTGCAGTTGAAGTTACTCCTGCATCCTGAGTATAATATTTCGGCGGCTTAATGTTAAAGGGGATAATTGGTTTCTAACCTTCTGGTTTCGGGTGTTCACAGCAAGCGCGATATGTTATTGGAGTTTTATCATCATCTATTCTTTTAACATTTGCACAGAAGTTTTTGAATCCAATACAACCAACGTTACTCACAAACTGCAGCCTCACTAGCCAAATTTTGTTAGCGCCTTTTTTTAATATTTAAAATAAAAAGAGGAACCCGCTTCATACAACTTCTCCATAATTTCATGAAACAACCCCTTCTTCTTTCCCCACCACAACTTTTTTCCACATTTTACTTCTTTGCGGCTTAAATTTGCTGCTTTCGAAAATACTATTTATCTAAACAACGATCAATCAATCAATCAAATTGATTATCAATCTCACGCAAAATCACTCGCTACTATGAAACCAGGCAACAGTTAAAGCAAATACCATTTAGCAAATTCAAAAATGCAATGATTTGATATTTGAAATACAAAAAAAAACAAGAAAGTCCACAAATTTGATGCGCTCAAAGGGGATATGCGAACGGGTTGCTGTTGAAAGCGGATTATGGCAAATCAAACAGGCACACAAAGCAAACCAAAATAGTAGAAAACGAAAAAATCAAAAATCTGCAAAACTACAAACAAAACAAAATCGGTACTCTAGCCCTTTGCAAGAAAAAAAGTATAAACCAAATGCGCATTAAAAAATGCAAAGCGAAATAAGGAAAATCCAATAACAAATCGTCCCTTAGGAATTTGGCATTTTTTTTTTTAAATTATTAATTCTTTTGCGAAAGGAATAAATAAACACGAGGCATGCTTAAGCAAACACATATGGATGGAAGTGGATATGTGGTTACAGGATATTTGCGAAATGCGAAACCCTTTACGAACCAAACACACACACACACACACCCATGATACATATGCACTTATTTTCGATATTACACACTAAACAAATATGCGAGCGCACTGCTTGCTTTGGCAAAATTCGTATTGTAAGCAAGTGACCCAAAAGCAAATGAAGACGAGCGGCAATGATAGTAGATAGTATGTAGCATTGCGCTTCAAGTGTTTTGATAAAAAAAAAAATATTTAAAATAAACACAAGTGCAATCAAGTGTGCTTTGATAATTGAAAGTGAAGAAGATCAAAAAAGGAAATCAGCGCAAAAATTGGCAAAATCAAATGCAAACATAAAAAATGAAAAGTGAATTTCTGAAAAGTCAAACAACCAGTTGCTAGTTGCTAACAGTCGCTATATTATTATTCACTTGATTAGATGAATTTAAGCCACTAATGTTTACATATCCATTCACATGGCAACCGAGAAATGTTCACTTTGATATAATTGAGGCTTTCCATTTCAAGCAAACCGCTCGCTCCATTCGGGTTATGCTTTCCTATTTCCATGAAACTCGAATATGTGGTTTCTTGGTCAAAATTATCAGACACGTATTTTTTTTTTCTTTTGATGGGAAAAAATTATTTCCGAAAATCGTTTTTTTCCGTATTTAGCTTGCAAAATGTTCATAATTAGTTAAACACTGAAAGGCGAAAAATAAAATTACCAACTCATGTCCACAAATTTATTTTCAGACAAATAAAAAAAGACACCTATTTCAAAATTTAATTTCTCGAAGGGGTTTTTTTTTTTATAATTTTTTGCAAATGTATTTTGGCATTTGGAAGTGTATTCTTTCTGATGTGACAAAAGGAAAATTAAAAAATACACTTTTCTAGAAAATAAATGAAGAAATCTTCCTTTTCTAATTTTTGCAAAAAAAAAAAATATTTTTTATTCGACATGATTTTGGACATGATTTTTCTCTACATTTTAATGCTCACTAATTACAAACATTTAGCAAGTCGAATTATAAAAATGGGTCCAGAGAAGTTATGTGCATTTAAAAAAAAAATTTTTAAATTAAAGCAGGAAAATAGGATTTTCATAGTGAAATTAAAATCGCCATAAAATATCGGAAAACATTTTTTCGGTCAAAAGAAAAAATTCGTGTCTGATCAGTTTCATGGAAATTGGGCCGGCTGTCTTGAAATGGAAAGGCTCAATTTGGATTTATACGGATGTGAGATTTATTCATTTTCTATATTTAATTTCAATTTCAGATCTGATGGTTTTGATAGCTAATCGACTTAGGCCACTGTGTTACATAAACGGTATGGACTTTTATGAAAGAAATGTACTCAGAAGTCTGACATAGTTTTCTGCATCTCAATATTCCTTATATTGGTGTTCCCCCATTTTCATATTATTTTTGATTCGCGTTAGTAATCTTATAAATTTGATTTGATCTACAAGTCCTGCAAAAACATGCACGTTTTTTGTGGCCTCTCTACGCTACTGATCCATATCTTCCAGAAATAGGCCTAATATTCCAGTCAACAAATTTAAAATTTTTTTGGTGTCACTCTATATGAATCAAACAATAAAATAAGGTTTGTCCTATATGTAACGTATAAGGGATATTCCAAATCCTATTATGATAAAAGTGACCTTGTTTTTTTGTAGAGGCTAGCAAAGCCCTGTTCAAGTCAGCTAGCCTAGCATTCATTAGCGGCGAGGGAATCTAAGAAGAGGCTTAAAGAACGCGATGTCTCGACGATATCGAATAAAAAAAGGAGTGTAAGATGATTACGTTTTACAGTGCATGTGAACAGGGCTTGTAAATGGTGCCGTAACAAGCTAGATATATATATATATATATATATGACCTTGCTCGATTGGCATTGCGTCCGCATTCCTTGAACCAGGTTCCCACAATACCCAATGCGTTATGTATCAATTCGCTTGGCAGCTGAGAGTGTTTCTCGACTTCTAAGCTAGGGCTTGAGAGCTTGTAACATGTAGGCTTAAGACCATTGGAAAGAGAATTCTTCGTCCGGTAGAGTACTTCTAGTTTCGTTTCTAGTGATGGATACCACTAAGAACGAGATTAATAAATTCCGCCGTTTGTCGGTTGAGCCCAACTTCTGGTAAACATTTTTCGATCTACCTGGTTAAATAGTATTGAAGGCCCTTTTGATATCAAGGAAAGTCCGTAGGCGAATTTTTTGAATGTTACGGCTTTTTCAATGTTAAAGAAAACGTGTTCGAGTCCAGTGTCCTCATATCTGCCTTTGATGCAGGCATGATGACAATTCGTTACCTTAGAAAGCTTGTTTCGCTTTCCGTGACAGTTCCGCTTTGACAACTAAGATGAATACTTACAGTTATACAAAGTTTCCCACATAACGAACGCCGACGCCAAAGCGAATCTGAAAGTTCGCACTCTCATCTTTTCGCTTTTAGAAAACGACGTTATACTTCAATTTTCTAGGCAATCACAATGTAAATTTAATGATTAACCAAAATAAAAGCTCAGCATTAACGTTTTTTAACCATTCACAGTAAATAAATGAGTGTTGTCAAAGCATCCCTTTTGCGTTTTTGGCTTTTCGGACAAAGTTACAAATGTCACGCAAAACCAAAAATTATTATGTGGCATCGCTTTTATTCGTTTTTAGACACAGTCGAATGTACCTGCCTAGCAGTCTCTCGAAGGTTTTGAGAAAGAATGAAGTAAGACCTATTGGTCTAAAGTTATTTGGTTTAACGTGAAGTGCTCTTCCTTCTTTGGGCACGAAGATGACTTTTGCTACAGTCAGTCCATGCCTGAAAGTCATATCGAGACAAGGCTTGTAGATTTTACCACCGGACTTAGGAGGCCAAATGCCCCTTCAAGCTTAGCGAGAAAGTTACCGATTAATACCAGGAGGGTAACAAGGCTGGAAATGTTTTACAGCCGACTCCATCTTACTTCGGTTGATAATACTTCCGCAGACATTCTCCATGATCTATTCTACATACGTCTTCGGTACGGGTAGTTTTTAAGATGTTAAGGTGCAGACGGTGGACTCGTACTGCATGTCGCTTTCCATATCCGTTATGGAACCGCTACAGTACACCAGAAGAATTCGCCGAAGAGCAGGCGACACCGTTCTGAGCTGCATCCATACTGATCCCGGGGACTGTGATACACTAAGTTAACACCTAGCGTTGCGCTCGACCACTATTTATGGCTTGGTAACTTTATTGCGTTTACTTCCTACCTGACTCGAACAATCATCGCTAAATAAAATGATGGAAATCCTCTCTGATCGCTGAGTGACCTTCCACATACACAATTTAAACAACAGAAGAAAAACACCACCCTGTGATACCTCTTATTTTACACTTCTGGTCTATGGCACTTTACGATGATTATCAACCACTCAGGTGTAACGTGGTTCACTTCTTCAGACCCATTAGAGGAGATAATGAGACTAATGTCAGTGTTGCAACAGTGTTGCGTGGTTAGCAGTATCAAAAGATTTCGGGAATTCCAAACGCTACTAGAGCAGTGCTCTCAAAGATACAAATAGGGTTCAGATAAAGATTGACCTGTGTATTCTGTGCACCTTCCGGAAGCAATCTTGATGCTTAGCAAGGACCAGTTGATGTGGCAAATATGAGAACTACAATGTCTCAAGTGTTTTCACTGCTGATGAGGAAAGCGAAGACCCTACATTTTTACATTGAATCTGCGCTCTACAATTCAATATGGAGTACACGGAGTACGAATTTAGCAGAATTGTTTCTTGTGTAACTTCTTACCGGTATTTAATGTGACAGGATGACAGATAATACACGTTTTGTGAGGAGAATATACCCGGGACAAGTAGCAAAGGAACATGCGACTAATGCTACTTTGCATTCCTTTGTATGGACTTAAATGATTCCCTTTTGCTCGACCGTGACCTTCCTGGATTTTTATTTTTTCGATCAAGTTTGGTAGTTATATTTCAGTTTTTATTTTTTCGATCAAAAGTAATCGTTATTCTTCTTTTTAAATTTTCCTATCATATTTGAATTATATAGGGTGGTTAAATTTTAATGGCCGATGTTGATTTTGAATAAAACACAAATTATTTTGGAAATTATTGTAATTTCTTTTTATTATGATAACACGGTGTGGTTCAATTATGTATGGAACAAAATATCGGCCAAATGTCTGCCGCGACCTCGGCGGCACACCTCCATCCGATGGTCCAAATTTTCGATGACGCTGAGGCAGAATTGAGGTTCTATGCCGTTAATATGCCGAATTATCTTATCCTTAAGCTCTTGACTTGTTGCTGGCTTATCGACGGACACCTTTGGCTATTGAATTTGTCACGCAAAAGAGCCATTGTTTCGTTGGCTGTGTGGCAAGTGGCACCATCTTTATTGACGAATCCACTGAGGTGAAAATGTGCCTCATCACTGAAGATGATTTTCTTCGAAAATTGATCATCCACTGTTGCCATTTCTTGCCAACATTCTGACAATTGACGACGTTTGGAATGGTCAAGAGGCTTTAGTTCTTCATTTAATTGCACCTTGTAAGCGTGTAAATGCAAGTCTTTATGCATAATGTTCATCAACGACGAGCATGAAAGGGGCAATTGGTGGGCACGACGACGAGTTGAGGTGGACGGCTCTTCAGCCACACTAACGCGAACAGCAGCAATATTTTCTGCAGTACGAGCAGTACGAACATGCTCTGGTGTTTTCACATCTCCTACGTACCCGGTTTACTCAAATTTATGCACGATTTTCCGATTGTACGACCATATGGACGATTAAATTGACCGAAAGAATCCCGAAGTGCACGATATACATTTTGATTCGAACGCCCATTTTCATAATAAGCCTGAATAACTTTAACACGTTGCTCGATTGTGTATCTTTCCATGTTCAAATTGAGTTAGTCTGAAATTGAGAAATGTCAAATGAAATGCAGAAAAAAACTTGACGTTTTGGTGTGGTTCTCATTCAACATCGGCCCTTAAAATTTAACCATCCTTTATTTGGTGTTTTTTTAATTTTTTCGATCATAAAACAGAAATCGTATTACTGTTAGCAGCAACACTATCATTGTCATCGCCAATAAAATTTCTTTGCATTCGTTATGATCGAAAAATTGTAAATCCAAGAATAACGATAATTATTTATCGATAAAATACAAATCGATAAATTCTGATCGAAAAACTAGAGAGTCGAGAATATTTTATTGTTGATCGAAAAAGTAAAAATCGCATAATATCGACAAAATTTGATCGAGAAAATTTACAATTAAAAAATAACTATAAAACATGTTCAAAAAAATATAAATTGGCAAAACGGCGATGAAATTTGCACGAAATAAATCTTAAATGTAGTTTTCTTATATAAAATAATAGAATCTTCAACGGATAACTAAAAATCCAAGAGTAGCGATTAATTTTTATCGGAAAAATTAAAATCATAAAACGTCGATCAAATTTGATCGAAAGAATAAAAATTAAAAAATTACGATACAACTTTTTCGAAAATATAAGAATCTCCAAATATTGATCAAATATGATTGAAAAAATAAAAATCTCAAATTAAGTTTTAAATAATGATTTTTTTTTATAAAAAAATATAATCGTTACGGTACTGTCCTTGGTTTGCACACCAGGATGGGGTTAGCCATTTTTTTTATCCATCGGCCATAGTTGCTATTTACAAATTTTTTACACCGTATCGAACCACAAAATTTTAATGCAAATAGAAGAGTAACGAATATTTTTGATTTGATCGAAAAAATAAAAATCATAAAATATCGATCAAATAAAAATCACGAAATAACTAATAAATCGTGATTTTTTTCTTAAAAAAAGTATATAAGTTTTCGGATAACTTAAAATCCAAGAAGAACGAATATGTTTGATCGAAAAAATAAAAATTATAGAATATCAATCAATTTTGATCGAAAAAATATAAATTAAAAATTTACGGTAAAACTTGTTCGAAAAAATAAAAGTCACAAAATATCGATCTAATAATAGTTGCTTTTTACACCATATTGAACCACAAAAATTTACTGTAAATACTTAAAAAAAATCATTGTACATTCGACAAATCGAAACTGATTGATCTCTAACAATGCCCATTTGAGACTACTTTGACTAATTGTACCAGATTGAGACTAATCCCGGGATATTGGTATTGTGCAAAAAATTTCGTTTATTTTTTTAAATATGTCGATAAGGATAAAATTCAAGGTTTCGAAAGAGCAATTCCAAATTGTCAAATTGCTAACCAATTTCGTGTTTTCTATTGACTTTGAATAATTTCATGGTACGAATTAATGAAAATAAAATAGTTTTCGAGGAAAAAATACATCGAGCTATCCTGCAACATTTTATCAGTTTCTTTCTTTGCGGTGATCATCATTTGTCGGATATCAAAGCCAGCAGCTATATTCACTTCACAAGCGTACGAAATTCATTGAAAGTAACTACTACTTCGCTGCAACTTGATAGCATTATTAAAAATAAATTAGAGGTAGCAGTTACCTTTTTTTTGTAGATACATACATACAGTCTTAGTTACTCGTAGTTGGACGTTTGTGCTGCCTTTCAAGCTTTTGTAGTGAAGCAAAATTTTTTCAAGCACATCCTGCGGCAGTATTTTTTATTTGTTCAATTTTTTTTTTCGCTTGCTAAAACTTAACGTATATTAAGTCATTTTTTTTCGCTCTCTATTTTTCGACATTTTTAAACTCCCGTACATTTTTTTATTTACTTAACATTTTTACTTTCAAGTGGTTTTACATTGCATGTGTACGTGCCTAAGTGACGCAATTTGTGGCCGCTACGTTGTAACTTTGCAAAGTACAAATGTCCTTTTGTACATTTATTTCTTTCTCATCCCCCTTTTCGACTGCTTGTTTGTTGTGTATTTATTTTGGCTAGGTTTGCTTTGCTTTTGAGTGTACACCGCTAATGGTCATCGACGTGAGTTCAAGTTAATGTTGGGAAATGTGTGGAGTTTTCTTTTTTTTTTGTGATTTATTGGATTAATCAGAAGCAAATATTACAGGATGAAAATATAAATATATAGCAAATAATGATGTTATCTCAATATCATTGTGTATTATAATGATATAAACAAGTTTGATGCTATTATATTTGGGCGGGGGGGAGGTGGTAGAGGAACGTGATGCATATAATGTAAGTAGTTATTGTTTTACAGCAAACCACTTTCACTTATCGACCCTTGCAATGTGTTGTCTCTTTACTATTGCCGAAAGCCAGGTTAACCGATTTAAGATCTTGCAAATTTTAACCTTTTTGCCTTGCTAATCTTAATTACATCCTTAAATAACTTCGAAACGACGACGAAGAAAAGAAGGCATGGAAGAAGATATATAAAATATAAGTTAGTAGAATGGCCTACGAAGGTGATCAGTAAAAGATGCGGCTTGGCAACATTTGTTTTGAAAACTAACCTCATAAAAAAGCCTTCACACTCTGGCAGATTTTTTATTCAAATGTCTTGTCTCTGTGAGGAAATGAAATTCACACGATTCTGCTTTATCGAGGTAAGACTACAACGATCAACTTGCCTACACTCTTAACAAAAAATGCCGCACAATTTGCCATATCTTTAACTCGGCTACCGGTTGGTGGATTTTTGGTACAACATACAACAAGTGGAGTTTTAAAAACCTCAAGGTAAAATAGCTGTTTTGCATAATTGCATTACTTTTTTTATAAAATTAACCACTTTATATTTTACTATATACCTTTACTAAAGTAACTAAAACAAACCATATTCTTATAAAAAGTATATTTATTTCAATACAGTAAAATAGTTTCAAAGTTTATTTTTTCATATAAAATAAAAAGGAAATTTATATTTTTGTGTTGTAAAAAAAAATCGTCAGCTTTCTTTTTTTAACTCTATGTGAAAACAAAGAAGTAATTTCTGTGCGTTTACGAAAATAGAAAAAAATCCTTTAGTGTTAATATTAAGAATTCTTACTGTTCATCCTCAAATTCGATGCAATTTTTGCAGAATATCAAAAATGTTACTATTAAATATTTACCACCACCTTGGCCTACAGCTGGTTCTATTTAAGAATCAGTATACTTCTTTTTATCAAAATTTGCGTAATTATTCATTCTAACCTCACTTTCTAGGTGGTCGTTTTTATCTTTTTAATTTCGTATCCGCACATAAGTGTTAATTAGTTCAGTAATATCGTCAAACTAACTAAAATGCAATTGTTCATAGCCCGAAATAAAAAAAAAATTGTTGTTTTCTCATATTATTCCTAACACAAACCTGGCCACAAGCTCTATAAATTATACAAACGCACCTACTTTAGTGTAAAAAGGCCAATATTTAAATAAAAATATTCAAAATAAGTGATTCAAGTTCCGACGTGTTGGGAGTGTGACAAACCCCATATGGCTTTAAACACTCCTGCACAACAAAAAAATTAATGCTGTACCTAGAATGATAGAATACCAGATTGCGCTGATTGATCTGAAATTCGATGAGTAACTTGGCTATGACCTCACACCGAGTTAATTAATTTAATAGTTCTCGTATTTCGCAAACCGACGAAACATTTCGAAGGTCATCTATAACCACGCTATCCGTGAACTTCATGCATTCCTGGGTATTTTCTGAATGTTAAACAACCCTTTGTTTAGCAAATAAGAAAAAACAACTCAATACGACGAATTATACTTCACAATGACAATCCGAGGTCTCAGACAACCAGACAACCTCGCAAGTGCGTAGCTAACGGACCACAGTCGGCTTATGAGCTGCTGTTGCTTTTTACCACTTAACTCCTTACACTCCTACCAGGGATTACACAAAATCTATTTATTTTATTAATGTTAGAATTTTTGTTATAATTGTTATATATGAAACGATAATATTCTCCTTATGCTGGCCTTGGGATCAAAAAATAATATTGTCGTTTAGTAAATAAAAATGATTAATAAAGATAAGTATAAAATATTTAACAAATAAAAAAATCATTATCATTTTCAAAAACTGTGGGGGTTTTTATACTATTTTGTTATACCAAATCTACTTTTAAAGAAACTTATTAAAGGTTTTTCAATAATTGGTACGATTCCCAAAAATTATATACATTTTTTAAACAATTATTTATTATCTAACAATTATGATATAGATTTTTGCTGTCAATTATTTTACACTTATTTAAATTAAACAATATATTTAAATTTTTTAGCTGTATCTTTCA
This sequence comes from Anomoia purmunda, assembly GCA_951828415.1. NCBI lineage: Eukaryota > Metazoa > Arthropoda > Insecta > Diptera > Tephritidae > Anomoia > Anomoia purmunda. The sequence goes on from OX639996.1 coordinate 100,275,257, forward strand.
TTAAAGCGTATTTTTTATGTTTCTAAAGTATTATTTAGTTTTTAGTTACATCTGCTATTTAAAATTGTATTGTAGTTTTGGCATTTCTTTAACTCTTCATGTTAGTGCTTAGGCAAAAATTTTGAACTTGCGCATTGCTGCGCACAATATTAAAGTTTCAGGATCAAATAGACTAATTTGTAATTAGATTTTAGCCTAATCTACATATCAAGCTCTTTCATATGATATATATTTCAACTGAGTAGATATTGTAGTTTAGTCAAGCTAAGATGGATAGTTACATACAGGTGAAACTACTTAATATAAGCGGATTTGAAAAAGAAGCAGTACGGGTATGTATTTCGTAAACAAACTGGGTTCTCATACAAAATGAAGCTCGTTTATGAAGTTTGCGCGTTTAGGATGCATTTAAGCGTGTGGATGAATACCCATATTTGCATCGAATGCATTTAATAAATTAGTAATGCCTAGAGATATTACAGCAACTCACCAATTAAAGCCTAATTTACCTCAACAGCAACCTGCCAACTTTACCGTTGTATCCGGACTACAATAAAACTTCTTCACATACCTTCACATACTCTATCACAAAACTTAATATAATTATCGGTATAGGAAAAGTTTAAAAAAAATACTAATAAAACAACAACTATGCCTTCTCGAAGTTCTTAAGTGACAGTTAATCAAGGACTTCCTTCATTCGCCGATTGCCACTATTCCTTTCGATATTATTCGTAGCCATTTAGATTTTCTTTGATTAATTTAAATGCAGCTCTGCATTTTTACGATGCTCAATGGATTTCTTTATAATAAAATATAATGAAAAGTAGTTGAACTATATTTTATAAGCTAAGGAGCATAATATAATAAATTCGGATATATAATTAACTACCCTTCAAACGGATACGAGCATAATTTCATAGAAATACTCCAAGGTCACCTATAACAATTCTAAAAAAAGCATTCTATTGTTTCTTTAATTAGAGCAAACCACTTCTATCTTCCCATTTTTTTGCACAAATCCACTTCTTTGTTTCATTCACATTTGAACGAACGTAAATTGGGTCAAGGTGAAGTCAACTAGAGGATAAAACTTCCATTGAATTCATGCATGTACTAAATGTATTGTTATTTACACAAACATATATCACTTAACTTGTAAACACGCACTTTTTATTTCCCCTATGCATTTAGCTTAACTAAGGTTTTTCTAATAAAGTCACGAACAGCCAATTAGCATGTACCAAAGAAAAAGACTTACCGCAGAAACGTTAGAAAAAATGTGTGTGTGTTTGCTTTTAAGAATTAAAAAACTTAGCAATCCAGAAAATATTAACCTGCTCAATCGTTTAAGTTATATTTTCTTAAAGTTGTAGTTTCTTATGAATCAGACTACACGCTAATTTTGAATTAGAAATATTGAGAATTCCGTTTTGGTTAGGCTAAGTAGTGAAAAGTAGAATTAGCTTTGGTTAGGCGTAAGGAGTCTAATACTAATAGAGAAAGATTAATTTTGTACATCTAATTCCTCAAGAACCTCTCCACCGATGCCACTACGGATTATATTCCTTCTCTTTGTCGTTCACACATTTGGGTTTTAAGCAAAATTAGTTGTTTTTTGTTTTATTCTTCAAATTTATTAGAACTAAGTGAGGGTGTAAGAGTGATATTCCAAAACCAAAAACACGATTATGCGTTATAATAGAACATAAGATTGCGCCTTCCGCGGACCGCTAGTCCTCTATTAGTGCGATTTGGGAACATCCAACCATTCGCTGACGAAATAAAATCAATTTGCAATTTGGCGTATAAAAGGCGATTTGCTCAAATTTAAAATACATTATTGGGTTGAAGGAGAAAATAGGTGGACACATTTTTTTCTGGAGAGTGTGCGTGGCTTTTGATTTAAACTCAATAAGTGTAATTTCGAAAATTGTGGAAATCAATTACAATGGTAATATATTTTAACAAATAATGCACCAACTTTATTCAAATTTGATATGAAGAATTTAAACAGAGAGAAGTAGACAAAACCCCAACTTTTTTAAAAATAGTCGTGGTATTGCCCATTGTATTGAAAAGAGGGATACTTATATATCCGAAACTATTTTATCAAACTCGATGTTAATTTTATTTTAATGTATAATATTGTAGCATTTTTCTTAAAATGTGCCACGAAGAACTTAATTGGTGAGAGTAATAATTAATTTTTTATTTTGGAAAATGGGTGTGATAGGTTAAAATCATCCTAATTCATTTTTGCTTTTATTTTAGGAATTAAAAGTCGTTTGAGGTTTTAAAATAGAGAATGTTATATTATATTAATTTTATTTTTTATCTATAGTATATATATAAAAATGTAGCCATTTTCTTTGTTACGACTTGGCTCAACAAACAGTTGAACGGATACTAAGTATATTCTCGGACCCGTGGCCCGGTCAAATGATATATTTTAATCCATCAACGACGGCATTGATGGTACTAAACGTTTGTGACCTTTATGAACCGTAATCGCTAGGTGGCGCTAGAATCGATTTATTCAGAAAATCCGTATTTATGATCCGATATTGATGATATAAGAAAAGTATGGAGCTGGAGTAATAAGACGTACTGTTATGAAAACAAGATGCGCTAGATGGGATTGGAGGCGAGTTATTCAGAAAATCTCCGATTTGGATGAAGTTAGAAACGTAGACTGTGGGTGCGACGAGAAGTACTTTTACTAAAAATGAATTCGCTAGATGGCGCTTTAATAGAAACTCCGTACTGGCATTTGAAAAGTATGCTCCGGTACGATTAGAAAGATTTTTGTAGTCCGACAAAAATGATATTGTAAATGTAAATAAGTGTGTACACTGTTGCAAAAAATATGTATAAAAATTGAGATTTCCAGAAAATCCATATTAGTTAAAGACACTTCCTCTTAGTCATAGGCGAGATAAAGTAGGCATTCAAGTTAGTTACATCTATTTTTTCCAGATATCATCTTTACGGCAGTCAGAGGTTTTTTTTTTAATTTATCCAATGTGCATTTTTAGCATTAAAACCCAGCTATAAGTAGATATATGAAAAAGCGGTAAGCAACACAGACGAAGTCGCGGATATCAACTAAGTTCAAATAAGAGGACAATTCGCAGAAAAAAGGGCCGTTATTTTTTAATATAATTTGTATAAAGTGTCTACTCATATATATATAATAATCAGTTCATTGTTTGCTTTCGTTTATTAACTGGGGTGGGAAGGTAAATAAAATCCTATTGCGGTGATTACTTTCCATAAGTGTGGAAAAAGCACAAGTGAAATTTATGAGTTTTTCAAAAAAGTTAATATTTCGAGAATGTTTTTTCACCGCAGCACTATTGGTTGTTTTCCCCAAACGTCTACAGTAGTTGAAGACAGAGAGAGAAGTGGTCGACCTCGCGTGGTTCGAACCAATTCAGCTATAAAAACTGTACGCGAAGGCATTCGCAGAAGTCCCCTTCGAAAACAGAAAAATATGTCAAGGGATACGGATGTATCAACCTGATCAATATAAAGACTTATTTGGGATGATCTCCACATAAAAGCCTACCGTCGGTCAACTGGGCATCTTCTGACAAGGCTTCTTCAGTGGTCCGCGGTCAACGGTCATCATAAGTATCCCTTTTACAGATGAGAAAAGTTTTTCGCTGTTGAAGAAGGTTTTAATAAGCAAAACGACAAAATCCCCAAAAACCCCAAAAACCTCCCAAAGACACAACAAAAAATTTTTCCAAAAGTTCAACGTTTTCACCATCCATCTGCTGTAATGGTTTGGCGGGGAGTCTCCTGTAAAGGCGTTACACCTCTTCACTTCTGTGAAAAAGGGGTTAAAACTGAGGCAGAACGTGTACCAGCAAGATGTTTTAGAAGGCGCCGTAAAGCGCTCAATACTCTCTTCGATGGACAGCATTAGATCTTTCAGCAATATTCTGCTCCAACACTCAAGGCGAAACAAATCCAGCAGTGGCTTAACAGCAATATTCCTGGTTGCATAGCTGCAGATGATTGGCCGTCTGGAAGTCCAGATTTGGATCCATTGCAGGACTATTTGTAGTGAGAGCTGGAGAACACGGCTTGTCGAATAGTCCACAGAAATTTGTAGAGTCTCAAAAAATCTTTGGTTCGAGCAGTATCGTCACTGCCAACAAAAGCTGTGCGTGCTGCTATTGATCACTGTCCTAATCGTTTGAGGGCTTGTGTGAAAGCAAATGGTGAACATTTCGAATAGAATTTTGTACATCGCTCATTTAATATAGGCATTATTAATTAAAATTAACTTTATTAAAAAATGTGTTATAGTTTCATTTTTATAACGGCCTGAACTTGTAACAGAACTTATGTCAGGACTAAGTAGAATTGAGTCTTGAAGCACTGCGAGGAAGATAATGCCTTAATTCTATTATTATAAAATGTATTACTTATGGAAATTCAAAATGTAATCTCTACATTTTAAAAAATAAAGAAAAAGGATTAACTTTCAATGCAAAAACTCGCTACGGTAATGATTTAAATAAAGCCTTCGCCAACGGCGTTTGAAAAGTGGTCTAAAGGACTAATTTTCAACCTATTGTGATTTTAGCGACTAGCGAGCTACCAATGAGCTTCTAAAGTTTAAAAATACCAACAACAATACAACGCACAACTAAGAAGAAACCCCGATTATAATAAAGCGGTTTAACAAATGTAGTAGCAGGTCATTTACATGCCTGCCAATATTTGTACTTAAGGCAAAGTAATACAAAGTTAGAAATGTACCCTTAAAAAATAAAAAAAATACATGCCACAAACGCTTGTAAGCGACTTCTATGGCTGAGCAGCGTAATAGATAAGAGCAATGGAAATATTTTGATTGTGTAGCCGAATTTTTGTTACGCAAAATGTGCTGCCTTGAACTTCGTGTGTCCCAAGACCTTCAAACATTCTCCACTTTTTTATGCTCTACTTCCTCACTCACCATTTCAGCCACTGGCTGTATAACAGCAATGATAATTTTAATGTTTATCATCTTTTATTGTCAAACAAATTATTTTTGATATCCTGCTGCAGGATATTGATGTCGTCATTTCAAAACTGTGTTTAGATATGCATGAATTTAAAAATAAGTAATGTATGTTTGTATAAAAAAAAAGCAAAAAAGCAAGCACTCGCTGAGAATCAACTCAGCTGCTGCTGGGCAACGACAGCTCGTGGCCAAGGCAAATCTTAGCGAACGTAACAAGTTGGCTCGCGCGCTGGTTTAAGGTACATAATTTGATTAAATCGGCAATGACGGCGGAGGGTGGTGTACGAATGAATAGCATTTAGAATAAAATGCAAAGAAGAAAAAAAAAATCGCGCAGCCCTCTTTTGCATTTGGCAATTTTTTTTCGGTTTTTTGAGATTTCGCTTTTACCGTAGCATATCTGCAGGCGCATAAACCACGCATAATGTAAAGCAGGTGGCTACTACTGAAGCACTTCATAACTGTCGGCATACACAGCAGCTACATATTGATGGTGGTAGTCAAAACAATTTAATGCATGAATAATAAATAATTTCTTTCAACTTCTTCAACAGAGATGTCCTATTGCTAAACTTGCTATGCATCCGCTAATACCCTGCGGCAAATGGGCGAGCGTCATTTTTGCTCTGCTTGAATTTCATTTTCAAATTTGGCTAGCAATATAAGGATTCATGCAGATTGATTTGAAGCAATCGGAATTTGCACACACGCACACACACACTGCTAAGCGAATACAGGAAAACTTAATTTATTACATTTGATGCTGCGACTTCCAATAGAAGTCCCTTATTCACCCTCCTCAAATTTCTTGTAGCCTAATATTGCGCTTATCTTCAGTTGATCGGAAAAGCAACATCGAACTGTTAGCTGATAAGCTTCTTCAACACGCACGCAAACACACACACACACACACATACAGAATTTTCATTTCATTAGCTAAATTTTGCGTGCTTTTGTAAATCGAATTAATTCCATGCGTATGTGTTGAGGAGTATTAATGGCAGAATATTAGCCAACATATTTGCATAATTTATTTATTTTTTTTTGTACCTTGCAAAGCTGCGCATTTGAACTCATAAAAGTACAATACTTTACAAGGCCTTAGCATTCGAGTGTGTGGTTCTTTGTTTCTAATTAGATTGTTATCTGCTTATGGAATGAACTTCATTATTTTTTCATTATTTGCGAAAAACATTAAATGTGCGTATCGAAAGAAAATGTCAATATGAAGCATTAAGTTGGGAATTTGAAATTTTAAAATGTGCACTTACTTTTTGTTTGTTTTGGCTTTACTCCCGAAAAGATGAAAGGTGAATGATTATTTACTTACCTCTCATGCTTGTTTATCTATTTATTATCTGCGCAAGCAATGTCAGATATCGAGTACCCAAGAAAACATACAGGCACAAAATATATTAGCTGCTTTGATATTTATTATATTCAAACAAACTTATAATTGGCATTGATGGCGCGCAGAGATCTGAGATATTGTGTGCCAACTGTTTAATGACAATTGAAATGAATACACTTAATGTACATATTTATCAAATGTAAGAAATATCAGTTGACTGCATATGAAGTGAAGTCTCTTATTAAGGGATGTTCAAAAAATAACTTGAGCACTGAATAAATCTATGGCTATCAACCATAAATGCCTAAATCTGTTTTTGATTTTTTTTTTAAATTCCTTACAGATTGCAAGCAAACGTACCATTTTACTTTCCTACAAAACAAACTATAAATCTATAGGTCTGTGGTTAAAACATAATTTTTCTGCTTGATTGGCTCTATAACCAAAGAACTTAGATTACAAAGAAGTTGCATCACCCACCGTTACTCTAACAGAAAATCTCATCTAATTTCACACTAGAAATAATTTAAGTTTTGCTGATTGATATTAGAATCTAATTAGATTCAATTGCTTTCTGATGTGTAGAAATTGGACGACAATACTTACCATAGTAAACGAAATACCATGCTACTTCTTTGCAATCTACACTCTTTGCTATAAAAGTCTAGATGAATTCACCAAAGCACAGCCGTCGTTCCTTTCCTTAGGCAACTGATCTTTCCAAAAAAAAAGAGGAGACTTTCCTCATCCTCAGCAGGCTCTGCAATGAAGATTTTCAGGGCTAATTGTAATTATCAATAAAAAAAGACACTTTATTTTATGGCAGTCCTTATTCTTACAGAAATTTGCAGTTGTAGGTGTCGAACGTCGAGTAGCAAAGTTAGTAGCTGTCTATTGTGATTGCAGCTTTCCGACATCGACCTTTTTTGTGAATTTAAGGTTGTGGCCCAATGCAAGCTTGATCTGTGCGTAATGCTGGCTTTCTGAGAAAAATTCAGCAACGAAATTTGTAAAACGTTTTATTATTTCCCAGGTCTAATAAAAAGCATAAGTAATCGTGAGCTCACTGCGGCGGAGACAAATCTACTTTGACGTTTTTTCTTTGGCCTTTAGCTACACAATTTTTAGCGTAGGCGAAATATTTTTATAGAAATTATAATTTTCTGTACGATTTATTTGAATCTACGAACACTCCTTATTTTGTCAAAACCAATATTATTACTCTGTTTACATCACGGGATCTACAAATTTAATATTTTTACATCAAATGCAACTAGTCACTTCACAAGAAGGGTGATCCTGCAATATCCTTTAAATCACCTTCCTACAGCATGAGAAGAAGTTGCCTATATGCTAGGATGTCTGAATTTCGCATCCCTGCAAAATTAATACGGCTATGACCTCTTCGGACCTCTTCGAGCCATTTGATACCAAACAAAAGGGTGATTCCCTTTCGTTTGACTTCTTTAATATTATCTGGGAAAAGATAGTTCGAGCTGTAGAATTAAACAGATCAGGCACCATATTTTCTAAGAGCGTGCAACTTCTGGTGTATGCTAACGATATCGATATCATCGGCCTAAACAACCGCGACGTTACTTCTGCCAAACTGGATAAAGAAGCGAAACGTATGGGTCTGGAAGTGAATGAGGGCAAAACTAAGTATCTCCTGTCATCAAATAAACAGTCAGCACACTCGCATCTTGGCTTCCGCATCACTGTTGATAGTTACAATTTTGTCAAAGTAGAGGACTTTGTTTATCTTGGAACTAGCACTAACATCAACAGCAATGTCTGCCTCGAAGTTCAACGTAGAATCTCTCTTGCCAACAAGTGCTACTTTGGGCGGAGTAGGCAATTGCGAAGTAAAGCCGTCTCTCGATGATCAAAACTACGCTCGATAAGTCCTTCATTATGCCCGAGTTATTGTATGATGCAGAAGCATGGACGTTGTCATCATCGGATGATATGGCCCCTGGAGTGTTCGAGGGAAATATTTTCCGAAAGACTTGTGGACCTTTATACTGTTGCGAAGGCGAATACCACAGACGATGAAACGATGAGTTGTATGAGCTTTATCACAATATGATAAGTTCAGTGAATTAAGATTCAGCTTCTACTTTGGGTAGGTCATGTTGTAAGGTGGGGGAAAAATGCTTCAGCTTTGAAAGTATTCGACGTGGTACCCGCTTGGGATAGCAGAGGAAGATGAAGTCTTCCTCTAAGCTGGAAAGGCCAGGTGGAGAAGGACTTGGCTTGACTTGGTATCTCCATTTGGCGTCAGTTAGCAAAACAAAAGAACCACTGGCTCGTTTTACTAAAATTTACCAAAATCGCCAATGCGGTTACAGCGCCAGCAATTTATTGGTGGATTGAACAATAATTTGGCGCTTACATCATAGCTTAAAGGCTTAGGGCAGAGATGAAAGCCAGTGGATGAATTCTATTCTTCACAAGCGCCAGTTTGCACAGAGTACAAACAACAAATATAGAAACAAAGATGATGAGGATATCGGGAGGGAAGATTTATAGACCTTTGCGCGTTAGCGACGGCAAATATCATACACAATGGATTGATGATGTCAATTTGAGCAGGGATTGCCTTCAGTTCGAGAATCTAGCAGGTGCCATTGAAAAATAATACAGTCTTGAGTTCTATTAGTGTTAGCTCAATTCCAGTACTGCGCCAGGTTTACACATTTAATAACATTTAGTAATCGTTCGAAAACTGGATCTGCCACTTGTTTAAGAAAGGACATGTTTGTTTCTTTTTAATCTTCTTCCGATAGGGTGTAAAGAAAAGAAGATAACGAAAAATTACACTGAAGATGGTACAACGCCAAAATCGGTTTATCTCCAAATCAAACTTGACAAGGGATGACGGAAAATCCTTCCTATATATCGTATGCCGTTTTCTTTTCTCATTGAGTTTTTTTGTCTAGAAATAAAAATGTGCTGGAAACTCACCTTTACATCTTTTTATTGGAGTAGAGTTCTTCAATTCAAAGTCATAGACAATATTGTTTTTTATTCGAAATGTAATATTTAATTTAAAATCGTCGTTATATTTAGTACATACTTATTATATGGCATGTTTTTTCTTTTAATTCTATATATATATATATATATATATATATATATTATGTAAAGTAGTCATTTAATGCCCATAAATTATTGAACAATCTTTTTATGGCTAGGTGAAATTTCTACTTTATATTGTACTTTGTTCTGCTCATTTAATTATCTCATTTCATCGCAAATTCGTATTTTTATATGCGCTATTAAAACTTTTAAAATATGATATATATAAAAATAAATATCTTTGAACAGTTGACAATTAAAAATTGTTTTTTCAATAAATAAAAAAATTAAAATTGTACACATCATGACACGAGTTTAATAAAAAGAAAAGTAAAACAACATGAAACCCAAAATTGAAGTAACTTAAAATTAGATTTGAAGAAAAAAAATGTATGTGTACTATTAAAAGTAGAGTAAGTATTTAAAAACATATTCTATGCACTTTCAGTTTTCACCATTTTTAACTTTACAAAAGTGTCGGCTCTTTTATAGAATTTCGTTTCATGATTGTTGAAGTTGGAATTTTTCTTAAATATATCTTTTTTATTAAACTTAATGGCACACACACACCTATATTAACACTTTCACTACTATGCAAAATAAATATAAAAATATATCGAAGAGTTGTAAAACTCTACTCTATTTTGTTATCTTAATTTAAGATATTGGTTGTGTTTTTTTTTCATAAAAAGCGTTCTTAATATTTCCTTAATATTTAGTTTTTTGTCATACTAATTTTCCACTTTGCTTTGTTTTAAAAATCTAAAAATCGTTTGCTAGTAATATGATTTGTATTAGTTTTAGTTGTTGTTGCCAAGTATAATTTGAGTGTATTGTATATATGTAAAAAATTTATATAAATAGACACCAAGAAGTTGTAAAAGTACATTCAGTATATTATATTCATATTTTTGTATACACTTATTGTAAATATCAATAGTTCGTTTACATTTTTTGCTTTAATTGTTCGTCGGCTCAAGTTTCATAGTTTTAATGTTTAGAAATTAATATAAACTAGTAGCTTCCATTTGCCTTGGTAGACCAATGGAACTATGAAAATGATTGATTGTTGATCAAAATACTAAAAGTGCAACTATTGAACTTTTTTTTTAAGTTTAACTATTTTTCTATTTTTTAAATCGCTCACCACCAACCGTTTAATTTTTTTTTTTTGGAAAGAAAATAACTAAATATAAAAAAGAGATATTAGACAAACCTTAGATTGATTTCTACTCATTTGGGTAATGCACAAGGTGTCATAATGTGTCATAAATCATAAAGTCATAAAATTTTAGATTTCAAAGGATATGTTTTCGGATTGCATTGAAACAAATAATTAAAACCAATCAATTTTGTATTTTTCAATTTTATGACTTTATGGCTTATGACACGTTAGGACGCCATGTGAAACACCCAATTGAAATGCGGACATATAAAAGAAATTAATAAACAATTTCTAACCCCCTTATTCTGTTCACTTTACAAATTAACAAAATATTTATAATTTATTCGAATTTTCATAAAGCAAAAGGCTTTTGGATATTCAAAAATTTTCAAAATTACATTTTAGATATTTTTTTTTGTCAAGAGTATTTGGCATCTTGATAATTTATAAAGAAAATAGCCTTTTATTTTTGGTATATAATACCGAAACCTTGGCAAAAAGAAACACTTTATAAATTAGCAAAATTGAGGATTTTTCAAGTGCTCGGAATAGCGGGATTAGTCTTCTTTATATTACTCCTATTATGTACATATGTGATATTTTTTCTATCGGTTTTGTCAAAATTCTAATTTTACTAATGGCTGGCGTTGAGTTAGATAAAAATGAAAAATAATCGATTTCAAAAATGGGTCTTTTAGTATCGGGATATATATGTAGATTTCTAATTTCATTCGTTTTGTTCCAGAATGTGATAAATTCAAATTAGTTTCAAAAACTTTGCGTTCAATAAAACAGTATTTTTTAATGTGCACTGAAGTTTTTGGTTTAGATTTACGAAGATTTTAATTTTTTCATGGAAAAAATTAATTTGATTTATTTACTTATATTAGGAATCCGGACCAAAAAATATTGCGATTTTTCCATTGATAAAAGTTTGTATGTTTTCAGACTGAGCTGAATTGATTAAAACATACCAACCAAAAAATTTATTTTTTAAAAATGAAAATATCCAAAAATATATTTTAATAATTAAAAATATTCAAAAAAAATTTGTTTAACTAAATATAAAAAAATATATTTAAATAACTAAAAATATCGAAAAATATATTTTTATAGCTACATTTTTTTCGAAGAAATAAAAATCACATCAGCTTAAGTTTTAAAAGTCTGCACAAAAATATTAAAAAAATTTGGACGAAACCATAATAATGAGATCGAAATATTTTTCTGAAAGATTTTGGAGCAGGTAATTAAATATAATAAATTTAATCATCCTGATGGAAAAATAGAAACTTTTTATGTATGGATATTGAAACAGTAATGTACTCATCTTTCTAAAAAAAATAGTTTTTTTGAGTACAGAAAACCAAAGATTTTACGAATACGAAAATTTCAAAGGTGCAAAACCTGCAACTTTTTTTAATCTAATTTATATTTACTTTTTGAACTTTAATTTCGTAAAGACAGACAATTTTTAGTTTCTCATCAATTCGTTTGAAAAAAGTTTTTCTAGAAAAAACATATTATTTTCCGAAGAACAAATAAATATTAATACCATCCTCCCTTCGAACTAAGTGTTCGTAAATCAAACCAATAATTTTTGTGTAATGATTATCATTTTCATATGCGTTCTTCCATAAACACTGGCATTTTTCTTCATTTATGTTTAGTTAACTCAAAACTTTTAATAAAAAAAATTATAAGAAAAAAAAATTCAGTTCAAAATAAACTAAGTCCATGCAAATCACAAAAACTGCTACATATTTCAAAAATTCCTTTAAAATAGTTTGTTAAAAAAATGTTTTCCATTAAATTTTGCTATAATAAAGAACAAGCTCTGAGTGGCTAAAAGTCCCCGATGATTTTTCACCTGTAGTGTTGGCCGTGTTTTCTTACATACAAAAAGTTAATTTTGTTCATGAATTTTATAGGAAAGAATGCGCAACACTCTCCGCAAAAAAATTATCAAATATTAAGGGGAATTTTCAGCACCTAAAACTTAATGGGCTACAAAACCGTATATTCGAAATTTTTTCTAAAACTTACGAAATATGTCGAGCTTTTCATGAGTTTTTTTTTTGATTTGCTAAATTTTGTGAATTCAGTAAATAGTTTGAAGCTTGTACCACATATATGATTTTTGTTATAGAATGAACCAAAAACGAAAAAAGTATTGAAATCGAAAATTTTGTGAATAATATAAAAAAAAATTCAGTGTAAATTTTTTCGAACACTGTTCTTATAAACGCGAGTGGGAAATCAATCATCACAAATATTATGCGGAGTCAAAGAAAAGAAAAAAATTAATCATATACAAAAATAATGTATGAAACTCAAGTGTAAAAATGTTTTTCGCACATTCAAAACCAGTTTAAAAAATTGTATTTTCTATGTATATACGTACATATATATTTCTTCTATATTTTTTTGGATTCCAGAAAATTTATTCCGGAGATAACAAATCTATATTTGATATCTTGTAAATTTTTTGCACCTTGTAAAATTTTGAATACCGATGAATTATTAAAATTTTGAAAATAAATTATAGTATTTTTTTTTAACAAGCAGATAAAAACATCAGATTTATCGGCACAGTTACATTTAACTCATTTACTCACTTTGTCTAGAGCTTTTCTTTACTGCGAATTGAAACCAACATAAGAAATTTGTAAAATTCTTCTGATTTTCAAATTTCTCAAAGCTTTTGCGATTTTCCTAATATTTCTGAAATTCAGTGATTTTATGTCATTATATTCTAAGAACCTCTGGTATATTTTTTATGCATCAGGAAATAAAAATAAGAAAACCAAGAGAAAAATTTTGAATTTAATAGCATTAAAATTTATAATTTTTTTACAGAAAAATACACCTGTGCAGTGAATTTAATTTTCATTTAATGTTTTTATATTTCAAGAATGATTTTTGGATTTATTACTGTATCTAGAAAAAAAGTTTTTTTAAACACTGAAATTTCAAGTTTGTTATAACGGGAGTAGTTTTCGTACTTTTGAACTTAAAATATATTCTGCTTGCTCTAATATGGATTTCTAATATATTTATTGGGTATAAGTACGTTGCCTATAGTTTATATATGTCCTTATATATAAATTGTACAATTTTGAATCAAAAATTTAAATTTTATCAAAAAATATTTCTCCACCGAATTCACACTTGGGTTATATTAATAATAAAATATGACAAATTAAAAAGATGTTTTTTGTGAAAAATAAGATTTATTGGTTTTTTTTTTTTAATTTTAAACTTATAAAATATGAAATATCTACTATCAAATTAATTTTAAACTAAATCTATACGAATTTATATCCTTATACTACAAACGCTATCACAATTACGCTTATTTCTCACATTCTCAACTGCACCAAAACGTTTCTCCTTAACACCTATAATACCATTCTCAACATTTCCCGACGGTCAAACCTCAGCGTTCAATATTCTTCACTCCGACGGTATATAGAACAAAATGTTTCTTTCTAATCATCACAATTGCGCTTTTCTGGAGCATCAGCAAACAACAACAACAAACTGAATGCCGTTAATGCTCTCAATTTTACCAGGAACTAAAATATTTAGTAACTCTTCGGTCGGTCAGCAGGAATTCTAATGACCGCCGGCTGACGACGACTGCCCAGGTGCACCAACTCCACTGGGCATTATCTCGATGATGGCTGTGGTGAAGACATCGTTGGAACCATTTTGTTGATAATATTGCTTTAAAGCTTTACACATTGCCACAGCGAGCAGCTTCCAGGGTAGTGGCTCGGTTGGAAGTGGTGCTGTAGCAGAAGAAGAAAACATTTGGGTAGCTTCTGTAGAAGATGAATTAGATGGCAAGGAAGTGCAAGTGGCTGAATTTGTAGACGTAATTGAAAAAGTAGCTGTAGCGGCAGAAGGCGTAGCATTCAATTCCGAAGTTGTGGTGGAAGTCACAGTGGTAGACGCCAATCCAGGGATGCCTGATGTGAAAGTATTGACCATGGCTGGAGCTGTGAAAGCGGCTGTGGAAGACGCCGCAACCGTCGAAGATGCGTTTGATGGCATGAATGTACTACTTGTGCCGACCGACGGTGGAATTATGGCCGCAGGCATGCCCAGATTTGCCGTCGGCAATGACATGGGCTGGCTGCTTGGCGGCGCTGGTGGAAAATGTCCATCAATTTGATCGCACTCAGTTGTATGCTGTTGGCGTGGTTCGTAGAAAGGTATAGCCATTGAAAAATGCGTACAATTTGCTTTTTTAAAAGAATTTTCAAAAAAAATTCAAACACTCAAAAAAAGTTTGTAGTAAAAAATTTCGCTTTTTTCTACGCTTGAAGAAGATACACACAATTTGAAATACACTTCCTTCTTTTTATTTCGGCTCAAGCGCTTGACGCGTCCTATCAGTAGCCTGTCGCTTGTCGTACTGAATTGTTTGCGGCGAAGGCACTTATATTTATACTCGAAAAATTACGTCCAAAAACTGCCACAGAAGCGCAATAGAACTTCAAATACACCACCGACACTGCTGTTACTCGCTTTGCTGGTCACGAAGAACTGTGCCGCGTAGCGTACGGCAAACACGCTTTAACCCACAAAAACGCTGCCAAACATGAATGCAACCAAACAAAAAAAAAAAAAGTAACACAATCCGAGCCAATAAAATACACAGTGAGACCAGGCAGGCGATACGACAGCCAACATTGGGGTGCGCGCTCATCATCAGCACCACCACCAATATCACCATCACCAATCGCATTACTCACCCCGTCTGCACACGGCAAGTAAACTACTCATAAGTACCTCCAATCTATGTACATTGCTGGCGTCAATCGGACCTCCGCTGCCGCTCTCCGCTCTCTATTTAAATGCAAGCATGAGATTGTTACGCTCAGCTCACGTGTCTTGTAGTGTTATCCCTGTGATACATCCGTGTCCACAAATAAACTCACTCTACTCGACCAATACCATCACTATCAGCAATACCAACACTAACACCACCATGTACCATCCCAACCACCACTACCAACACCACCGCCAATGACACAAATTCTATCCAGTATTGGCTCACAGGCTATGGTTGCTCAATGAGTTTTGGCAGCTACTTACCTTCCTACCTCCTTACTTATTAACTAAATGTACTATTTTGGTAGAAATACATATGTGTAATTTGAGCACGTTCTTGTGCAACACGTGCTGCTGCTGCAGTGAAAATGGTCTGCGCTCATTGCTCTCACGGTTCGCGCTCTCTCCTTTAGTTTAACTCTCAGAATAGGGTCCGCGAGAGCGTTTGTACTCTTCGGCATTTCCGAAGTTGAGCTTATGCATTGCCTAAACATTTCTTTTTTACTAAAGTTGAAATAAGGAGTAATCTTCGAAACGACTTTCTTCCCCTAAAAGTAAACAATTTCGAAAAAATTCGAATATTACTAAAATTACCAAAAATTCACATCTCACACACTGGAAGGCACGCTGCACTGACTTCGACAGATTTAAACCATGTGTTCGAATTTTCGAACATAGGAAAATTTGTCAGTTGGCGCTTCCCCGCACTACTTACAAATGAAACAAAACGAAAATTCGCAAAAATCATATGTTCGAAATTTCGAACTTTCATAAATCCAAACAAAACTTGCTTTAAATTTTAAGACGAGCATAATCAGTCAATATTTTTGGCGCCAGAAATACAGGTTTTTGACAATATTTGAATAGATTCGAACTCCGTCAATGCCGTAGTATACATTCCCCTTAAACACGTTTAGTCGAACATTATAATTCTCCGCTTTCGCAAATGCTCTATACATATTGCAGTTACTTCGATTTTTCTCCTTACACCCTCGTCTCCAGAACCCTTTTAATTTCGAAAATTGTAAAAGTCCTTGACCGGAATTCCTTCCTGCCACACATATTTTTGCGTATACTTGCTGGTGTTTTTTTTTCATTTCGGTTTATGCTTTTCATGTTCGAATAAGGACCTGTAGCTTCATTTTTCTTGTTTAGTATATAATCGTTGCATAGAAGTGCTACTTGTGTGTCTGGAGTTCTAAAGCAATTCCTTCGCTTTGCTTTCTAATTAGCCAAGCAATCGCTTACACTGTTTGCTGATAGCCGATATGAAAGAAATAGTTTGAAAAAAAGCTTCCTTGCAAAAAGCTTTAATGTCCTTGATATGGGGAGTTTCAAGGATAAATATGATGAATTATAGAATAGAATCTTCTAGAGATTACACAGGAAAGTAAATTCATTTTACGGTTGTGAATGTGAATGTGATATAAAATCGACAAGTAGTCAAATGCTTTTTTTTTAACGAAGCGCATAGTTACCTAAGTAAAGGGTTTGAAGTAAAACTTCTTATGGGACTTGGGAGATGTTTGCATTAACCGTAAGATATATTATAATTTACTTTACCCTCTCCGAATGCTGGTAAAAGAAAAAATGTCAAAACAAAAATTACTACTAATATCAATAAATAATTAGAGCATCTAGCGTCATTTGAAGCTTTTCTGCGGGTTTCAAGTATCGAGGTCTTTGGCGAAGGGTTCCTCTCCGAATCAAATTAGTCTATGTAGGGCCACTACTAATTTCCTACTTAAATTTTGGCGTTCTGCTAACTGCCGAAATAATCTGCTTCAGATTACACCAATTCTAATACTTTGATTGAATTTTTGGCTATCGTTAATGACTACAGGAACAAAGGAAGAAAAAGAATGACATGTAGGGTCTACATTTCGTCCATCCGATGGAATTTCTGTTCAATAAGAGGCATCATTTTATATTCGGACGTTTTTATGTCCGACGTCAACACCGGAAGTCGTTAAATTAGATGCCCTTTTTATCAATCATCATCTACCTATATTTCCAGATTTTTCAGCTCAGAAAGTGCTCGTTGGCTAAGCTTAACGGTAATCGGAGCAATAAGAAGTGTGCAGGTGCCAAGGGATCCACGCCACATGCGATTTTAACACATAAGCGTCGCGAGTTTAGGCAACGTTCGTTTTGACATAATACAGAAGAGGAGAAGAGAACGTAATGGATTACCCATACTAATGTGATGGTTGTCAGTCACGTTAGGTCCACCTCCTGGTGTGTCGTTATTGAACTTGCCGTATTAAATGGCTCACACTGATGTGATTGTTGCCAGCCGAAGTTCGCTTCTTCTAGCGCCGATGTTGAAAGTTTTCCACCTCAAATTGATCCGTCTCGAAGGGCCAAACAATTTTTGGTAGAATTGCCGTTAACTTTGACTTTCTTACCGCATGCCGCTGGATCATAATGAAATGGCCAAATGGTCAGTTCAATTCGTTTATTATTGTCTTTTTTCAAACTTTCGTCAAAACTGGAAATCACTAGGTTAGGCTAGGCTAATGTGGTAGACCTAGCAGAGGGAACTCACTTAGGCATATTAAAATAGTCCATTGTTAGAACGGTAACGTACACCGTAACCAAAAACTGGGGCATTAATGAAGTAAGAGCTTAGGTGCCTGAATCTTAGCCTCGCAAAGGAAGTGCTGAAGTTGAGAAGAAAATAAATGAAAAGATGAATGGATCATAGACTACATTCAATCTAACCACATGAATCGCTATCGGATAGTCTCCGGTCAGAACTCCTACGAGGATCGAGAGTTGCCACTTAGTTAGTCGGAAGGAAGTCCACATCCTTTTTTTAATATTTCTAAGAATGTTTATAGAATCAATATAGAAAATAAATATCAAAATGGAAATGTACTACAACACAGACTTGCATTTTTAAGAACTCTTTTAGGAACATGTAAATAGAAATCGAATAGATATATCAAATATATTGAACAACATTTAAAATTATTGGCAGGTTTTTGTGACAGATGGGACAAGTACGAAATCTGTGAAAACCATTTTCGTTACTGTTTTGAATCTTACTTATGTAGTTACTTTGTATCACTAAAACAAAAGCAGCAGCTGCAAAAAAAAATAATGCATATAAAAAGAATGAAGCCTCAAAAATTTCAGCTTTTTCATTCGTGTTAATATTTTTAACAGATTAATGAAGTACAGCGTTTAGCTATAGAAAGAAATTATTAATGGATTTATAGAATTTATGTCATTTCCGTCTTTTACATAAAATGCGTCATTTGTTTTTTTTATAAAATGACAAAAAAATGTTTGTTTTGAATTTAAAAAAATTTTAAATTTTCATTGAAAAAGAAAACATCAGACTAATAATATGGGATTTATATTTACAACTTCGCCATTTCAGTGTATTACTATTATCTCAATCGTAGGTCATTTACAGCAAATATTTTCTACTGAACATATTTTTTCCATTTTTTTTTTGCATTTGAGGCATTCATAGGGCGGTAATCATTGCAGAGGTGGGGGGTATTTTTGTGACACTTGGTGGACTGCATATACCGAAGTCCAACTACAATTTGTGCTTCTGCATTCACATTCGAAAAAGAAGTTTCGTTAATTTCATAGAATATTTTGAAAGACTCCTTGCGGCGCAGGAGCTGGAAGATCTGAGCGATAAGTCTTTATTACCAAGTGCAATTGAGCAACATTATTTTCCAACTCGGGTAGGATATATAAAAAGGCATGTGGCTTCTCATTGATTATAGGTTTTTCGAGTTTTAATAGTGCTACCAAAAAAGGTAGATTACAAAGAAGTAGTAGGTATACTTTCACCGGATATGCCAACAGAATGTTTTGGCTTATTTCACCATACCAGAACAAATTTGATTTTTGCAGATTTATATTAGAATCTTATTGGATCCAATTGGTTTGTGCTGTGAAGAGTAAGCTAATATTTTTTACCGCAGTATAATTTCACTGATGCAACTTCTTTGTAATCTACTTTCTTTGGTGCTACCTCTCATTCAATACTAGGCCTCGCTCAATGACTCGAATCAACGATATTTTGTTCCCGCGACCTAACCCTATTTTGTGCCTTAAAAAAAAAAAAACCCTTCTTTCTTTACACTGGATTATATTTATATTTTAGTTGAATATTTCGCCATCACTTCAATTTATTTTAATGCGTGTAGTCATTTAAATATAAGAAATATATGTATAACGAAATTCCAAATGCAAGCGCCAGTAAAATGTCGTTATGTGATAGTAAAAGGAAACTGAAACTTAAAATTTTTAAATCTTTATAGCAAAATCATTGATATTCGTAATAGTGGCAAAGTAAAGCGGCACTAAACATTTTTATAGCTGAATTTATGTTGAAACCATATGCGAAAATGCATGCACATAAACAATATGGGAAAATACAATGCACATGTGTGTATATGTGTGTGTGTGTGTGTGTGTCGGAAAATGCAAAAGTGCAATGGAGTAGCTGGTAGGACAACCACACCGCTTGTGGATGCCACAAAACAAAATGCCATGCACCGATACAACGAATATGAAAAGTATATGTACATATTTGGTGATATGATCTATACCACACACACACACACATGCACACATTTATTATATGTATGTATGTGAGTTTGTATCTACATACATCCCAGAAGCAAATTTGTCAAGGTGTTTCCTTCATAAGGTATTATGGCATAGGTTCTAAGCAAGTGCTATGCACATCTAGGATCGTGCGCACGTGTGGACGGAGGGAGGAGCACTAAGTTGAAGTTTATCATGTGATTGAAGTTACAGTTTCTTAAAGAACATGAATGAAGTTCTCGATTTGACTTTTCAAAGACAGTATAGACCATGATACAAATTTTTTAGAGGGTACAACCGTTCGCTCAATTCATCCGCATTTGGAGTTTTTTGACTTTTGCTAGCATTTTAAGAACACGCTCTCGAAATGATGCTAATGTCAAAAAAGCAGGACAAAATAAAGTTCTTTAACTCCCAATTACTTTATATCTATGTAGCAAAAAGTGATCAAGGTTTATGGTATTATGAAAGGGAATTCGTCAGAGTGTGTCTTGGGCTCATTTTTACGTACAAATCCATTCTTCGGAACATTTAAATTGCGCTAAAATCTTCACCTTAACATGAAAGCAATAGTGCGATTCACTAACTTATTTTAACGATATTCGCATAGTTAAATCGTCTTAACGAAAATTTTAACGATGTTGCTACACAGCGGCTATTTTTTAACGATTTTCGCTATCGCTAAATTAGCTGTTGTCGTTAGCTAGTCGATTATCGAAAAGTAAACAGCAACAAATTTGATGATGTTAACTCAATCGAGATATGAAAATTTTCAACTGATTTCAACTTAAATAAATGATAAATTTAAAATTCGGTGATTTGTTTTCTTGAAATTAAAAAATAAATATTACATAATATCGTTTGAATATTTGACATATGATTTATCACGAGGTGAGGCAGAAATAAGCGCTCCAACAATGGATCGACGTTTACTCCAGAATGTAGACAATCCCTGTCATTTGAATGCAACAGAATTTCAGAAACTGTATCGGTTAACTCTAGACTTTATTGAATACCAAATTTTACAGGCTCCAGAATAACAGCAAAATCGACTAGGAAATAGCCCAGCAAACATTTGGAGTCAAAACATGAGTGATTGAGGAGTCTTATTTCGGAACATTTACGCTCATAATGAGCTCATCTATGAGTAAAAAATTCATGTGTTTTTGAAGTATATCATATCTTAAATCCACACACCAAATGAGCCGCAATATGAGCCCCAGAGTCATGCTCAGGACTCTTTTATGACTCAAATTGACCACAAAAACAACCCCTCTTCGATTCACAGCTTTTAAATTTTTTCGTTTAAAATATATGAATATGGGTAGAATTCTACCCACAAGTTCAGAGAACACATATCGGCTTTAAGGTCAACGAACGGTTAATATTTAATTTAAGTTAACACGTTCCATGGAAAATTTGGTATTGTCCACACTGCTGCAGAAACGGCAGGGCCGAAAATGACTAATGTGCTGTGCAGATGTCCGACTCTAATAGGAAAACGAATGGTTGCTCGGGCCTCTAAACATTCAAAAATTTATAAATTTTGTAAGTTGGTTTTCAACGCAATCTCCCTGTGTTCCTGCGCCGACTTTCTCACTTAACCTAACACGCTTCTGTGGAGTTTGAAACCGTTAAATTAAAACAATAAAACATAATTTTTATTCACACAAATTTACAACAAAGTTCCGGCTCATAATTTTTATGTCATGATCTTTAAAAAAATGTTTTTTGACATTCACATTTTTTACATAGTAGGACCTTTGACGGAATTATTAATTCTCAGTGTATCAAATATGTTTGCTTAGATATTTTTTTGGCTTGAATAAACAAATGGAATGATAGCGAGATAAATTTTTTTAATGCTCAGAAACGTCCAAACTTCGAAAGCAGGCTCTCAACAATTTTTATCATGGTACAGACTAAAGGGTTTTTGAAAGTTCAAATCGAGAACTTATTTATTTTTAAAAACATCGTGTATGTTTTGATATATTTGGCCCTTACGTGGCCATCTTCGGCGACGGTCTGTTGGTCCGCACTTTATGGACCAGTGTTCCCAGGATTCAAATGCAATGAATGGAAAATTTCACGGATCACAAGTTTCAATTAGATCGTTAGTGCTGCATATAAAATTTGTCCGGTTGGAAACTCTCTAGACACAATCCAAAAGTGTGGCCACTTTTCCCAATTATCTAAAACATTTGCTCGCACTGCAACGATGTGGGTGGAACGTCACGAATCAGACAAAAATTTTGCTCCTCTTGCAACCAGGAGTGACAACCGCATAAGAAAGCCTTTAAAATCTTAGATTTTCAGGGTTCGTTGTAAGTGCTCGATTCGATTTATTCACTGAATTTATCATTGAGTCGAGTTCGGCAAACTGAAAATCAAAGAATATTTCAGCAAGATTTTCCAAAAGCTCGGCCATATTTGGAAAGAATACGATATCGGAGTAAAGACACCCTGAATAACTTCTCGTCAGACTCATCGGTGCAATGGGGAGACTAGCGACATTGAAGAATATTGGGCCCGTTTCTTTGTACCCGAGTTGCAAGAGAACACTAGATAGGATAACGAATTGCATCTAAAACAACAACACTAACTCATTTTTTCGAGTTGAGCCAGCTCGGTAAAATTATATCCGACCTGAGATGTAGTGAATGATAGCGATAATGAATATCGATTATTCTCAAAATCATTCAACACCGAAAAGTCACATTAATCTCATTCGACTAGATAGTTGAATTGCACAACGGACAAAGACCTAATTCGTTGTATTTGTAAATATATGTATAGCTAAATAAACTTAAAAAATGCCGGTACAACTATTTTGTGTTCTGAAATAGCACTAAACAAATCGCAATATTCATGAAAGAGGCTAACAGGGTTGCTTTTGCAACTAAAGGAAATTTTATCCAAGTTGGAGCGTTTTTTGCAACTCGAATGCAAAGAAACAGGCCTATTATCGGAGTTATACTTACACACCACATCTGGATTTATTCGTTGCTCATCTCGAAGGCCGTTTTATAAAGAAGTGTAAAATATTTTTGAATTTCCTATGTATTGTAAGCATGTCTGCACTGAAAATGCTTTCTCTAATATTCATCAAATCTTGCTTATATTGGCTACTCTACCAGTTACGACATCGATGAACGAACGCTCTTTTTCAACACTGCGTTGACTCAAAAATTATCTGTGGGCGACCATGACTAAACATCGACTAAACAAATTGGCTGCACTTAACCCTCTAGTTCCTAACCCCGCCTTTAGATGGGCTTAATTGATTACACTGATATTTGCCATTTTCATTACAGTTTGTATTTTCCCTTATTTTTTTTAATTTCGGCGATTCACAAAATTATATTAGCCTACATGTTCATTACGATTTGATGCCCACGGCAGCTGTAGCGATCATCTCATTTTCATATTGTGTGAAAGCAAATTAATAAATAAAATATTATTAGTGCTCGTAGGTAAAAGTACATAATATGTATTAGTGTGATGCTGCTATCATTAAATTACTCAAAATAATTACAGTTGGAAAATAAAAGTTGCGGCACGGATTTAATTTGCTTGCAAAGGTACACCGTCTGGAGGCGGTCTTGGGATCATTCGGCAAAAAATGTTTAATACGAATAAGTAACAAATGAAAATTTCCTGGCATTTTGTAGCCTAAAAAAAATAGAACGTGGATGGCCGTGTAAATTATCGTCGCTATCGGATAACGAGATAAATAAAATCTTGGAAGTGATGGATTTCGATGGTGATACGGGTGAAGAAGCAGATACATAGGACGATTTAGATGATGGTCCTTGTAAGAAAAACTTTCCAGTGAAAATGGCGAGGAATTTATTCTTTAGGAACTATCCGCTCAAATCGAGTGCCAAATTGTAAGCTGCCATCATATACGGACCTCAAAAAGTTTGCGCGTGAATACAGTACTGAATTTTGCGGATCAGCTTCTGGTGTCGATATTTCTATATCCGTTTGGAAAGACAATAAAGTAGTCAGGCTAGCCTCGACTTACGTAGGCACGAAACCTCTCCAGAATGAAAAATGTTTAAAGAGCAAGGTTTCATGTTTTGTACGTTCCGACAAAAAATTTGTTAACGTCGATTGCCCCAATGTAATAAATGAATATAACAGTCAAATGGGCGGAGTAGATCTAACGGATGAACTTATTGGCCGATTCAAAATTCCTTTGAAGACTATTAAGTACACAAATCGCGTTTTCCACGTTTGCTTGACATGACCATGGTGAATTCTTATATATTGTTTAAAAGGATCAACCAGCCTGACTCTAAAAATAGAAAATACCAGCTACCGAATTTTAGAGCACAAGTTGCGCACGTACTTTGTACATTGCAAAAGCCTACGTTGGTGGAAACCCCAGGGCGCCCACGCACTGCTGTTGAAAACAATAATTTAGGAAAAAGGACTTTTCTACCGCCGTTAGATGTTCGCTATGATGGGATTGAACATTTTCCGCAGTTTTTGCCTCGTACTGGTAAAAAGACGTGTAAATTTCCCGGCTGCAGCTGCGGCACAAAATTATTTGCCGCAAATGCCATCTAAACCTTTGTTTTTCTCAGCAAAATTATTGCTTTTACAAATTTCATCACAAAATGTAATAAAACACACCTGGTATTTTCCAATTTTTCATAGAAAAAAGTTAAGTGTCGAAATTTATTATTTTACATTTATTTCCAATGAAATGTATCATTTTAATAAGAAATTAAAAAACTTATTCTGTGTCACTTAATAAACTGTGTTGGAATTTTTTTTGGCTACTTTTTCCAAGACCGCCTGTAGGCGGTGTAAGGTTCTGACTCCATTAAAGCCGGTTCTCTTACCTAATTTAATTTTTTCTCTTTAATTCTTTAATTCTGACCCAAAACTAAAAATAAAATAGTTTCTTTGTAAAAAAACAAAAAATTGGGAACTAGAGGGTTAACATACGATATCAATACATGAAAGTAGATATAAAAACAGTATTGGACGACTTTTTTTATTTGCCCTGACACATCAATATATTACTTGAATAATTCTTTTGAAGTTTTATCACTTTAGCTAATAATCCTATTTATGAGTTATATAAATTTTTATTATCATCCTAAGAATAATAGCTTTCTACAACCCTATTCTAGAGAAGGGATTCTGTAATTGCATTTTACTCTTTTCTTTCTTCCACTGGGCATAGGTATGTGAATCAAGGCAATCCTGACAAAAACTTTACTCAAGTCTACACTGTGTTACCCTTGCCGGTTTTAAAACTTCCCGAAGAAGTAAAAATACGTTCAGTGCAAGGTAAAAGTCAGCATGTTTCTTACGGTAGTCATGCAAGTATTTACTATTTTTTTATACTTTTTTTCATTGCTTTTTGTAGTACAGCAATCGAAGAGCTTTCTTGAGAATAGCTCCACAGTTGTAGACAATCGAAAAAGTGCATTGTTTGCATTAAATATTTTACAACAATTGCTTTTGTTATTACTTTTGTTTATCATTTTTTTTCGCAAATAAACCTGCGGCCGTAGAAAAGCACACAAATGCACTTGCACTTTTATGCGCTGCTGAAAGCATTTGATGTGATTGTTTCACTGCGTTCACTCGCATTCTCACCTCTCACACCCTCATAAAACTCGACACAAGTGCTTGACTTCGAGTACCGCGTGCTTTCGTTCTTCGAACAAACACCTTAATATTTATTTGTACATAGGTACATAGCTGACTTCTATTAGCTTAGTATTTTTAGAGCGCACAGGAAAATGATAATAAGTAGTATAATTTATTATCAATTTACAATCTTCGTAAAAAGGAATGGATTTTGAAATAATGCAAAACGATGTTAGACAATGTTGATATTGATTTGTTAGAATATTTAGCGTTACACTTTTTTGTGTCTGTTGTATTTTATTTACAAATTGCAATGCTATTCAATTACATTACGCAACACTTGAAAACAGCCCAGACTTTGTTAATATTTTCTGAAAGTATACCTCTTTAGTAATGAAATATTCGATGGATTTTCGAAAGGCCTATTAAAATTTTCATATCTCGATTTTCCAAAAAGTGGAAAATATTTTTTAACTATTTAAATGGCAAGACCGTTTTCATACCCAACGCCGAGAGGCCTCACATCACATTAGTGCAAAGGACCTTAGTCCTATCAGCCTATCGTGCTTTGCTCTTAAGACTTGTGAGAGGATTGTTAGCAGCTTCCTCTTTGATACTATCGATAGTCGACTACTGTCTAATGACCAACATGCCTGCCGCAAAGATAAATCTACCAAGACCGCACTTCATAGCTCTTGGCCGGGTATATTAAGAAGTCTCTTAGAGTTAAAGATTTCCGTCTCGTAGCCTTTCTGAACATTGAAGGAGCTTTTGACAACGTACTTCCAGAGGTTATAAGTGACGACGTTAGGGTTCTAGGGGCGTAGAATTCACTGGGGGATTTTATCGGCCCTCTACTCTACTATAGAGTAGTAATAGCGATGTTTGGAGCGAGCGAATTGTCGAGGCGCGTGTTGAGGGGGACGCCTCAAAGAGGAGTTCTATTGCCGCTTCTGTGGAACCTAATTGTAAATAGACTATGCGAGAAGTTTCCACAGATATTGTGCGAGCTGATGCGACGAACGCCTCGGAAGGTACACAAGTGGTTCGCCCGCTGTGGGCTAAGAGTAAGCTCAAGTAAGACGAACCTCGTTATCTTTACGAGGCGGTATAAAATGCCTTCGGCAACTCCACCGGAACTCCGGTTAAGTCTTGCTATAAGTGCCAAATTTTTAAGCATCATTCTAGATATGAACTTAAACTGGAAAGGGAATACGTTATGAAAAGGCTTTCGTAGCCTTCTATACCTGTAAAAGAGTCAAGGGAAGGAAATGGGGAGTTAATCCCCAGATCTGTCAGTGGGTTTTTACAGCTGGCGTTAGACCAATAGTCCTTTATTTGGAGATCGTATGGTGGTCTGCATTACAAAAAGAGATTAACCTCAGGCTACTCACCAACGTCCAAAGAACTAGTATGATCTGCTAAGCGGAGCGCTCATAACCACGCCAAATTAGACTTTCAACACTATTTTAAATATACGTCGTCTAGATTTGGCAGGACAACAAATGGCAGTTTTGACTGCTCTGCAACTAAGAGAGACATCCCAGTGGCATACCGAAACCCAGGGATACTCTAGTATTTTAACCCAGTTTTGCTTTATGCTGAGGAGAACGGAGTTTTATTGCAAGAACTCCAAGTAGGGAGAAGTTGAAACTTGAGTTTAACACTCCACCTTATAGTATTGTCATCTATACGGATTGCTCGAAACTCATGAAATCTTCGCCTATAAATTTACTTTAGGTTACCATGTCACTGCAGCGTTTTCGAGGCTGAGCTATCATGGAAGCAGTAGAGAAGCTTGGAGTCAAAATTCTAGGAAGAGTCATCTTCATTTGTAGTGATAATCAGGGTGCTATAAAAGCCGTGAGTTCTTTCACGTTAAACTCAAACATCACGCTGGACTGCCGTCCATCTCTATGAATAGCAACGTGCCACGATCGGTCTCCAGTCACTCGAGCGAATGCTCACGGAAACTGAGCTTGCGTCTACCCTATTACTATAATTTATTTCAGGCTGAACTGACAGAAGTAGCTGAAGCCAATTATTAACAGCCAAGCTTTAATTACATTCTTGAAGTACCACCTCCAAGTTCGACCGTAAATAGCAGGGGAGTCATAGACGAGCTAGCTGAGAAATGCAGCACTTGGATAGCCTTGATCTCTAGCCACTTGCTGAGATTATATTTCTTTAAGAATCCAAAACCAAGTGGCCCCGCAGAACCATCCTGTCGAATTTCATAGCAAGTCTGGCCTAGGATCAACGTTAGCAGGTCTAGTACATGATCGGTATTGAACCAGGGCACTATGTTATGAGGCCCCAGAGTATCAGGATGAATTTCCCATTCAATGATTTATGATGATTTAAGACGAGATGGTAAGTGTAGAACACTATCTCTGCTTCTATCTCGCTCTTGCTAGAACGAGACACCAAGCCTTCGATAATTATGTTTTGAATACTTAGACTCCGCTAGTACTCTCATTCTTTTGCATTATACTAAGGTCACACAATGTTTACAATTTAAGGGCAAAGTAAGAAAAGGATGTTTGGATATCCACCTTTCAGTGATCTAAGCTCGCACCTTCGTTGCATATGTGGAGCGGCAGCCACTTCAATCTCTACTTAACCTAACCTCGCCCTTAAAGTGTTATTTTTCCAGGCTTGGTAACTCGACACTTAGCAAACATGGCTACTAGTCTACAATTCCATAGTGAATGCGAAATGAAGGCTTCCTCCTGTGTACAACGACCATTAGCGGTAAATTTACGATTGGAAATATAAGTTTACAATAGTAAAAGGGATGGTGGAACTTTTTCCCTAGAGCAGTCCAACATTAAGTAAGACAGCCGAAAACATTGTGAGAACTCTACTTCCCGGAGACGCATAATACTCACCACATTAGTTCTCTCATAACTTTTTGACTGATATTTTAATTGTAAATTATATCCTCTGTAGTCTTAAAGTAGCTGCTTCCTCGTTTTTTTTATCGAAAGACATGTTAGAAAAAAGTCAACCACTGATTACCTTCTTCAACTATGTAAATCCACCTTCACGAAAATTTCAAAGTCAATGGCCTCTTGCTTGCATTGCAAAGAGTTGTAAACATTTTACATCTGTAATTTTTCTTCTTTCCTACATTATCTCCGTTCTTTTGTTTTACTATTTAAACACAAGTATATTAAAATTTGCATTTATTTACTATTATTTCGTTTCCTTTTGCGCACTTATGATTTTTGCCAATTTTTTCACTTTTTGTATACAAACTTTTTATTTGCAAAGCAGGCACTTGTTTACACGAAACAATGCTGCGATTTTTTATACTCGCATTCACCCTTTCTTCTCATCATCTTCTAGTAGGGGTACCTTGTTGAGCTTTGGGTTTTCTTATAATAAGCTCAGTAAAAAGTTGTTTTCTTTTATAACTTGAATACAGCGCAATAGTTAGTTGATCTATGTATTTTTGTGTTTACACTCTAGTACTCAATTTTAATAATTTTTTTTCATTTCATTTTATTACGATTTTTGCAAACAGCAACTCGACTATTTCAATTTAATGCACTCGCTTGCAACCCTGCATATTTTTTATTTGTTTATGTTTATTTACTAAATTGACTTAAGTTTTGGTGATAAGCAGACTTTTCTCATTATTCGTTTAAGGAGTTCTTTCACATTTGTATTTACTTCCTTCATATTATTCGTGTTTTTGTTTAACATTTAATCTTAGAGTATTGTTTGCCTTCATGCTGATTAACATAACGGAAATATGGAAGCTGAGCCTTCTCATGTTCTGACAGAGAGTTACGGAGCAGAAAAGTTTACTCTAAAATACATTGCGCTAATTGAGAACCGATAGGAACAGGAAGGATTACACACTAATGTTGTTAATGCCTGTAATTTAGAGTATTTTTCCTCTTACCCAGGCAGTTTTTGAAAATGGGAAAATACCCCACAATGGAGGACCAAATAAATAGTTCCCCAGACGAAGTAAAAGAGGGGGCTCTTGAAAAAAGCAATAAAAAAGGATCGATATAGCTCATGGATGAATTTTTGTAGAAGTACAAATATAATAATATTTGGAGGTCAATAAGTGGGGAAAGGTTCTCGCAAACATATATCCAGGAATCGATTCGCGAATGGGCATTTTTCTGTTCGTCAACCTAAAGAAGGTGATATGGGTCATAAGGTCTTTCCAACCCTATGAATATCCAGGCTTAAACGGTATCTTCCCTGATCCCAGCTTTTACCGTTATCTACAAGGCTTCTCAAGACATGGTTTAGACGCATTCCATTCCTAAAGCCTTGAGTGTAGCGAAAGTCATCTTCATACCCAAAGAAAGAAACGGCATTAGGCCGATAAGTGTTACTTCTTTGATTTTCAAAACTTAAAGGAGACTGCTGGAAAGACACAGCCAACACTGACGCGCAATTTTGATTTCGTCGATTCCATTCCGGCAATTTTGATATCAGCGTCATGTACGATTTCCCTGGTGCTAAAGCATTGCACAAGCCATTTGGAGTCGGCATAAAATTGTAGGCGCCTCAGTATCAAGAGGCGCCCCACAAATTGTAGGAGAAGTTCGGCCAAACATCAAGCTTTATGTGGGCGCTAAATTATTATTATTATTAACCATTTAAATAAGGCTGGTTAAAAACAAGCTCGATTAAAAGTGTCACACGGGTTAATGCAAAAAAAAACTTATAGTCCGAGTTTTCATCTGCAACTCGCTGTTGAATCAATTCTTTTCTGTAGCGAATGGTTACTAGTGGTTAAAAGTGGGTCACTTACCATAACGTCAAGCGAGATCGATCGTGGTCGAATCGCGGTGACCCGAGTCAAACGTTGGACAAGCCAGTATGGATGGTCAGAAAGGTTTTATTAGGGGATTGGTAGGATTGGCAGGGCAAATTCTGTTATGAGCTGCTCTCCTACGGTCAAACCCTTTACTCGGATCTGTACTGTCAACAATTGGACCGTCTGAAGGAAGCGATCGCCCGGTAGCGGCAAGCTTTGGCCAATAGAAGAGAAATTGTGTTCCATCAGGAAAACGCCAGGTCACAGACATTGGAAGTGACTCGGTGGAAGCTGTGGGAGCTTGGTTTGGAGCTTCTTATGCAACCACTTTATAGTCCGGATATGGCACCAAGTGATTTCTACCTATTCCTGCCTGATTGGTGATGGTGAATGATTTTTCTGGTGAAAAATTTGCCTTATGGGAGCTTGTGGAAATCGACTGTCCCAGTTTTTTGCCAATAGGGATGAGGGTTTCTATGAGAATGGCAACAAAATGGAGCATTTTTGACCTAAATCTGACTATGCTAAATAAACCATTCAAACTAACGCAAAAATAATGACTTTCTTCTTACTAGGAACCCACCAACTTTGGCGTAGAGTGGGCATAAAAACGTTGTTCAGTCGAAATAATTTGCAAATCTCCATCCTTCGTCTGGTGTGAGGGATCAGAACTGCCAATGGGCTTTCCCGAAAATGGTTTTTGTCACAGCGGTCGTGACTTGGGGAAAGTGGAAAGCATTCAAGACTACCTTTAATATTGTCCCCCATTTGATTGTCTGGCGGTTTAGGAATTAGAAAACGTAAACGATCTCCTGGGTTTTATTCGGCAATCGACTGCTACTTTCGATGAACCTCATTACCTAACTAAAATCATAATGAGCGTAAGTAAGCCCACGTTTCAAGCAATGAGATGAGGACAATCACCAAAGAAAGAAAACCTAAAACCACAGGGGGTTAACGGTACCACAATCAGCGTCAAATTCAGCGTTCAGCCCACTGTGGGTCCTATTACTTAGTAGGCATATTGAAGCTGAAACAGTTCAGGCTTGAGAGACGGGACCTTCGAAATTTGTTTATGGAAGAAAAACTATAAGTGTCTTCATTCAGTTAGCATACGATTTGAGAGTTGTGATGAACTCCTAGCCCTATTATTATTAGACATAATGAAACTAGGCTGGTAAAACAACAACAACAACAGAACAACAACTCGCGGAAAGAGCTACTTGGCTTATAAAAACCTACAATTTTAAAAACATTATTGCAAAAATTTTTGCTAAGTTTAGTTTCAGTAATTAACCCCCTTAAGCTTTTCCTTATCTTTCCACCCATTCTTCCACATATCCACTCACAAACCTGTCTATCGCCCAACTTGTGCATATAATAAATATGTGTAATTTAGCCATGACCCATCCACCACAATTCGAAGTAATCCTAACCTCACACTTATTAAATTTTTCCTCGTAATATGGCAACGCTGCGTTATTAGTGAATTATGTGGCAAATGCTTCGTTATTAATTAGACTCATTTGTGAACGAACCAAACAAAACGAACAAAGCGGCTGGTGAAGAATATGCTGGGCGACAGACAATCACAACAACTAGGTGGGGAGTCGGTCGGTCGGTCGAACAACTTTGTGGCATGGTTGAATGAATTTGCATTGCATAAGTCTTATGCTACTGATGAGTCAACTGTTGTGGCAGCAGATGAGCCCATCGAACAAAATGTGAGGTAGTGCGCGATGAGTGGCTCAGGGTTGTTGTGGTTATGATGGATACCTATGTATGTATGGATGTAGTCAACATTATTGTTTGTTGTTATTATTGGCAATGCCTATTCCTACCGCTGTTGTTAAGTCACCTTAATTAAATGTCAGTGTGGCTCGTTAAACTTTTTAGCAACTCAAACCATTGCCGGTAAGAAATGTCTTCTCCCCATAACAGTGGGTTTGGTGATGATGCCATTGCCATATTAAGGGGTAGTGGATCTTATGGAAAAGTGAGCCTTTTGTAGCCAATCTCAGTTTTTGCTATTACTACTGTTTTTATTTTTATTTTCGCAAACACAACACACCAGGGATTCAAGATAATAATTTTAATAAATCAATTTACTAATTGAGATATTCAGCGAGTTTTGTAATTAGCCGCAAAATATTATTAGCTGTTCGGGGAGAAAGTAAGGATATATAGGATAGTAGAAGTAAAGAGTGTATAGTAGAAGGTGGGTTTTGAAAATTGTAATATTTTCACGGGACTATCAGACCAATAATAAAATTTTACTCATTTGTCTATACAAAAGATTTTCGGCACTATCAGGGATGTAATGAATTTACCCATGGCTCGTCTTTCAAACGCACAACACTTGCAAATTATTGAACTTTATTAGCAAAATACGTGATCTGTTAAGAATGTTCATCACACGCTTCTGCAGTGGCGGCTATTCGGCTATTCAGGCTATTGTGACTAAATTTCACACCAAAATTTACAATGTTGGACATTAAACCACCAGCACTCTTACACGATTGCCCGAACTGAGGAAAATATCGCAGCTGTATCGGCCAGTGTTAGTGATGACCGAGAATTATCGATTCGGCGCGGTTCGCAGCAATTGGATCTCTGTTACTCCACTGCGTGAAAAATGTTGCGGAATAATTCAAGTGTGAAGCTTTTCAAAGTACAGCTGGTGCAGGAAAACAGCCGAACGACCTACCACAAGGCTAAATTTTTGGTGAATGAGCTCTTGAAAAGTAGGCAGAAGATCCACATTTGTATCGAAAAATTGTGTTCATTTCTGGTTGGATAGATACGTTAACAAGCTAAACTACCGTTGTTGAAGTGAAGAGCAACCAAATGCATTGCAAGAGCTACCATCCTGCTAGCAAAAGTCATTGTTTGGTGTGGATTATGGATGGCCGTATTTCTTCAAAGATGACGCAAATCGCAACGTTACTGTGAATGGTGAGCGCTACCGCGCGATGATAACAAACCTTCTTTCGCCCAAAATAAAAGAGCTTGACTTGCATGACACGTGGTTTCAACAAGACCGTGCCACATGCCACACAGCACGCGAAGGAATGGGGAAGCAAGTTCCGTAAACAGTTTATTTCACGTTTGGGGTCTGTCAATTGGCTGCCTAGACCGTGCGATTTAACGTCTCTAGACTATTTTTTGTGAGACTATATCCAAAGCGACAAGCCTGCTTCGATTGACACACTGGAAGCCAATATTGAAGCATATATTCTTGAGATACCGGCCGAAATGTTTGAAAGAGTATGACACAAATTGACTAAGCCTATAAAGTATTTGAGGCGCAGCCGCGGCCAACATTCGCACGAACTAATATTCAAACATTAAATTATATCGACCGTACTATCGATTCAAATAAAAGTTTTGTGCATTTTTCTGTATTTAATGTATTTTTTTAATTAAAATTTCGGATAGCTCTTAAAATATCACCCCTTAGAATATCATTCGAATGAACTTTCTTGTACATTTTACGGCCCAAAAATTTTATTATTATGATCATGTTCAACAAATTTTTAATATTTTAAGCAAAACTTTTAAGATTACACTCATTTATCATATCAAATCGTTTTCTTTTTGTAATATTTAAAAAAATGTATTTTTATTTATTACAAAACACCGTTTTGTAGTAGTTTTCAAATCGATCGAGCTCATAGAAAACTTTAAAATTCACTTCAAAAAATATTTTGGCCGCAGTCTCAAAACATACAATTTTTAAAGTTCCTGTGGAAAGCCCCCAACTTATGTATATGGTTTTTTTTATTGCATTTTTTCCTATGTAAATCATACGACGCATTTGATAGTGTGGGCGGCCATAACGAAGTGTTGGGAGTTTTATTATTTTGGAGGGAACCGCGATCAGTACAAAATATAGGATGACTTTATACTAACAATTACCAACTATAGGAAGATACCCAAAATGTACACCTTCGGGATCATCACACAATAGAGCTAAAACGGTATAATATTATAAACAATAAAATAAAAATAAAGCCTGGTTCTGTAACCCATTGAGAACGACTGGCATTATATTGTAAAACCGAATCGAAACAACAAGCCTCAAAGACAAGGCACAGGGTATAAAAGACGTGAAACGTATGACGAAATTAATGAAAATTACTTCAAATGGCTATTTGAATTCATGCACAAACGATTTAATGAGACTATCATAACTGGTGGATGTGGGAATCTCTTTCAACGAAGTATAAACGGTTTCAAACGATATATCACTACTTTCCTTAACCCTGCATTACTAACCTCAAATCATGTCGCATGGTTACTAACCATGGGTCTTATCGACCCTCATTTGTATTATCTATTAAAATCGTTTAAACTTATAAATTGCTAAAACGTATACGTCTTTTAGTATATTGTAGTATTTTATTGTTAAATTTATAAAAGGATGTGTTAAAAAATTAATTTATATATTTAAATTGAAATTAAGTTTGTATTCATTACAACATAGCTAAAAAAGTGAAAAAAAAGTTATCCAGCCAGATTCCGCATAAAATGATAAGTTTTAAAGATATTGACTTCAAATAAAGTGCATTTGAAACCTGAAATATAAAAGTAAAATGTTAAAAACAAAAATTGGAATGACTAATTTATTTTACTTAATTTATTACACTAATTTAATTTATTACACTATTGCTAACTATGGGTCTAATCGACCCAGGTTATTTTTTAAAACAATTTTTTATGCATAATATTTTACATGTTTCTTATTCTTATTGTTTATAAACGTTTAAATATGTACAAATTTAGATTACACATATATCTTGCGTTAAAAAATATTCTTTATTTTTAGTTAATTTAAAAAGTTTGCGTGTCTGGGTCGATTCGACCCAAAGGTTAGTAATGGAGGGTTAAATTGCGTCTGCCTTATTAAATAAAAAAAATGTATTTACTATTGGAAAAAATTTCCAAGAAATATATAATATATAATATATATATACAACGTAAATAATTTTTGTCTGATTGCATTTCGCCATTTTTTTGTTTTTTTTTAACGAAGATATTTTGTTAAATTTTCGTAAAATTTAGATAAAGTTTAACATTTTACTTGCTACAAAATTCAGCATGAAAAAAACATTTGTGCACCTAAAAGCGCGAGCTAGAAGTAAAACTTTTTTGCCGACTTCACAAAAAGCTAGAGAGTCAAATATGGTAGTACTAGGGTTAATATTCATTAGTGGAAAGTAGTAGAAAAATTTATACAGTAGTTAGTAGTACTTAGTAGTAAGTAGTTCGTGGAAATGTCATTACTAAAATTAGTAGTAGAAATTAAGAAAACTAGTAGTAGTATATAATAGTAGCATTAGTAAAAATTGTACTATAACTTAGCAAAAATAGTGGTAGTAATTACTAGTAGCATTAGTAAAAACACTATTAGAAATTGGTCGACATAGTAATATTATTTAGTAATAGCAGTATTCAAAATAGTAGTAGAAATTAGTAGTAATAGTAGTATTAATTAGTAGTAGAACTTAGTAGTAGCATTAGTGAAACTAGTAGTTATTTACTAATTTCTTTATCTATTTATTTAGTAGTGGTAGGAGTAGTAGTACTTATAGTTAGTATTAGTAGTTTTAGTAGTACTAGCAATTAGTAGTAGCCCTAGTAGTTAGTAGTAGTATTAGTAAAACTAGTGGTAGAAAGTAGTAGAAAAAATTGCAAAACTTGTAATTAGTAGATATTTGTTGTGTTAGTTGCTAGTAATAGTAGTTCCTAGTAGTAGGAATTAGTAGTCGTAATAGGCGTCAGAGTAGTAGTAGTGGTAGTGCTGAACCAGAATGGAACTAACACATAAGCATCATGTCGCGACTTCTTACCCCAATCCTAACTTCCGTTATACGATTCACACGCGACTTTCGTAACGCGATATAAAAAATCACTGCCGCTAAAGAAGTTTTACATCAAAAATATTTCTAATATTACAAAAAGTAACACTACATGATTTAAGCTGTGAGCCACTGCATATTCGTAGGTGTACATTTTTCTAAAAATAAGGTTTGCAGAATTTTACTTTCTAATGAGCACAGTATATTTAATATATGCATAGATTCATATATCTAAACTAAAAAAAATTTAAATAAATTTGATATATGTATTTTTCAAATAGAGCTATAGCTTCTTCTCTTCTCACAATAATTCTAAACAATATTTTGTATAAATAAATTTAGTTGAACTCCTTTGAAGTCTATACAAATATAATTGCTTAATAAACATCTTTGGCCAATTAGGAGTATCTCAATATTTTCTTTGAAACACAAAGATAACAATTTGCTTCGTACACCTAGCAATTATGCGCCAAAGTTGCTTTTAATATAGTAGAGATATGAAATAAATGCTTTGAACAATAAAATTTAGACAATCTACAATATAGCTAGGAGAAAACGGAGTTAAGACTTCGTTGCACTCTTGGATGGACTTTCGTCCGCAAGGATTCTTTCACCAACAATAGTGCAACATAATCGAATTTAGAGCGACTAAGCATTGCTGATGCGACAAGCAAATGCCACATGTTCACTTCATTCGATCAATGGCTTGCTTGACGGTTGCTGCTATGAAGTAACTGATGTGTAACCGTTAGCCTTTTTTGGTACAGTTATCTGAGAGTAATGCACGCTGATGCTTTTATGCTACGTGTGTATAAATTTTCATGTCCTCCAGCTAAATTGTGCAATTTTATTACTTTCATTCACAATTTTTGGCACTTTGGCAACACCAATGCAATAAAAACAAAATGCAATAGCAACACACTAAAGCGGTCCCACACTACACCTTACACTTGCTATAATCCTGCACTGCCGTGGCTTAAGTCCTAGTTTGATGCAGGTAAGCAACGCTCTAAGTCCTTGCCGTTGCATTTGTGTAGAGCTGTCGCTTAGTCCGCCTGGCTGCTCGGTCGAATGCTCTGCTAAACATTGGGTCGTAATTTATGGTTCGTTAGGTCAAATGTCTGCGCCACAGCGCCACAGCGCCACTTGCTACACCACAATACCCACGTTTTACATTTGGTTGTCCTTCGATTGAGTTGACTTGAGTTGAGTTGACTTGTAAACAGCACAAAACGCACAATTCCCCCAAAGGCGTTGTACGTAACTTGCTTTTGCGCTGCCTCCAATTCAACTCGGTGCGCTAGAAAATGAAAGCGCCCGGCTATAAAGTAACGCAGTAACTATCTCTTCGAGAAACTTCGTAACCTCTTCAAGTCGTCTTCTTAAGTGCCCGCCATGCCTCCCAAGTGTCCTGTACTCCTGTACTCCTACTATACGTATATTTCTAGTTCTGTCCGTCCAATCGACGCTCCATTATTCAGCCATTCATGTACGTTGTAACTGCCAATAAAATGCCAGCATGCAAAAATGAATAGTTTTGGTCAGTATAATAAAATGAGAATTGGCAAGCAGTCGAGATGGCGAGATGGCAAGATGAATGGAGTTGGTTTTATAGCCTGCAGCTTCTGGTTTGTACTTAAATATTTTAAAATCGAATTCATCAAAGTCGTTGTAAAATTTTAGAAGCATGTATCAACTGCTATACTCCTTTTTACAATTTTAAGCAAGTGCAGGAGGGAAAACGCAAATTGTCAGCTTCAAGGATGCATTTATTGCTAGCTTTAAGGATGTAGCAAATTTTTGAATAGAAGGCGTGCATGTGTTGCCGAAAATTTGATTATACATTTCATAAGATCTAAGGTATTCGTCATATCTATGCTGCTCTTATTTAAATCATCATATCCACAGTGTTTTTAATCGCCTGAGGGAGTAAGCTAAATCGCCATATTATCAAATATTTCATGAGTATAAAGCACAACCTTTGACCCCAAAAGTATCTCGTGAAAGGTGTAAAAATATGTATTGTACTTTTTAATTAAATAACAACTAAATAACTCATTTTTTAAGGAAAATAAAACCATTGGTATAGAGTTTAAATTCGCAATAAGGATTATCTTGAGTTCGTATGCCGGACCTCAATAGGTTAAAAATATTAATTGTCTTGTTCTAATACCGGCAATTTCAGAACAGCTTTCTTCCTTAATTTAGCAAGGGACCAAACACAGATATTTTTGTTATAATCTTTTCGTATATAATTGATTTTCGGTTGAGAGAGAAAAAGGTTTTAGGACGGTAAATTGTATCATTTCAAAACAAAAAGGAGATACCCGCTGGAAAGAAAAGAACCCATCCTGCAGTCAATTGAACAGCAAAAATAACTTCCAAGATGTGAGTAAGGTTTTCTCAAGCAATAATGGTAATAATAATAATAGTAATAATTTGACGCTAATACCATAGCTTGACAAAGTTCAGTGTTTATTGAGTCTATGGTTACCAAATCTTACAGACTAGACTAAAATTAATAGACGAAAAAGAAGAAACGACACAAGGAAAACACAGATTGATTTAGTTGAACTTCTGAATGACTGAATATTGATAGAAAATTCAATATTAAACGTTTTAGTAATTTTACTAAGTACAATAAGAGGCCTTCAAATCGGCGCTTAATCCCAGTAATTACCATTAGCTGAAGTAATCGAAGATGGCGCGACGAACCGCAATGTTATGTTAGGGATATTGAAACTGATTCCAAATTAACAAAGGATAAGAGAAACGAAGCGGCTAAAGGGCAAACCGAATAAATGTAATCTGGAGCAGTTCAATGCGAAAAGAATGACAGCTATAAATAGGACTCTAAATAACGGAGGCATATTCTGGCTTTGAAAGAGCAAGAGATTTAAAGAGAGTTTTTTCTAGTATAAGATCCTTAAAATTCTTCGCATGCTTCCGCAGAAAGGCTAGGTTTCTATATGCCTTCGAAAGAATATAACAACATTCGAAATGTGATAATTAGTTGTAAAAATTTTAGATGGTTCAGAGAGAGTCATATGGAAGCATTTTTATTATATTGAGGGATAAGAAATTTTTTTGGCAGAATACTTCAGAATCATACAGATCTTCTTGAAGTAAACGCGAATCAGCGACACAATGGATTTTACGAAAGAGTTTTTGTCTTATCGTCTGCGTACAGCAAGTAATCAGAATAGTTGAAACAGAATCCAATATCATTAATAAACAAGACGAACAGCAGCGACCCAATAACACTGACCAGGGGCCCCCCGAAGGAGCAGCATAACGAGAAGACCTGCAGTTGTCTATTTCAACGTAAGAAAGAAAACCGACAGGAAACCAATGTTCCTTAAACCAATATTTCTGAAAAACTTAACCAACCCATTTTGGACCCAATTTTGAACGCAGGCACACAAACCTCAGTAAAAACAGCAAACTTCGTTATTCTAAAACTACTACCGCCAAAACAATGCTGACGAGGGTTCACGATACTTTTGGTGGCAAAATACAGTTTATCCATTACCACCTTCTCATCAAGATTGGAGCTAACTGTTAACTTGGATATATTACTGTAATTGGAATCATCATTCCTACTTTTCATATGACAGAAATACACTCGGGGGTTGCCATTGCCTGCCGAGGGGCGACCGCTATTAGAAAAAACTGTTTCTCAATAATTTTTTATGTTACTTGACCCGCCCAGAATTCGAGCCCGGGACCTATGAGGCTACAGCGGCCACCTCCTACATATTTGAACAGATTTTAATGAATATTAACCACAGTGCACAACACAAACACTTCAAGAATGTTTAGCAAACCTTTCTACTTTTTTCAGCAATTGTGTAATTTATTCGACCGGACGATGGCCAGCAAACAAACTCAAATACAAGAAGGGCAACATGAATGCCAACTTTGACCGCAAATAAACAGAGTGGCAAATAAACCATAATTTCACGTACATTCATTTGAGTACTCATGTACGGGCATTTCAATAAGAAGAACTGCTGTGATCGAAAACTAAACTAAAAATCATCACCATATACTTATATAAGCAAAGGGTCTTGCAATAGGGACGCTACAAAAGTAGACCGATAGTGAGAGCAAACGACGCCATATTTTTTCCCGCTCTTTTGACATTTCTCTTCAGTAAGGTTTGCCATTTCATCATGGAAAGATAACGATCCAACAATGAGTCGAAATTATTAAAATTTACTACCGAAAGTCGGAGTCATTGGCCTCAACTTTAAGAGCGCTAGTCGTCGTCATTTCTATCTGAATGGCTTCGTCAATAAGCAAAATATGCGTTGTTGGACAGGCAGCAATCCACACGTACTCCATGAGTCAACATTGCATTCCGAAAAAAATACGGTTTGGTGCGGTTTATGGGCCGGCGGCGTGGTATTTTATAGAATGCAGAAATGTCAGCGATCATTACGACTTCAAGAGGAATTCCCGACCGTCACTTTCACTCCGTCCCGAACAATATGAAGGACTATACGAGGACTTACGGTATCTACCCGGGTACGCATTCAATTTATATATGGCTTTATAGGCTACATAGAACAAAAAATATATAAAAATTTTGCAAAATTATTTCTAGAGTTTCTCAACACAAGCGATGAAATATCGAAAGATTCACATAACTATTATTTGTTTGTCAAGAATACATCAAAAGCAAGAAACCAATATCATATCAGTCGAACATTGATTCACAAAACCAAACATTGTCAATTTAAAAAACGCAGTTTATCTATGATATATTTTTATTAATAAAGTAACTAAAGCAATATACGTTCATTTAAGTTGTAATGTATCCTCGGTGTATATTTGTGAGCCTTTATGGAGGAAAAACTAAATTAAATTAGATATTATGGCGATTCGCAAGTGTGTTTAAAACTCTCTAAGCCCTTAGCATATGAAAACAAAAATAGCCACCCGAGCGGATACTATAAAAGCGAAGGTTAATGCAACACTTTAAGTATTTTTGTTAAAAATCTTGTAAGACTTTCTAAATCCAGACAATTAAAAATTATTCGAATTTGAAAACATGCCTATATAACTCCATATATTTATTGTATACATTTTAGATTGGTCACTTGCTCCTCAATATACATAGTTACGTTCTTTCCTCTCTTTTGAAGAATTCTATACATCTGTAATTTCGAATGCTGGGCATCAATAAATGTATGCAGTAATATTTGTTTGAACTAGGTTACAATTTTTGTTAAAAAAAAATTAGGTATGAATTATCAAATTTGATAGATATTTTGAGGTTTTTATTTTTTCGATCAAAAAGAGTCGATCATAATAAACGCAAACAAATTTTTCGGAGATGGAAAGAAATATTCACAATATCGACAAGATTGCATTTTTTATGTAGTTTGTATGGAATATTTTATTTAAATTAGTATTTTTTCAATTGAATTATATTGAAAAATAAACTTCTTGCATGAGCAACCCTATCTTCCACTCGACCCCCTTCACCGAAAAATGTTATTTTTAAATGATGAACTATTTTCATAGCAAATATAAAATCTTGATATTTATTTTATTGACGCTTGTAAATCTAGGTACATATGTGTTTGTAAACGCCAAAAATCCAATATCTGCATACAATAATTTCGAGTTAATTATATTCTCAGTATGTGGTTGATTTTACTCACACGGGTGGATCTGGTTGCACCAGGCGGAAGAGAGATAATAGTTTCGTTTCAGAATCGTTCTCATTGGTACAGTAGTTTCTTTGAATGCCAACTATATAGCTTTTATAAACTTAGGTAGAACCTAAATTTGGGCTCCAAATAATCTTCAATTACATCCAAATATATCGAATTCAAACTAATGTTATAATTAGCTGAAATTCTGGCACTGACTCGCCACTGGTTTCGATCAGAAGGAATTTCTTCTTCTGAAAAGAATGGGGTTTTCTATTAATCGCTTATTTTATGTAGGCGCTTGAAGTAAAAATTACAAAACTGTTGATCACTTACAGAAATATACTATATAAATCCAAAAGCATTAGCTTTTCTTACTTATGTAGAAAGCTACAGACAAAGGGAACCAAGGTAACTATTTTAAAACATAAATCTTACTAAAAATTGTTCTTTTCTGTCATGAAGCTCTTATATGATCAAAAATGGTAACATATGCAAAGTCCAAAACCGTCATTAGATTTGCGTTAAGGGGTTTCCTGTTGTAGTTTGGCATTTGAACTATTCTTTGTTTTCCTTCAACTAGACGCCACATCTGCAGGTCGCCTTTAACCATGGAAATGCCCATACAGTTTTAACTACATATACATTTACATATGAATAACGCACATTAAGAAAAGCAGAACATTGAAAGAGGCCAGTCTTTTGAGAAATGTAAAAAGGAAAACTTAAATCGATATAAAATTGATGTGTAATGCAGTTTTCCCATTTTAATAGTATGAATTATTTGCCAAGGGTCAGTGTGCGATACAGCAGACGAAATTAGAAAGAGGTATTCCAAAGAAAATGCGAAGGAAATAATGTGAAAAGGAGGCAGCGAAAACTTGGAAGAAGGTGGTACATAAAAATGCAAACTCACACGCTTACAAATAATTGTGCAAATGAAGAATTTACATATGCAGATGATTTGATTTAAGAGTAAGGTAGAAAAGAAGCAAGAAATTATCCTGAGCCAAGTTAGATCAGTGACCAAGAGACAGCATGGAAGGGAATTTAAAAGGGGTAAGAAAATAAATAAAATATGAATAGGCAAAGGGTAGAAGAAGAGTTGAGAAGGAAATGCAAAAGGTTCAACAGATTCATCAAAGTTAAATTAAAAAGTTGATGTTTGTTGTTAGTCATAGTTATTGGTAATGTTTAAATTAAGAACGGATGTACATACGTACATATATAATTTAGATTAACTCATTGTGGCTGTGGTTTTGTAAATACTTGACGAAAATATTGAATTAGTGTAGTGCAAAAGTTCAACAATTGGTCAATTCACTTGACCAACACCTACGCCCAAAAGGCGTACACAGTGAAGAGCAATGACATTCGTCGAATATTATCGATGATACCATCTTTTGCCACTTCGTTTAAATTTACGATCGATATACTATTGCTGCTACTAATTATTACTACTATTTTTACTCATTCCTACTACGGTTTTTACTAATACTACTACTACTTACTATACTATTTTATTATTTTCTACTACTGTTTTTACTAATGCTACGACTGGTTTTACTAATTGTTCTACTGATTTCTACTACTTTTTATACTGATAATACTACTATTTTTACTAACTTCTACTACTATTTTTATTAATTTCAATTACTATTTTTACTAATATTACTTCTACTTACTAATACTATTTTATTAATTTCTACTAGTATTTTTCCTAATACTACAACTACTTTCTATACTATTTTATTAACTTCTATATGTTTTTAACTAATGCTACTACTACTAATTACTACAATTATTTTTACTTATTTCTACTAGTAATTAGTACTATTATTTTTATTAATTTCTACGACTGTTTTTATTAATTTCTACTACTATACTTACTAATGCTACTATTAATTACTACTACTATATTCACTAATGCTACTACTACTTACTACAACTATTTTTCTTAATTTCTACTTCTATTTTTACTTATGGTACCACTAGTTACTATTACTATTTGTACTAATTTGAACTATTACTTTTACTAATGCTACTACTAAGGACTACAAACTGCAATTACTACTAGGTACCACTAGTACTACTACTACCGAAGCTAATACTACTACTACTTACTATAACGATTTACGACTTATACCAGTACTACTCTCATATTTAACTCTCCATCTCCTTATGAAGTCGGCATAGACGTTTTACTTCTGGCTCGTGTTCTTAAATGCACGAGTGTTGTTTTAAGTATTTCTTTCAACGGTTCGAACAGAATTCGAGCGGTATTTCGAGAATGGACCGTGTAATTTTGCCTTCCGATTTCCTAATCGATATCGGCTTTACTTAACACTAAAGGAAGAAGTTGACAGGTGTGAGGTCACAGGATCGATCCGCACCGTAAAATTAACAACTCATTGAATTTTTATCGCAATTAAGACAGCTATGGTTTCACGCTCTGTGGTTTAAGCAGTACCATCTAGTTAGAATTTTTGGATGAATATAGACCTGCTTGTAAATCCGTCAAATCGTTTTTTTGGATGTTATGGCAGCTCTTGAACTTTTTGAGGCTTT
Source organism: Anomoia purmunda (assembly GCA_951828415.1). Lineage (NCBI taxonomy): Eukaryota > Metazoa > Arthropoda > Insecta > Diptera > Tephritidae > Anomoia > Anomoia purmunda. Next base: position 100,319,791 of record OX639996.1, read on the forward strand.
TATTCATTCCAAATACTTAAAGGAGCTTTTCAGTTGGTGCTGGTTTCTTTAATCTTCGAGACTAAACTAAACTGTGACCGAGTTTAACACAAATTGAAATGTAAGGAAGTGCTCTGAAACTAGTTCCGAATAGATCCCGAAATGATGTTGAAAAAGATGGCGGAATATCCGGAAATTGTCCCGAAATAATACCATGGTATCAAACTGATCCCCAAAATACACCCGAAATATATCAGAATGGTACGGAAATAGTACCGAACTGAAGATAGTAATAGTTTTGGTTAGTTTTGTCATATGTAATACCTAAGATACTTAAAACTAAGTAGTTAAAAAAGAAAACCAAAAACAAGACTAGAGGCTTAATTAAAATTTTCTAGCTAAAAGCAAATAAAAAAGCTAAATATAGCCAGAAAAAGGCTAATATGGCAACACTGATCTGCAAGTAGTACTTATGAACAGGATATGCCTCTTTTATCTCACAAAAGCGTCGTATCTCCAATGCGATTTTTGAGATTTTGTAACGCGACGTTGAACAATCTCTCTCATGCCACTAAGGAAGTTTTACTTCAAAAAAATAAGTATCGTCCTATTTCCGCGATACCGTTTTTTTAGAAAGTCAGTTTTTTATGCAGCCACCCCGAAAAGTTGTCAGCGAATGTTAAGATAACATTTATTCATTATTTTTCATCGTATCGGCATTGATATAGCAAAGTTCAAATAAAAATTAAACGAAAATAAATTTCTTTTTCTTTATTTCTGAAAAAACGGGGCGATATATTGCTATAAAATGTGCAAAATTTATTTATGCTTTCCTCCATTATCATTAATACTGCAAATAATCAGAGCTGTATTTTATTTTATGACGAACTCCGATAAAAGCACACACAGATTTGGTTTGAAAATACCACAGGTGAAATTTTTGCGAATAATAACTTCCCAGAACATTTTAATCCTCTTTGTTTTTAGAGTGGTTTCTTAAAACCAGCTTTGGAACGATGCTTTTGGGCAGCTAACTAATTCCATATTTATTAGTTCAACACTAGCTAATGTTTCTACTGGGATGTTTTACAATTCAGTTGCGTATATTTGTCTGCATTATTTATTATTACACTTTTGTTGCACTTGATGACTTTTCAAAACGTTTTATTATCGCAAACTAATAAAATGCATACCTCTTCAAATTTCCTTAAATAGCATTGATTCTATTTTCCTCCCTTCCTGTGCAACTCATCTAAAGCACAAAAGTTCACCATTCCTTGCTTTCTATCTGTCATAAAAAGCAACACTGTCGTGGAATTTTTATTATCACTTGGCGTACTTTTAATTTAAATTGCGCAAACAGCAAGCACACAATGTATGTAAGTATTAAGGTATATAAGTATGTGTGCACATATAAAAAAAAATGTACAGCAAAAAAATTAAATGCGAAATCCATTTTACAAATTTTCTTTTCCCTGCTTTGCAATTTATTTTTTTTTAAGGATTTTCTTTTTTACAACTTTTGCTTTACAACTGGCATTTATCTTTTCTACAATTGTGTTGTATTTTTTTATATTTTTCATTCAACATACAATGCATTGGAAAATGAAAAATAAGGTATTAATAAAAAAAAAACGCATAACAAAATTTATGTTGCACGCACACTTGCCGCAGACGTTTGTAATGTGTGCATTCGTTTTGGGATATTTAAAGTTAACTGATTGCACATTAAAATTATATTTTTCACAATTTTTATTGCTTATTATTGGGGCTGATATATTTTCTAGGCAATCTTATTGGATTAAGCATTGCTTTGGGCTTTTGCTCAGTAAAACTTTGCAATTTTATTGGAAAGCAATGCTGCCTTATTGTAATTTACAGTTAAAATAAAAATCGTAAATTTTATAAGATACCAATTGCTATGATATGCGAAAATTTTATAACAAATAATATTTTTTGATATTACGGTAATTTTTGGCGATTGCCTCAATATGGTCGCGAATTAAATTTATTTATTTATAAGAATAGCATACCTTCTGATAATATTAAATAAGGCTGGGGGTGAATGAGAAAATTAAGAAAGGTATTGTACATTTCGATACTTTCATTGGAAATCTGCACCAATGCACGAGGCAAGGTATATGACGAGATCCTATAAATAAAGTCTCGCTGTTTTCATCTGTGAGGTCGGTTGGCATCTCGAATTGCTTAAACTTATCTTCGGTACCAACGAGCGCTAAGCTCATTGACTGTGGCCATCGTCGGACTCACTGCTCCCGCAAAAGACCGGCATTTAATAGAGGTGGCTTAAGGTATACCAAGAGGAATAAAGTAAAGACGAAGTTGGCATAAGTCGTGCAATCCTCCGAGCACATCTAAAGCTCCAGTAGTGGTTGTTGTAACAGTAGTTGGCTATTTCACTGCTGGCCGCAAGTCGAACTTTGGATATCTGCCTGGTGGTTGTGTCTGATATTCGTACTGCGCTTGAGTGAAATGAGACTTGGCTGATCTCTGCTGACCCTACCAGAGAACTGACTGCAGAAGCCGTGCAAGCAGATTTTATTACTCCTGCCATTCCCAGATACGATAAACAAACACCCTCTGAGGATGGTAGACATCTCTTAAATATAGCAGCGAGTTTCTGTTCCCGAGTGAGTGCTTTCCCTATTTATCAACAAAGCTAAGCAGCTCGTCTTCATCGATAAACCTTAATTGTAAGATATCCTAATCTGGATTTTCCACAATGACTTCAGCTTTTCTAAAGAACGTTGGAATGTTCGTGGTAGGCGAATTCACCCTATGAGGATATATTATCCCCGAGTTGGAATACCTCAATCTATATCTCGCCAGCCTATTCATAAAAAAACGGAGGAATATGTGAGCGGTAAAGTTAATGGAATAAGTGATGCAGCGACCCTTCTGTTGGAAGCCCAACCGAAAAGTCTGGCCTATCTGAGACCCCCAAAAGCTCTAACCCTTCCAACTCAAATAGTTGATCCTATGAAGGATGATCAGCTATGGTTATTTCGCAACCCTTTCGTACCGCCCGATAGCGATGCCGTTTCCTTCGATTCAATTGTAACCAGGCTCCCGGCATAGGAGGACTGCATTCCTTGATGCCGAAGGTTGAAGGGTGTCATAACTCGCCTTAAACAGCTTTGCCGTTGAAATCCGCTTGGAAGGAGCCCTTTTTTCCATCTAACTGTCTGAAAAGATAGTTACAAACACAAGTTGCATACCGATTTTGGAAGCTCAGACGGCTTGATGATTTTTGGTAGGGTTTTCTGCCAGCAGACCATAGAAGCTGGAGGATCTCATCAACGAATATTCTACAAGCCCACATAGCCCGACTAACTTTACTTAGACTATCGTCAAGATGAGAGTTCTGATAAGCTTTCTATCAAATTTTTCAAGCACAGTATTCCGCAAGAGTAACCCAAACAAGGCTCGGTTGGTAACTTCCTATAACGGGCACGAAAACGGACTCTTGCGAGTTCAATTGAAGCCCTAATTGCCACACCACTTTAGAAATACAAGCAGGGCCGCACGAAATTCATGCGACAGTGATTACAAGGTCATCTAATGCGCACGAAAGGAATGAACCAAGAATAAGTAATATAACTAGGTACTAAGACTTCACCCAGAAAATAAGTATGGCTGTACGATTATTAACCCGCAAATGGCTTTTGTGGTTAAGGGTTACTTTCGTGTTCGACGTTTTGTTACCGTGGTGTTTGATAGTCCATTATCGCGCCGCTGTGTGGTTGAATCCGGAGGTGGAGATGACACAGTATTATCAAAAGCCCCGTCGATGCCCAGTACGGCACACAGATAACCTTCCTATACTCGTGGACGTTTTCGAGCTTACTAGCCAAGTGAATGAAGGATTTCCGTTTCTTTTTACTTTTAACTGTCTGAGTTTATAAACAAGCATACTTTGTATATCAGCTTAAAGTCGATAGCGATGGCGGATTATGTACTCAATACGCTAGTAAGAATTAGGAGTTTATACAAAACCGACGGCATAACTTGGGGAAGCTCCATAACCTTAAAAAACTGAGTATCATCGTTCGGCCAGAAGCGAAGTCTCACCATATTTTAGGTAGCTCTAATAATACTAATCCCCAGGATGAGTCCTTACTAAATTTTATTTTCACGATTGATCTGAGGAATGCAGTAATTTCCATCCAGAAATTCGATCCTACCTTTGCCTCGAAAACGCAGGCATAATTTATTAATGTTTTCCATTTGTTTTTATTGTTATTGTTTGCGTATACCATTGTATTTAGTTATTATGCTTATTTATCTAATGGCATATTGTCACTCGCCAAGTTGATGCGCCACTGGACGCATTGAATTTCAAAACATATTATCCTTTCGCATATCAAAATTTGTTATTTGACCAGCGTGCGATGTGCAACGGGTTCGACTTCGCTTCCAAGAGACATGTTGTTGTGTAGTGATTTTTGAGCTTTTGTGATTCTTTATGTTACACGATTTTTGTTTCACATACATACGTGCACACCCAATCAAACACGCGCACACGCACACACGCACACACATGTAAATGTTCGCCGAGTTATGAACTTACATTTGTTGGTCATTAAAAGGACACGTGCAAGTGTAGCGACACGTGACCAGTCAGTCAGTCAGTCAGTCATTCACTCAGTTAGTCGATCAGACAACGCAGAGTGAAAACAGTTAGAGTTTTTACTATTTATTTATTTGTTGTTATTTGTGTGCGTTAAAGTATAAATTTCCGTGTAGAAAGCAAATACTTGCCCACCGCCAAAGCGGATGTTGGCATCTTCAGTGGCTTGCGGCATTTATTTGTTTGCCTACTCATGCACTTCCGCGCTGCGTTTTTTCGTTTTTTTTTTGTCTAATCTACGAATGTGCCCGAAAGACCAACATACTCCGGTTTTAGTTTCACCTCAGCATGTGCGGATGTAAGTGTATTGGTTTCTTTTGTGCTTCCCTCCTTCTATTTATTTATAATTTGTCCGCTGTCTGGCCTCCCTGCAGTCATTCATTTTGAGTGTGTCGCCGCCGCCGCAAGTGTCCTGCGGCCGGACGACCAGCCAAACAGCTAAACTGCCAAACAGCCGACCGACCGCCATTCGTACCGGCGAGTCAATAAGTGCTGCAATTACCACTCCGAAAATATCAAATAATGAAACGAACAACGGTGACAACAATCGTGTAAACAACGGTAGCGTAAAAGTATCCATTCGCTTTGTATTCATTTGTTAGATTTTGAAAATTGTTTTGATTTTGATTTTCCTTATTTTGGTTAATTTTTGTGTCAATGTTTGTTTGCTCTCGGAGACGTGTGCACGATCGGCGTTTTCGTGGGCGTGTGAAGCATGTTAATTTGTTATTAATTGTAGAACAGCAACATGAAAAATAAATGCACTATTGTTTGATATTTTGATGTGTCAGACAATGGTGATACGCTTGGCTAGATAAGATCGTCACCAAGTGTGCTGGGGAATGAGGCGGGAAGCGTATACCATTAGAAATATGTAACAAAGCAAAAGATGAGTTCAAATACGAACATTACATTATATATTCGATGCTAAAGATATTAATTGGTTAACATAAAGACGGAACGAAATTGTAGTCAAAACTTGACACTAACTGGTTCTTTGATGGCAAATCTACTAACTAGAAAATACTTCTAAGTAAACTTTTCCTTAAATAGTTAACTGCATTCTCGAATATCTTACCACTAACCATCGCATTAATATAACTTATTATATTTTGATAGTTCCACAAAAATATTTTGGAAAATATTGAGATTTACGTGAGCAGGAGTGATTTAAAAAAAAAATCAACAAAAATCTCTATTTTTCATATTTTTGTGCAAACTTTTATCACATCAGGTGTTTTTTTTTTTAATATTAAAATACAGATATTTTTATTTATAAGAAAAAAGATTTTAGTTAAAAAGTATTTCCGAGGTCATATCTTAAGTAGCACTTTGTTTACAGAATTGTGCATTTTTGAAATAAACCATCTTTAGCGGCATGACGGTGCTTTTTTACATCGCGTAACGCGAGTCGTGTCGATATCGCGTAACGATAGTTGTAGCTTAAGACTATTTGATGACAAACCCTGGACTGCTAATGCTACTACTAACAACTACAAAATTTTTTACCAATTTCTACTCCTATTTTTTCTGCAGCCATTTTTTACCAATACTTCTATTAATTACTACTACTATTTTCACTAATTTCTACTACAAGCTCTTCGTACACACGCATCTCGGCGTCTCTCTTTTTTCTGCGATTAATACGCCTCTCTTCTCATCTTCTGGTAGCGATCCCATACATTTCACGTGCTCTTAGTGGGCAGGTGTCGAACGTCGAGCAACGAAGTTAGTAGCAACCTGTTATGCGTTTTTTGCTGCGATAAGATGATGATCCGAGTCGATGTTCGATCGTCATGAAAAAAGCAGATCTCATCCAAGATTTGCTGAAGCTTTTCATTGTGCACAACCAGGTATTGGGTAAGTTTCATTTGTAAGAACACATTTATATAGCGAGCTCTATGCCAAACCTAGAGGGCTCTTAAACCGAAAAGATCGGAGTGACCCAACAGGTTCGCCTATGCCGAAGATACTTGGGTGAAATTTCGCGGAAGTAGTGGGCTGCTTGAAACGCATGCCAGGGAATCGTACGGGTTACTCTCAGGTGAATTGGAATCAGAGACTTTCCCAGCTGTGTGGACTTTTACCCGCGGAACTATCCAGCTCCTTCCTAGGTAGTGACGAAATAAACAAGTGAATTCAATTGAAACTTCCAACGAAAGGACGACTTCATTTCTCTCCATACTTCAAATTGGCTTTTCTCTACTAAGAGGACAAAAAGAGCATCATTGTATAACCAAGTAGGATAAAAAGCAGCACAGTAGTGTTAAAAAGTAACCCGTTTGCAGGGTTAGAAATTGAATTTTGCAGCCTATTTTCGTGAATATTTTTGCACTTTGTCGAAGTTAATAAAAATAAAATTATTTTAGCTCGCGAAATTTGTCTACAGGATGACGACTTTCCACTTAAGTTCGGAACACACAATGACATATGTAGACGCGAATTTTTGTGCATTAGACCAGATCGATCGACGTGCAAATCAAAAGGTTTGCTTCAAAGTTTGCGAGTTGATTTTTTAAAATCTGTGAATGTGAGTGTATAGTGAGTTAGAAAATGAGGTAGTTGAATTTGATGATGGAAAAAGATACTTCGTTTATACAGTATACAAAACTATCTACGAATTGATATCATGAAATTGAATAATAAATATAAAGAATATATGATGAAACCGCGAAACAGCGAGAGGTTTTTATTTTGGTGGCTACCATGGAACTCTTAGAGGTGTGCTTTAAATTTTCGCCATATTACAAACTTGTTTCGTGAACCGTTCTAATGTATCGCACATCTATCTGAAAGTGAATGACTACAGCACAAGTGTGATGAATGGCGTTGCAATGGAAACGATAGCTCTTGCATTACCTTCAATTTTGTTTTTGAAATATACAAAAATATTTTTGGTAAAAAGGGGAGTGATAGAAACTCCTGCAAATCATTTTTGCATCAACGCATTTCGTCACCTTCTGGTGATTATCCTTCAAGATGGCAAAATGTTTTATGTGTCTGCGCTAATTTATGAGGTGATTTCGCCGTTAAAGTCACATGACATGTGTTGATAAGAGGGTTTGTATTGAGCGCAAACTTCTGTAATATACTTGTATTAGAATTTGGAAATATCTTCGTCTATATTTTTGCGAGTGGTAAAAAAGAATATATCGTACAGTCGGTAAACTTGTGAATATTTTCAGAGTGATAAAATTGAAAACAAATTTAGCTATATTAAGTTTTTTTAACGCACCTACATACTCGTGAATAATTTATTTCGTTATAAAAAATATTTACACTTGCAGTAAATTATATTAAGAAATTACTCTAGGAAGTAAAATAATGCGGCTGCACTTATTTATAAGTAGAAAGTTAGCTCACCTTCGGTTCTGCTTTGGGTTGGAGGGGTTCGTAAGTTGAGAATCAGTGGAGAATCAGCGAAGTTGCTATTTTCGTACATAAGTATGTGTGAGTTTATATTAAAATATTGGAAAACAAATCCTTTCCAAAGTCTCATATCAAATTTTTATATATAGCTAAGTAATTTAATTTTCATAAGAACAATAACTTTCTTTAAATTCGGCAATTTTTTTCTTTTGGTTTCGTATTTTATTTCAAGCAGTCAACTTCTGACGCCTGTGAGACTCCATCTCGGAAAGTATCTGATTTAAAAGTAAATTTTTGAGTATTTTTAATACCACCGTACAATAGTAATTTTGCAATAGAGCACCCAGGACAATTTTCTAAAAGGGAAGATCCTACAGACCTTTTTTTTACAACTAGCAGGAAAACTTCAAGAGTTGCAGGTTTGACGGCCACGGAATTTTGTTTCCTTTTAAAAAACTAAACACTTGCAATGTCTTTGACACGCCACCGCCAGATTTCCCCAAAAAGAATACTAATAACGATTTTATAAAGCCATCGGAAAAAGTATGAAAAAAGGCGGTAGGAAGAATGCTGGCGGCTCAAAGTGTAGACATGAAATGTACAAATTTTAATAAGAAACAATATTTTTTTAGACATCAAAACTGCAACTCTTCAAGTTTTTGTACTTGTGGTACGAAAATATATTGTGGGGCCTTAGCCTCATATGTGAAAATAAAACTAAAACTCAGACGTGCTGGACTGTTTAGCAAAACTGTTTTGTACGATCTTCTCGTTTAGAAAAATATAGTGGCATCCTGAAACCCTAGGGCACTCTTGTATATTAAAAAAGGTGTGCTTTATTCTGAGCAGCACTCGGATCGATGTGATTCGACATCAGTTTCTGAAAGTAACTTTATTATACGAATTCCAAGTAGAGAAGAGTGGGAACTAGAGTATAACACTCGACCTGATAGTATGGTCGTCTATATAGATGGCTCGAAACTCGACAGTACGGTGGAAACCCTCCACTGCAAATTTCCATTAGGTTACCGGATCATTGCAACGTTTTGCAGGTCTCAGCTATCATGGAAGCAGTAGAGAAGCTTCGCACAGAAATTCAAAGAAGAGACATCTTCATTTTTCGTTATAGACAGACTGTAATAAAAGTCCTGAGTTCTTCCACGTTTAACGAAAAAAAATGATTCTATTTGATTGGATTCTGTGTACTACGGTGTTGCAATTTATTGCTTATTGTGCGATAAACGAAGTGAGTATTTTTTGTTTAAATTTATGACTGGTTATTTGTAAAATATCTGTACTATATTTCCAAGCATTGTTGAATTGTAAAGGAAACCCCAAGAATTTAGAGGCGAATTTATCCGAAGGGAATTGCTCTTGAGTAAATAAAACGAAATATTTTAACACGGCAGGCCAAACAAATTTTACTAAATCATTTAAAGAATACATGGAAACTATTTGCAACGGCTATCTATCTAGAAAACTAGGCTGAAAACACTGGGTTTTGTGGGCGAGCACGAATAGTAAAAATTGGTGTATGCAACATGCAAGCCGTATGTGTCCAATATGTTTCGAAAACAAAAACAATTTTAGGGAATACTCATTTTGTACATTTTATTCATTTAGTTTGTTGTAATAAATATTTTTGTGAATGCACTGTTAATGAAGTACGAACACGTATTTTTTGGTTATGTTTTATTTCCGTCAATTAATATAATCTTTTTAATTAAATTCTGTAAATAAATTCACAATTGCAACACCAGAAATTTGGTGATATTATATTAACAACTAAATATGCAACAATTTAAATGTAAGTATCAAAAAATTACATTTTTATATCAAGTGCGGAAAACGACCACGCGCAATAATCGATGAGCTTCTAATTTTTTGATCAGAATTTTGAAAAACTTTTTGAGTATGCAGTTTTATATCACATTTACTGGTGTTCAGCATTTGCTTTCATACAAAAGAAAATTTTGTTCATCCGTCAAATAGAGAAAACTGCCCAACCCCGTCAGCAAGAAAAAAACAACAACCCGAATTTTCGGTCACTTAAAATTTGATCTTTGTTATAAGCCGTATTCGTTTCGCCAGCGCAGCTTAAACCTGGTCTACTATCTGCAGCATTGAATGTAACGAGTTCGACCAGTTTAATGAAGTATAACCGTACTCGCGAACGCCGAATCTAGGTAGCTATCGTTGTTGAGGCATCGCGAGCAGAGCAGTGGCGAATTGAACGCACCTATAGTAAAATTGAATGGGTAACAAAACTAGATACTTTGATGTTAAAAAAAAATAAGGCTTAAAAAGTTTAAAATTCTGATGGCATTTTTTTTTAAATGCCATCATCTTTACTTTACTAAAATAAAATTATAAAAAACAATTTAAATAAATTAATAAACGTAGCGGCCAACTGCATTATATTATATTGAATTTTGTTGCCTATGACAGGCACAATATTTTATGTACCCGACTGATATTTGTACCATATTCTATCTAGCAAGTAAGTCTTCTAAAATAACCCTGCGGAACAAAATTTTGTGGTCGGAGATTTTTAAGCCAATTTAGGCTAATTTGGTGGCGCTGATTACGAAAATAATATCAGTTTTGTCGAATTGGCTCTAGTTTTTCAGATAAAGACTTTTAAATATTTCACGAAAAATCCTAATTTAAAATACCAATATGGATTTAAATTAAATTTTTATTGCGCGCCTGTATAAAAATAATACAAAAATGAAAAAAATATATTCTTTGCATTAATTAATTTTAAAAAAATTACAAAAAACTTATTCTGTAGGACCTCCTATGATGTCGTTGCTCAGGATCAACAATCCCGTATTACATAAGTTCCAGCAGTAGTCTGCCATCATGTGGTCGTCCCATCGATCTTGGTATCTTTCTTCCATTATTTTTATGTCCTGGTGGAACCGTTCACCTTGTTCCTCACTCTAATCGCCTAAGTTGTCCGGGAATTTGTCCAAATGACTATGTAAATAATGTAATTTAATGCTCATTTTAGCTCCTAGTTTGCGAAAATTGAGAAGCATATCAGCAACTAGTTTTGTATAGTCAGGTTATTTGTGATTTCTCAAAAAAATTTTGACTACATTAACAAAGTTTAGCCAGGCTTCAGATTCAATTTTTGACATATGGTTTAAGAATGCAGGGTATTTTAGAAGGGTACGAATTTGAGGACCATCGAAGACTTCTGCTTTTAATTTTTCCATACTTACGACGAATGATTTTTTCTCGGCTTATTAGTTGGCCATGAACCACATTTGCTGTTCCTACCTCCATATTTTCTCTCACCGGCCAGTCCTTTCTAATCCAATGTTCATTTATAGCTCGACTGTCCCATAAATATATAAAACAGGGGTATTTAGTATACCCACTTCGTTGGCCCATTTACAAGTTGCATTTACAAGTCACGCGGTTCATAACGTGCAGCGGCTGGCAGGGACTGTTAGAGTTTTCAGGTATTTTGGCGAAGTCGTCGAATTAATGTTTAGTTGTATTAGCTCACCCTACTTAACCGGCTGCCCTTCCTCTCTTGCAAGGGAAATAAAATATTTAAACCAACGAACTACTTGTTTTAATAATTTATATAACAAAACTTATTGAGGAATAATTAAATTAATACAACTGGAACTACATAGGTCATATAATTTTTTTTCATTAATTTCTTAAGTTTCGTTTATCTCAAAAACTAGAGCCAATTCAAAAAAAGTAAAAACACAGTTCGTAAGCCTGCTACTAATGTTAATAAACACTATTAACGAAATCATGACCGCAGGTTTTTTTTTTTAATTTTTGTTCCGCAGTGTAATCTTTCCAAAAAGTTGCTAGTTTTCTAAATGCACAAATACATGCTTTTGATTTGTGTGCCTGTCTTAAAAAGTTCTTACTTCCACTCATTCGCAACTAAGATTTTTTTATTTTTTCAACAAAAACTTTGCACTTGTCACTTACCCTTAAGTGACCCAAATTTTAAGCACTCTCTTTGCAGCTGTAACAAACTAATGACTTGGAAATTGATTTGTGGTGTCAGTTGCTAAAGCAGAGTAACTTGCTACAAACGCAATATGCAAATATTTGTCATGCTTTGGCAAGGAAAAACAAATTTCTATCAAAATCTGATACAGTTCAACACTCAGCCACGCCCACTTGCTGTTGGCAAATTTGGTAAATTATTGCTGGCACAAAGCAAATGAAAATTTCAAAAAAATCTTTGCACTACCGAAAATTTGCATAATTTGCCAATTTCATGATTAAATGAAACCGGGCAAGAATTTTCTTATTATTATTGATAGGCATCGCATTTTTATAACACATTGGTGCTTGTATTTCCATACTACTCGTAGTGTTGTTGTGCATGTTGTGATTTTACAATATCAATAAATTTGCGCGATGGCTATCGAACATATTTATTTGGTGAGTGCAATATTTTTTCCCCCATTGCTATTTGCATATCCATGAAAAATTCATTCGCATGGCAATAGACAGCGGATGTGGCCTTTTTGTACCTGCTTAACGCTACAAAAGTGCTGCTGTATTGCAGTTGGCAAAACTTACCCTCCTCCATTCGTACCTTTCATACCACGAAATTTCACGTGTACTCAAAATTGGGGTGGGCCTTTCGTGGTTGTCGCTCCCGCAGCGCGGAGGTAACCTCTGTTTTTTTTTTTTTACAGTCAATAATCAGCAAGGGCTGCCACTGCCGGTGAGTTGGCGAAATTTAATGGAGCGCATGCAAATTTGCAAGTTGATTTCCTAATTGATTTTTTTTTCAATTTGCAAGTTTCCGTTTTCAATTTGTATCGTCATGGCAAAATATTTGAATTTTCATTGCATATGGCTGTTTTGTGTAATAATTATACTAGATTTACAATTTACCAAATGATGCTTAAATATCTCACAACAGTGAAAGCTTATAAAAATCTATTGCTTACTAAAAAGATACCTATGCATAGAAGGCAAAGAACTTCGCAGTTATATTGCGACCTGTAGACGGGTTCTAGTATTAACGGGGAACACGATCCCACAAAAAAATTATTCTCTATAAAAAAATAGTGATCTTTGACTTTAGTGACTAGTGCATAGCGACAGGAACTACAGAGCTATCAGAATTTGTCAGAGAAGTCACATATTTTTTCCAAGTTTTAAGATCATCAGATATAGGACCGTTTTATTGTAACCAGACTAGCAAAAGCACGCTCCAGCTTAGATAAACTTTCCATTACATGCAAAAGCAACCCTGTTGGCATCTTTCATGAAACATGAGAGTCGTTTAGTGCTATTTAAGAACAAAAAATGTAGGTGATGGCACATTTTTTGTTGATTTAGCTATATATTTAAAAATACTATGCAAATAAAAACGAATTAGCTTTAGGAGCTTTTCGAAAAAAAGAAACGTTTTATTTTCCCACCGAAAAGCAACTTAAGTCTCCCAAAAACGAAATAGGTTCACAATAGCGCAGTTTTTTTAATTTCCCAACAGTATATCTCAGGTCGGATATCATTTTACTGAGTTCGGTCAACTCGCATATTTTTCTAAATTTGTTTTGTTGCTTCACTTGCAATTCATTATCCTACAAAGTGTTCTTTTGCAAGTCGGTTACAAAGAAACGGCCCTACTCAAAAAGTACAGAAGAATAAGTTAAGTATAGTAGTGCTGTCTTCGGTTTAGCTTTTATACCTTTCATTAATATTAACAAAATGCATTACTGACGTGAAACTATTCAAATTTCAATATATAATTATTTCCTTTTCGCAAATAAGATGAAGTAAAGTATAATAAAAGATTTATCGAAATAAATGTTAGAGTCTTCAACCAAAACTTATTCTTGATGATTTTTTCAATTTAGCTGTTTTATTAGTCTAAATATGGGAACTAATTACTTACTTACTTATTTGGCACTATAATCGCTTAAGCGATTTGGGCCGAACTTCTCCCGACTCCGAATTACGAATGTTTGTTTTTTTGTGAGAAGTTTTTTTTCAAGGCAGAAATGCAATAGAAGGTATGCCATTCCCTGCTGAAGGGTCACCGCTTTTATAAAAAAAATTTCTAAGTTTTGATGTTACTTGCCCCGGCCAGGATTTGAACACGGGACTCACCGAATGAAGCGCGCACACGCTACACACTCGGCTACGGCGGCCGGGAACTAGTACCTCATAAGCAATTAGTTGTATAGCTGCTGCCAAATGATTAATACATTATTGAAATACATCTGGCTACCAAGTTTCAGTCAAATATATCAAAAACTGAGGGATTAGTTTGCGTTCAAACAGACAAACAGACAGACGGGCACGGTTGAATAGAGTCAGCAAGTTGCTTGATCATTTTGGTATATGTACATGGTCTAGGGTCTATCTCTTTTTTTTCTTATTCTTACTTATTTACAAAAATCGGTTCAAAGTTATAATGCCATTTCATCTTAATGAAAGGTGTAAAAAAAAGCGATTCAAAATGTAGAACTTTCGATTCCTTGTAGCGTTTTCTTTTCTCGAAATAATGTTACATTTGTTCTGCCCCGTGCCAGAGCTGTCAAATTTGTTGTCTTCTTTTTTCAGCATTGCTAATTGTTATTTTTTCAAAAATGTTGCACTCTGGCCCGAAGAAAGTGCAACAATTTCTACCCGCTGCCAAACGTGAGGATGAGCGCTGTGTAGCTGATTTTAATTGCGTGGTTTATTTACTCAAACAATAATTTTGTTCGAAGTCTCAATTTTGACACTAAATGCAAGTTATTTGTTTAATTTTATTGCGTTCTATGAATTCGATTGATGATGCAAGTGAAATTGATAGGGTGGAATTTTGTTTGTTCTTGTCTCATATGAAAAATGGAAACGTTTGCGTAATGTCGCTCTAGAATGGCATTTATTTCGAGAAAAGAAAACGCTATTAGTGATGCCTTTTTTCTCAATATTATTTTATGCATAGTACAGAACACTCATAACATAAAAATGATCTTATCGAAAGAAACGATCAACTGCCGGCTAATATATTTCCAAAAGTTGGATCTGTTAATACCTTTGTAAAATATTTAGATTTATAGAATCTCAAAGTATTATCAGTATTCAAACGTCTTTATGTTTAGAACTTCAAGATTTAGAACTTACCGATTGTAGAAACTAAAAAAAACAAAAATTAATAACTTTGCCAATTTTGTAAAGAGATCATTGTGCAATTTTATTTTTAGCTGTGCATTTGAATTGAAAATTCTGAAATCAAAAATTGCTAACCATCCTAAATTAAATCATTTATTTTTTTTTTTAATTTCTTTTATGAAACATAATTTTAATACTTTGTCGGAACATTTCAGTGTGTATAACAAAATATTGTCGAAAAAGGGGTATAAGCGCCACATAGTAAAATAATCCCGTTCAAATTTATTATTAAGTGCTACTGTGACTAATAAGATGTCACTCCTTTGGACTCTTTCGATTCGGATACTGTTGTGCTCGTGGCTGGTGACTCAAAATCAAAACAAGGTAATTATTTTAAACTCTCATTGAGGCCGCACCGCTCCCTCTATACCAGTCATACGGAAATCAGTAGAAAGCTCTTACAATATGCTACTCCGCTAATAAAATATGAGCAAGGCATTTTTGGCTGAAAACTAGTATAATGCTAGAAACACAAAATAAGAAAATGGGACTTTAGCAAAAATTCCTTTAAATAAAAATATTTCCATCAGTTTCCGATGCAGTTAAAAAATGGGTATATAAAGCGGCTTTAGACTTACAAAAACCAACAAAAACGGCTCCAATAACAATATTGTGAGTCTTGATATAGAATGATTTACACCATTATTGGTTTAAACAAAAACCTTTTCTTTTATTGGCACGCTTCTATTTGAAGAACCAATGGTTTTAATTTTATTCCATAATGCGAACATTGAGCTCTTCCGATAAGGTACCATTGGAGCTCCTGAGATAAATATTTAGCGACAGTTTTAAATTTACACTAAACAAAAAATATTCTGGATTGAACAAAAATGGAATGAATTAGCGCTAAATAATATTTATCTAATACTTTTGTAGGAAACAGATTTCACTTTATGTATGTTTTCAGTCATTTTGAAAACACCTGTGCTCAATCGGGAGAAAATAAGCGTATGTAATTTTTAATCAGAATTTGTAGAAACAGTTCTGGTATGCAATTTTATAGCCAATTAAATTTTAATATAACAATTAGCTAAAAAATTTCGGCGTCACGCATTTTTTCCATACAAAGACAATTTTTTTTGTATGGGAGAAAATTAGTGACCCCGCAAGCAAACAAATTTTTAAAAATTAACGGTAATTTTTATTTGCATAGTTGGAATTGAAATGGTAATTCTAAATGTTATAGAAATTATAAGTTTTTTATATTAAAATGCTGAAAGTTTCATGAAAATTTTGTTGAACTTTCCTATGTATTCTACAAAGTTTAAGATCTGGATTTATAGGTGTATGTTAAATAATCACCTTTACTTTTATTAACAAAACAAGAAGCTTGTCAAAATGCCAAAGAAAAAAGTTGTCAAGCTGTCGAAATAATCAAAACTTGTAAAAAAGTCGCGTCCCTATTAAATTTTCCGACACTGCATGTAAGTCACTTGTGCGAATCGCTCTGAATACTATCGGCCTAAAATAATATAATATTACGCCTGTGAAGAGAACAGCATTATCTGATGATTTCTATAAATAATTTAAATTTTTCAATTCAAGTTGTCATCATATTTGTTTTTTTTTTTAATATTTATGTTAGTAAGGGCGTACCTCCATTAGATATCAAACCTTGGAGGCTTTCGCAAAACTATGTCCTCCAAATGGTCTTTGTCTCTAAACGATCCTATCTTAAATAGAAGATCAAATGCGTAGGAGAAATTTTTTTTGTTTCAAAAATGTTCACTTAAATAATCTGATACCAAATTCCGTGCTTTTTGGCCAACAATTTTTAAAATTGAAAAATAAGAAAATGTTTACATTTATTTAAAAAAATAAGTTATGAAATCGATAACAATTTTCAATTTTTCCAAATTTCGTACCCCGGAACCTCCAAGCTACATTATTTAAATAAAAGCTGCATTTAGGTATTTTATAACTAAAAATTGTTGATCAAATCCAATTTGTCAGTGGATAGTGTTCGCAAAATAGCTAAAGGAGTGATGAAAAATTCACAAGGCTCTATTGTATAATTGGTGGAAAGTTTATATATATATTTATCTTCCGACATCGAATAAATTTATACATTAAAACCAGTGTATAATAGAAAGGTCATGCAAACCCTTGAATCAAAATTACCACGGAAATAGATACAATATATTTTAAGGGTATTAGAAATGAAGTAGAAATATGTGAACCTTTCTGTTTGGTTATTTTTTGGCTACACTAAATTTAAAAATTTCAATAAATAATAAATTTCACATACATATATCCTCAGAGCCTATTTTCGTGCCACACTTTTATTGTGACTGTTTTTGATTTGTATTTTTTATTATTTATATTTTTCGTATACGGGAATAAATACTGAAAACTACTCCTTTTTTTTTGTTGTATTACTCAAATCTCCGTAAACACCAGATGCAAATGCTTTTAGTATAAATTTTTTTTTTATGTTTTGAACAAATCTATGCAAATACTTAGTACTCATTTACTTTGCTTTATATTTGTAAATTGTTGTCAACAAAAACAGAACGCCCTTATAATAATTTATAACGAAAATAGGACCACTCTTGCACGCATTAAGAAATCGGCAAAATTTTTGCACGATGTTAGTTATAAAATATGGTTTTTGGAAAAATATTGGATATTTTTTTAAATTTTATTAATCTTAAAATACAAAAAAGGTCTCTAGACCAACTGAAAGCAATATTAGAGTTCGACTGCGTTTTCTTGGGTTAAAATATTATTTTAAACATCGATATGCCTCACTTACTTTAATGTAAAATTATCCAGAAGAAAAAACAGAATGAAGTTGATACTGAAGAAGAACAATAAACAAGTTCTCAATCATTTTTTATTTGCATAAAATTCAGTTGTGAGCAAATGCTGGCTTCCAAATTAAAATCATATTAAATTCTCAATGCGTATTATTTTATAATTGGCTTAAAAATGCAACCTTGCCAACAACAATCAACCTGGCGAATACGCGCGCCGAATGGAATTAATTAGCAACGAATTGCGCAAGGCGCGCACAAACAAAATAAAAAACAAAAATATGTATGCGAACTAAAAAGTATTAAATTTCCAGCAACAAGTAGGCAGAGCGCAAAATTTTAAAATTTATTAAAAAAAAACGGTAAAATATAAAACGCCAAATCGCCAAAGGGTTGCAAAATGCGAACGCTGGGAAATTTAAGACTTTTTTCCACCACATACACACACACAGGGAAAACACAATATTTAAAAGCTTAAAAATTTTAACGATAAAAAATGTAAAATTTTTACAAACACAACTCAAATTACGCGCCAAGAGCGCTTTACAGAAGCGGATTAATTGAATTATTTGAAAACGGCATAGTAGTTATTGGCAATAAGGAAGGTGCTGGTGCTGGTGATGGTGGTGGTGGTGGTGGTGGTGTTTGTGATTTCGATTGTTGATTTCTACTTTAAAAATTATTCTTATTTCTCATGCCACATCTGCGTTTGTTTGTTTGCGCCATTATTGCTGTTGATTCTTTTATTTAGGGCTACTTATTTTTCACAAGTCTATTTATTAGCTTAAGTAGCAAAAATTTAAGCCTTTTCAATTGCCTACAACGCCTGAGCATATGCTACAAATGTTCTAAAAAATACTTTCTCCATTGTAAGGTTAAAGGGCGTAAATTGTTGCAAGTCTTTACCCTGCCGCTCAAAACAACCAAAAACAACGGCCATTTCACCTGCTTAAGACAGAAACAAGTAGGCAATTCAAAGGTATTAGCGTCGTAAAAATTCTCTAAGTCTTCGCTCTCTAAGTCGACGGCAATGCATTTGCGCTGGCTGCCGTTTTGCCGCAACTACTACAATTGAGTGCCAATTGTTTGTCTAATAAACAGCGCTTGAGGCAATAAAGTGTTTTAAAATCCGCAAGTTAAATAGAAAAATGTGTGGAAATTGCGAGGGTTAGTGGAAAGTTGCTAAGCAGGACTTTTGGTAGTGCCAAAGTAAAAGAAAGAAAAAAATATTTATGAACAAAAAAAAGTAAATCTGTCGACAGCAATGACAAAAAGTCAGTCAACGTGCAATCATCCCCTTTCCACCTTTCTACCTTTCTACCTTTCTACCTTCACTCTTCACTTTCAGTTGCACTCCCATAGATTTACCAAAGCAACCCTCAAACTAAAATCCTCAACTTAAAACCCACACGCATTGGCATTCGTTTTACTTTTGCTTAAACTAAATTGACTAATAACAATTTACGCTTTTTTTTCATATAACTTTCTCTATATATAATTTATTTATTTTTTTCAAGTTTTTTTCCCTTCTGTACACCTTTTTTCGGTCTGTGCAGCATTTCGTTTTTAAATATCCGCAATAAAAATTTCGCTGTCTACACCTGCGACCACAATTAAGTCATACCATTACCAGAAATAAAATAAAAAATGTATAGCCAGGCATAACTTTGTTTCGCGGGCTATTTAAATTTCAACTTCACCTTTGAGAAATGTTGGGAATTTAACTTCCGGGCGAGCGAAAAGTTTAAATTGAGTTATATGCGGCGCAAGCAAAAAAAAAAAAAATCACTTCCCTGGTCAGCGCTGTAAATTCGAGATGTACTATCTTTTTGCAGCGAAATATTTTTTCCATTTCCAAATTCACATAGTTACTCTTGCCTCTAGTAAAAATTTTTTTTTTTTGTTTTTCATAAATGTCTCTGCCTCAAAAAATAAAAATCCTTAAACTTTTGCAACACATTAATTAATTAAACACCACAAGACGTGACGATGTTGTTAATTCAATTTTTGAGTAAACGCAAATTTGTATCTTTTTTTTTCTGAAGTCCCCCCAAAAATAAGTACCAACCAAATTTGTATCATCTGGTAGCAGTCTGCGCCCACAAAACGTTCATTAACTGTGTGAAAACTTTTGAAAAAAAAACACATAAATAAATTTACACGCGGTCCTATTAGTTATTCGAAGTTTAAGTGAAGTGACAAGGGTCAGCATTAATTGGACATTGAAAAATTGGTAGAATTATGTAATTATTTCGTAAGAGGTTTTTAAATGAATTTGAGGCGATGTTTCGTCATTTTCTCCAATAAAATTGTTCACAATATCCCTAGGGATTTAAGCTATGACCATATCCTTCGAAAAATTATCGTCGAATGTTGAATACAAATTTCTTCTTTAGTCGTTTTCCTCTTATTTTTAAGTGTTCTGATAAGTTCTCCAAAAATTAATACGAGGCGGACATATTGACATTGACAAGTTTCGACATTTAATTTACTTATAATTAATTTCTAGTTAATTTTTTTTATATAAATAAAGCCCTTTGTGTAAAAAACCGTTATAAATACAAGCTTCAACCATTCTTAAAACTTAAAAAAATTCAATAAATTTTTATCAAAATTTCAAATTTTTTAATCAGAGTTTTGAGTCAAATTTTGGGTGTGTATTTTTATAGCAGTTTGTAAAAGCGACAAACTTCCGTACTTGAATTGTGTTGGGATTTAGGAAAAGAGAGAAAAATCTAAAACAGCAGCTTGCTTACTCGGCGATTGTCGGAGAGTGTGAATTCAAACCCGGGCAGAATCTAGAAAGAAAACTGATGAAGAGATTTGATGATATCCGAATTAGCAGCTATAATTTTAACCGCTCTGACTGTGGTTGTCTTTTTCCACAACATCGCTAATAAAATCTGCGCTTGCGCTCGAAAATTATTTTTGATAAAAATAAATTAGGGCGAAAAATTAAAATGTGTCTGATATCTCCAAACTTAAATTTAAAGAAGTGGCAATCCTCTTCAGCAATATTTTTCCATAAACTTTTTTGTTTCACACTATTATTCAGCTAAATTTTTAATTAAGCAAACATATTTTTATAGCGCGATTTTTGAAAACTCTTTCGTTTAACGCCAGTAATGCAATATTTTATTTACCTTTTAAATAATTTTTAAGTTATAGTCCTGAGCAACCCTGTCTAGAAGTATTATTTAAATAGGGCTTCCTTAAAACTGTTTCGTTTTACAATATTTTCCAATACTTTCCCGATAAAAACCGACCTTGACCTAATAAATTATATTTGATATAATTAAATTAAATTAAAGAGGCAATCCTCCTCGGAAGTATTTTCCAATAAACTTTTTTCTTTCGCACAATTATTGCAACATTTCAGATTACTTTTTAATTGAATTTAATTGACATATCTTTTTTAACAAGTGGCATCCCTCTTCCACAAATTCTTTTATAAACATATCTTCTTAAAACTATCACTTGACATAAGTACCTAATATAATATTTTATTCGCCTTTTAAATAAATTTGTAGTTATATTTTTGAACAGGTGGCAACCCTGTCTAGAAATATTGTTCAAATAGAGCTTTCCAAAAACTGTTTCCAATTACACACATATAATAATATTTCACTTATGTATACTATTAATTTGATGGTATTTAATTTTTTAGCAATGTGGCGACCCTCTTCAATATATTTGCAATATTAAGCCTCCTGAAACCCCGTTTGTTTGGTAGAAATATACTGCTATTTCTAATAGCCTACTAATTATATTACTTAATTTGTATTTTGCTCTTTCAAACGTAAGCTAACCTCTTTCAAAATATTTGCATAATGAAGAAATAGCTTCTTTAACCTCTTTCATTTGACTGTCATACTACATTATTATTTTTTCTAAATTTTATTTAATTATCCTTCTAGAAAATATGTGCAACCTTCTTAAAATGTTGTTTCCTAAAATTGTTTCGCTTCTCATCTATGTAAATTGTGTTATTTGACTAAACCTAATAAATTAATTCAATTTGATTTTTTAAACAGGCTACAACTTCTTTCGAAAAATATCCCATATAGACTTATATATAAAAATATGCTAATTCGTAAATTAGTCACATCTAATATGAAATATTTTCAATTTTTAAATTACTTTATGGCGTTGCTCAAAATGAGAAATTTTAGAGCTGTTAATTTAGGGGTCTTATCCCTTTTAATCTCAAACAAGGATTATAGGTTTCCAATGGTCCATTGTGTCCGGAATGAAGTCGAAACCTTGAAAAATTCTCGAATGCTCACAATCCGAGATAAAATTGTTGACCAATTTCGCGCAGCCCACACTGGGGTAATTGATAGCAAAAAGTGTGATTAAATCAGCCAAGCCGCTCAGTAACGGAATTTTTATTTTTTTAGTTAACAAACAATTATAAGCTATAAAAAAACATCATAAAACCATATACTTTAATGGAACTTTATTTTTTTTTCATCAATTTTAATGAAATACATATCTAATACTGAAATATAGAGCGGTTGTAAAATTTTTTTTTTAATTTTTTTATGTTATCAATCATCTGAAATTGAGTCATTAGCAAAAACATCATCATCATCGTCTTCTTCTTTGCTTTCGTAATCATCATTATCTTTGATATCATCATTTTTGTCATTATCCTTTTGCGGGTTTGAGGAGCTCTACAACTGCTTTAGGCAAAGTTTGAATTTTTTTCTTTGGCAGCTTTCTTTTAGAACATATTAAAGGATCTGAAGTGATCAAAAACCTATTAAAAATGTCTTCATTTGCCTTCTGCCTACTACTTTTTCGAGCAAAATCCTCCCTGAAACGTTTGAAGTCTTTGTTTCGGGCCTCCTGAGCCTCTTCGGACAATTGACCTATTGGCAACAATGCATGAGAGACTATTTCCGGTCAATGTATAAAATATTTATGCAGCGTTGGAGGCATATAATACCAAGGATATTTTTGAACAAACAATCTGGCAGTACTCAAAGCAAATTGACGAAACTTCTCTACTTCAATTTCATGTCCACTTGAAACGGCAATCATCAACATATGCATTTTTGTTATTAATTCAAAATCAATTTTTGTAATTTCTGATGAAACTTCAGCGTTTTCAAAAAATCTCCTTGCAGTATTGCCGTCATTTGTGCTTCCATAGCCAGGCTTTGGCTGGTCGACAATTAAACCAATTATATCCCTAAACTCCTTTTGGATACGAGCTTTGTTTTCAGATACAATTTCTTTTTCATCTACTAGTCTTGCTTGCCATTTTTTTATTGGAAGTTTATATGACACGTGGAGAAGGCATTCAAAAAATCGTATCCAACCATGAAGAATCGATAAACCAAATTGAATATTGTTCATATTCACCTCCCTTTTTACCATATTATCGATGTCGTTTAACTCCTTACTTGTAGCTCCGCATAAATAACATGATTGTGTAGACTTTGTGTCCGTAAGTGCGTTGCAGACTTTTCCATCTACCATTGTCAGCGATAAATTGTGACGCACTTCTAAACGTTTATTGTCAATAAATACAATAGAACTTCCTAGGTTTCTTATTTCTGCATCAACCCGTGCTTTTTCGGTTTTCGAAACTTCGGCAGACTCTTTAACAAACTCCATTTTTAATGGTCTGCAATACCTTGTGGATGAAGGACGAGGGTTCATCCAAATTATTTTGGTCTTGTAAACTAACCTTAGTGGTACTATACAAGTTATAAATACCGATGAATCGCTTGCACTCGGGCCATGAAATACTTGCTTATACAAGCTATGCCCAGAACTCCCATCAAAGCCCCATTTCGAGTACAAGCATAATTCATATAAATTTTCCTCATCAAGTATTTCAAATACACTTTTTTGTGACAGCATTATACGTTCAACGGTATGATCTAATAGGCCTTGCAAACTCACTTTTACTGAAGTTTCATCTATTTCAATACATTCGCGTTTAGGGTAACAATCTTTTTTCGCAGACTGCACGTATGTATAGCAAGGACATTTTTCAGGAGCAGACTGGCTTATGATGTTGTACTGATGACGGGACAATTTAGCTTCTACCAAAACAGACAACGCTTCTTCTTTTGACATCTGTTTATTTTTTCCAGCATTTTGAACACTTAACCGGTACTTAGTCGCATTAGCCGGTGATTCCGATATTTCTTGCATCACTTTCGACGCATCTAACTGTCCCGCACACAGTAGATGAAGGGTACCCGTTCCCGAAAACAAAAATTAACTTTTTCACTCCACCCTAATGTACTCATATCAAGTTTCCGTTGTTTTGCTTGAATATATATACATACATATCTGTGGCAATATAACATAACATCTTAAGTCGACTTAAGAGAGGAATAAAATTTCGGTTTTGAAATCATTCTAGCTCCTAAACCCTTTACCCAATTTTTTATTAAAATGTTTATTGTAATTCTTTAATAAATTTACTAGCAATATTTAAACCTAAATACTGGTTTACGAAAGCCAAGTCAACGTAAAAATTAAATAAAACTGGCTATGTGTAGAAATTTTTATTTCGACTTAAGATGTTATGTCATATTGCCACAGATATGTACATATTTCAATTGCATGGGCATATAAAAAAATATATTTTTCTTAAAAACCGCAGAAAATCTGCAAACTTTTTTTTTGTTAACATATCACTTATAATTGCTGTTTCAAAAAAAATAATAAACTTTCACTGAATTGAGTGGTATTCACATCTATATCGCTTACTATATACCCAAAAACACACATTTTATAAGCCTGCACGGAGAAAAACATTAAAAATACAAACATACACTTTTTGTACTAATATATTTCATTTTAAGTTCAAAAAATACCTGAGGTAGAAGGTTTCATTGCTCAAAAAACTATACTTTTTTAATTTTTCAAGAAAAATCACTTGGAAATATCAAAACTCTTCTGTTTTTTACCTTGCGCGCACCAAAGTAAAGAAAACGTCAAATTGGCAATCACAGTGCTGGATAACGTTAATTTTTTTTTCAATTATTTTTTCACATAGTGATGTAGAATTCTATTCTCTTTCGAACGATTCCAATCATGGTTGGGTATCTTCGATTTGATTTTTTTTATTAATCACACAAATTGCAATAAAATACCCCAATGTGCAGCCTGACAGCGATCTAGGCTGCCAGGATTTGTCCGGCAGTATCTGCTGGAGTTGAATTCAACATGGCGTTCAGCGCTTTAGTAGATATTATCCAAAGGGCTCCTCTGATTCCATTTAAAGCTGATCTTTGCACCCTCTCCAGGTTGCCGACTAACACACTCCCATCTAGGAAACCTCACCAAACAAGAATCCCATACAGGAGTATTGGTTTTACTATCTACTTATATAACCATTTAATAATCCGTTGGGCTCTCTCGACAACAGTAAAAGACAAGCGTGGCTTTCTTCGAAAGAAGGAAAGCACTAGTTGAGCGGCCGCCAGCGAAAGCACGCTAGGAATTTTGTATTTCCTGGTTTGTTCCATGTGCTCACACAAGGTATCCAAA
Source organism: Anomoia purmunda (assembly GCA_951828415.1). Lineage (NCBI taxonomy): Eukaryota > Metazoa > Arthropoda > Insecta > Diptera > Tephritidae > Anomoia > Anomoia purmunda. The sequence goes on from OX639996.1 coordinate 100,345,231, forward strand.
AACCAAACTCTGACAATGAGCGCCACATCGTTTACGTACACAATAACCTGGCATCTCCACTCTCCAGTCTTAATATGAGGTCGTTGACTACAACAATAAGAGAAACGGTGCCAGAACCCCCATATCGGGTGCCCTACTCACTCATCTCTGACTTAACGCACTACCCTATTGCGTAATGACGGTTCTGGCGATGAGCAGATGGTAGATGAGGCTTATTAGGTCGATTTTGAAACCCAACCTGCTTAGAGACTACTGTAGCCCCGGGTAATACGTTGTTAAAAAGCCTTCCTATGCTAAGGTAGGAAGTCCTTACACCCCAGAAATTCCTCTATGGTCTTCACGAGGATATGTAGGGCAGATTCCACTGAGCTTCCCTTACAACAGCTAAGCTGTGAAAGCGAAAATTTCTCACGCGGAATCCCATTTCTTATAAGCAAGTCAATCAGCCTCTCAAGCGTGTTCAAAACAAACGACGCGACGTCTGATGACGAATATTTGTCAAAAGATTTTTATAATTTATAGAATATGTAAAGATTGATAAAAAAACAATAGGGACAACTGGTTTTCAATGAGGTAATACTTTTTTCGGAGTTGGTCTTTTTGACAGCTGTTACTTGATTTATACTTAGTTTGGTCTGCCGTTTGGAGTTTTGACTTTGACCGAAACGAGATGGCTCCCAACCCCGATTTTTATAAGAAAACTTTATTCGGTGATGAACTTCACTTTGAATCGGTACACTCCAGAAGCCATTGTTCTTGTTGGTGTACTCTATGGCCGGCCATAATGTTACAGTCATTGGATAATGTTGATGTGGACGACCCTTGCTTCCAACAGAACGGCGCTACATGCCATACAGCCAACGAAACAATAAATTTATTGAAGGAAACTTTTGGTGAGTGCATTATCTCGCGTCGTGGTCCTTTAACGTCGCCGCCAAGATCGTGCGGTTTAACACCGCTGGACTATTGTTTGTGGAGTAAAGTGAAGTCGCTTGTCTACGCAGATAAGCCCGAGACGATTGACGCCATGGGAGAGAATATTTGGCGCGTTACTACTGACACACGGCCCCAGTTGTAGCAAAAAGTAGTCGACAATTGGGCCTACCGGCTGGAATTTATTCGAGCCAGCCGCAGCGGTCACTTGCACAAAATCATTTTTAAAACATAACAGCAAACCCTTACCTTCATAATAAAGTGAAATTCTATGTCATAACATTAAACGATATGCCTTTTATTTCTTCTTGAAAACCACATGTGTAAAAAAACACCTATGACTACCTCTTCGATTCCGTTACATCCCTAAATCAAACTTCTTTCTAGAATTCAGTGGTACCAATGTCAGGTCACTTCGCGGTAAATAATTTAAAAAGTGTAGGCTGTGCTGTGCATTTAAGAAAATTACTTTAAGCTCAAACCAAAAATTAAACAACCCTTTTCTTAGCTGAAATAAATTTCTATGAATTCCCAACACTTCAATACATAAATGGTAGCATGTATTCATCATCACTTCACGTACAACTTTAATCTGCATGCCACAATTAATAGCCAACACGGAGATAAGTCCGTTTCACATAATATTTAGAGTCACGTGACCACACGCCCTCAAAACAGATTGCCTTGATGAATTTACGAGCGATTTTGATGGCGTCACCCATGACGGTGGCTGATAGTGATGGTGATGGCGTTTGCGATGTTTATGGTGATGAGTTGTTGAGCCGCTGTCAAAGCGTTTGCTATGCTATACAAAAAAATAACAACAAATATCAAATTAGTGAATGACTAAAAATGCGCTTGTGTTGATGCGCTTTTCTACGCCATTGCAAAAACAAAAACAACATATAAAAATGTATAATGAAAAAAAAAATAAGCATAACAGCTTAACCCTTGAAATTTGAGTCAGTTGAATGAAAAAGAAAAGGATTAAACACGCCAACACGCTGCCGGACGTTCGTTTAATGGAATTAAAAATAAAAAAGCGAGCAACGGCTTTAAAGCGCTAAAAAAAAGCAAAACAAACGTAGTCAATGGAGCAGTGGGAGTATGTTTATCAAAAAAAAAAAAAAATTCAAAATTTAATAAAAGTGGCAAGCGGCGGGAAAATGTTGGGCAAAGGAAATACCACAACACAACATAAAATTGTATAATTTATGCATTTTTCATATATGAGCGCAAACGAGAACAGCAGCTAGGAAAAGGAAAAAAGGAAAAAAATGGAAAGTGGAATGGAATTTTCAACGCCTGCAAAATATGCTCGTAGCAAATGACCCGCACACGGCTTGCCAAAGGGTTGAAGTGCACACCAAAAATTTACTTATGTTGTGTATTAAATTTGTTTAAAAAAACAATTTCAACTATAACCGCTCACTCGTGAGTTTCAGTTAAAATCCCGCAACGTAGACAGACAAATTTTTTGACAGTTGCTCATCAACATCAACGTCGATGGCGGCCAGCGCGCGTGTGCCGCTTTAAAAGTCTCAAGGGAGCTAAAACATACGAGGAGATATTTATTTCAATTGGTTTTTGAAAGGGTTAACGCTTCGTTATTGATTACTGGTGTGGAGTTGATAGGAAATATGAGAGATCGCGTGAATTTAACTAATTTTGTTTAGCAAATTCGTTATGCTTGGGACTTAAATGTAGCAAGCTGTAAAGAAAGTTCATTACTGCAGCAAATTGAAGTAAGCATTTTCATAAGCAGACATGAATTGGCCATGCAAAATTTTAATATTGGATCAAGAAAGCATTGTAATGGAATGATTTGCAGAATGATAAATAAACTAGCTGAAATTAATGGTTTCAACAAATTTTGAGCGGCTTTTAACTGGCACACAATGTGTTTGTAATTTGAAAGAGTGACCAAAAGCTTGAAGGGAATCTATTATTCTAGACCATAAAATTTGCATGTTATGGCTGAAGAACAATCCGAAGAATTCAAAAGTCTAAGAGGTGAGATTATATTTTTGGTTTTCGGACTGATGGAACTATCGGTTCATATTTCTTTAAAAATGACGCCGCCCTTATCAAATTGCTGCACATAATATCGACATTTAGTTTCAATAATAGGGCGCCACTTGCCACACACTGCGCTAGAAACAATGCGAGAATAATTCTTTTTGGCTGCTAAGTCCAAAGCCTGCATAGATACGCCGCGAAGAATTGAGAAAACTAAAAAACTTCGTCGGTTGTCAAATACCAAGCAAAATGCCCCTAAAATTGGTGCTTATAATGGAGTATATTCAACGCAGTTATGGACAAAATAATCTTAAAAAATAAATTAACATCACCCCGATTTTATATGACAATCGAAACTCTTTATTGCTAATTTGTCGTTAATTAAACAAAAAAAAACGAATCAACCATTTAATGAGTGAAGCAAATCAATCGCTTGTATCTAGTTTACAGCCAAGTGATCAAATTTGGAAGAGATTTTAGAAAGCAAAAGACTACGTAAAAGGGATTTGAGAATAGCCCATTGGAGGATAGGTAGCGTGGAAAGGGAAGCAGCCTGTGGTCGGATGTAGTTTAACGATATTTACTCAAACCCCTCGCGCACTGTAACTGAGTAACAATCTAATGGAAATCAAAAGAAGGCATCATAAAAAAGTGGTTTGTTAAGTAAGCTTAAACGAAGTAGGTAGTCAATTAGCCAACATTCTGAGTGGACTTATTAATCAAATTATGGTATCCAGTAGTTAAGACAACTCAAGATCTCGAGTGAATATCTTGATCTATGAATCTCAATGGTTGTACTTGAGGCAAAGCAGGTATCACCGTCACGCGTGAAAGTAACTGGTTTTATATTTAAACTCCGTTCTAGAAAAAAATTAAAATTAAACCTTTTCGCCAACTGCCACGGCAAACTTTTGTGCCTATTTGTTTCAATAAAATCAATTTTGTCATCAGGTGTCAAATGAAAAGATTCTGTGATTTAAGTAATCTACCGTCAAATATGAAATAATCAGGCAACCAGCTTTAGTCTTGCTAATAGTCGACAAAGTAGACATGACTTTGATCTACACTTTCCTCCTCCTCCTCCTCTCTCTCCATCAGCTGCTGTTTGTAATTCGCTGTAATCCCAATAATAATCGTAAAATACTCAACTCCATGGCACCTTAGCCTCAACGTCACTATACACGCACATCTACTTTACCACAACATGCCACATGCCACATGTGACAGGCTAGCCACAAGCGTCATTATGTTTATACTTTGTACGCCAATTTCTCTGCTAATATTGCGCTACATCAATGGACGAGTGAAAATGCGGCTTTCATTTTGGAGGTTGGTTGGCGGTAAGTGCCATTTTGACACTCTGCCCACTAGCTGGTACTGTCGCTGTCACTTTATCACTCCGCAGTACTTCCGCTCTATCGGCGTCATCATAAAACTTTACGACTTTTATGCGCTTTCATCAAATATTTTTGTACTTTTTCCACTCTCCGCTTGTGCCATCTACTAACTCTCATACTTTACGTTTATCTATTTCTCTTTCTCTTTCTCTTCTTTGGTTGCTTCATTTAGTGGCCTCAGCTGTTTGTGCCGCGTTTTGTGGCAAAAATTTAATTAAATGCGTGCTGCTGCAGCAATCATTTCACTGCACTTTCACAAAATATCTAGCACACTCTCCCCCCGCTACGCTACGCCAATATCATCTACAACTCCTTTAGCCACTGCGCTACTATTTTTTTTTTTGCGTAGCCTTTAGTCCTCTAAGCATTTCAGTTGAGCTGCTGCGCCTTTGCTGTTTTTCGGCAGCAGGCAGTTAGTTTCAATCAAAGTTTGCCCTTTCACCAGCAAATTACATTGACAACAACAGCAAAACTGCTATGTAATTGAAACTCATTAGTGTGTAGCATGAACTGTGGCCGCGTTGGCTACCATTCGCTTCCCGCCGCCGCTTCGACACCAACAACCCTTTTTTCAGCTTCTGAGTTCCTGTTGATTGTCTTGTTTGCCAAATGATGTGGTATGTTACCCCTTCTTATCACTTACTGTTGTTACTTGTTTTCGTCTCTCTGAGCGGTGATAAAATGTAAGATTTATTTGACAGCCGACAAACTCACTCACTCACTCAACGCATATCTAATCTTTTTTTGCTGGTAGCTGCTGGTGCTGACTATTTCCGTTGATTTTTTTAAGTTTTTATGTTTTTTGTTGAAACAAATTTGTACTAAAAAAAATTTGAAAGTACAATCCTTAAAAACACCTATATTGACCTCCTTATTTAACTACTTCATATAACTTGTGTAAAATTTAATTAAATTCGTCTTTTCAAGCAGCTAGTAACCCTCTTCGGAGTATAAAATATACTTGCCGACCTATCATCATTCTACCAAATTTACATAGAAAACCGTGACACGAAATTTTTATATATAAGATATAATATATCCTTACCAGCACAATAAATATATTAATTTTCATTATTTTTTGATAATATCTATTTAATTTTTGCAAATTTTGTCAAAATAATTAGCTGTTCTTCTTTCTTCAAAAGAAGATAATCCTTCAAATAAGATTCCACATTTTTACAAACATTACAACAAATAGTCATAGTTTTTGAGCAGTTCGTACTGGTCCACTACTACAACTACTACTACCACTGCAAATCCTAATTACTTGTACTTTTACTATCCCAACAACTTCTACTACCACAGCTAACTACCACTACTAATAATAACTACTATTACTATTTACTGCCATCATCACTACTACTGCAACTACTACTAATTTCTACAACTATTTGTAGTACTAATTTTTATTAATGAAACTATTTAATATGTATGAAATTACTTAAAATCATTTAGAATTTAAAATTATTTAAAATCTAAATTAAGGCAGACAAATTGTACGAATCTTCACCTAAACATAGATATGTAAGAATAAATGCAAATGTCAAATATCTATAAACCAGCAGATAAGCACTGTTGCTTCGCGGGTTGCATTTAAGTATTTTAGTTTTTATTGTAAACGAATAATGGATAATAAGCGAATACGAATACGAATACTAATAACTACTACAATTTTAATAATGCCACTACTAATTACTGCTACTATTTTAACTACTATTTTCTCTTCCTATTTTTACAAATGCTACTACTTATTACTACTACTATTTTAATAATGCTACTGATTTTTAGTGCTACTATTTTTACTAATTTCCACTACCATTTTGTACTAATAGCACTCCTACTTACTACTACTATTTTTACTAATGCTACTGCTAACTACTACTACAGTTTTGCAAATTTCTACTACTATTTGTTCTAATTTCTACTACTCTCCTTACTAATTTCTACTACTATTCTTATAATTTTCTAATACTGTTTATACTAATGCTACTACTACTTACTACTACTATATTTTCTAATTTCTACAACTATTTTTACTAATTTCTACTTTTTAGTAATTTCTACTCCTTTTTTTACTAATGCTACTACTAACTCTCTCCCATTTGTCACTCTAGATCTCTTTGTAGAATCGGTACAGAATATTTACTTCTGGCTCGCGCACTTAGGTGCACGCGTGCCTTTTTATCAGTTCTGTGGGATGATTCGCAGCCAGATCTAACAAGGACAAAGCTTAACATATTTCACCAACAACAAATAAAGGAATGAATGCCAAACACCAAGAAATGTAAATATGTTAGCGAAATTTATGACCATTATTGATATTTACTCTTTTTCATTAGCTAGACAGTGCAAGTTCGAAAGAAAAACGCAGGAACAACTCCAGTACTTTGCAGGGTTCTACAAGGAGCATCCGGAGCTTCAACGAAGGAAGTGCCTGGCGTTCAATCCGCAGATGTTGCAAAATGTATGGGTAGAGTTGGGAATGCCGATCGAAATCCACAAAATAATAATTAATAAAACTTACTACATTTTTATAAAATTATGCATATAATTATTTCCCACAGAAAACTAATAATAATCACTTAGCTACAGAGATATAACAAAATTCATTTAACATGCATTTGTTTTAAAGCAGTTGACATCCAACTACTTTTTAAATGGGTAAATTTTTAGACGGTGGCTTTTTTTGCGACAGGGTAGTTGATGTTACTTTATGTCCCTGCATATTTAAAGATGCCCATAGTAGTAATAATAACTTTTTGGGGGTATTGCGTCATTACAGTACGGTCGAACCGATTTTAGTAGCTAAAATTGTTGCCAAATGGTATATTTGGTCTAATGGCGTTATTTTACCTTTTCGATTTTTAAAACTCAATTTAAAAGTGAAAAACTTTAAAACACATTTTGTAAATTAAGCATTAGGATATAGAGTGATTTTTTCAAAATTCATCGGCCATTCAAAAAATTCAAATCCAGAATCTTAAATAATAAAAGTTTACAACTATTTGTAAAAAGTGTCTTTCAAACAAATTTTGGGTCGCTGAAGACTAAAATGCGCATTTCATTGATTTTTCCAAAGAAGCGTTTTCGAGTTATAGGCAAAAAACTTGTTTTCGAGGTTCTTTTGAAAATTATTCGCAAAAAATGGTACCCAAATTTTTGCGTCACGTTTAGATTTGAAGATACAAGACGTCGAAATTTTTTATGGGTTGCCATTTTCTGATAGTTTTCCAACACTGTTTTACTAATTGAAATTCCAAAAAATTATTTGTGTCAGCATAAAATTATGCAAATTTTTATAGATTTTTTAATTGCCAGAGTAAGTTGTATGCCAAAAAAAGACTAAAGAATTGAATAGTAAATACCTACCGCATTTACCTTCTCTATTTTCCGTTAGCTCTAATTGGAAAATAAGAAAAAGATGCTTACAAAAAATGGCAGAAACACAGAGTTTTTAAAAGCATTGAAACATCACGACATTTAAAAAACTCGTGTAACCAAATACGCAGAGCTTCATAAATGAATATACGGAAAGTAGAGCAAGAAATTAATTTTTTTCAAATAATTTGAGTATCATAGATACAAACTTAATAATTTTGTAAAATGTTTAAGTTTAAAGAAAAAAAATTACCGGAAAATTATTTTATGTAAGTTTTTTTTTTTAATTTTATATCTAATCAAATTATTTGCTCATCTGCATGGCTGCTACTGTCAGTTCACTAAATAAATAAGAGCAGAAAATTAATAATATTATTAATTTCCCGCACTTTAGCCGCCAGCTATAATTAATTTTGATTAAATGAAAAACAAAATCGCTAAAAATCGGCACTCGAAAATGTAAGTGGCATGCAGCACAATATACAGCATAGTCGTACGAAATTAATGTGGCAGAATTTAAAATAATAAATATGAAAGCAAACGAGGCCGAAAAAAAACAAAAACAAAAAAATAGATGCACAGCAGTTGTATTAAATTATAGAAATGCAAATGCAGAATCGCCGCCAGCCATGCCGAAATTCCGGGGGGTGGCAATGCACCGATGACGACACATAGTGCGTATGCAACACACTTGCAACATGCCGCATGCAATCGAATTATTATTACACGTTTGTGTCAATGAAAAAACCGCAAAAGATAACCAGCGGGTAAAAACAGTGATTGTTTGCCTAAAAGTAGAGACTACATGCGATGTTAAGCAAACAGGAAATCGAACTGGCAAAACTGCAAGCATCCGGCCACACAAACGCGCCTACCTACATATGTACATCCAATCGCATTGCTAGCGGCATTAATTACACTTAAATGTTGACCACATGCCAGGATTTGAATGCAACGATGCAATGCGAAAAGTATGGAAAGCGAGATGTGCAAAATTAAAGCGAAAAGCCTGCGAGCTGGGCGAGTGTAAAGCGTGGCTTTGAGATTTCCAGTATTTGCTTTGCAGCAATGCAACAACAATGAATCAGCAGCATGTTGTTGTTGCCATTGCAGCGGGAGTGGTATTTTGAGTGTGGGCGTGGCAGCTGGCGGCACTCCCCGGGGGCCTGCTATAGCCAACCCTTTGATTTTGTGGCTTTTGTCGCGCAAATAAATAAACATGAAAAAAATTGCAAGCGGAGAAAAGCCGAATTTGTCACTAGAGTGCAACGTCGCTCAGTGCAAATGCAATGTCAACATCATAGCTAGTGGCATGCTATGGTTTTTTTTGCAATTCTTGTCACTGCAATCGCCTTTTGTGATTAAATCATTAAATTCATACGGCTGAGCGGCTAAACGGCTGCCCACAGCAATGCAGCACCCAGCGCCCAGTCTATTTTGTATGCAACAGCGAGACATTAATTCCAAAATGGTTCTGTTTTTTTTTTTGCGATAAATTTAAAATATTTCCATTACTTTTTCACCGACCATCTCGCGCTGTCCGTCCACCAGTTCGTGCGCTAACATGGTGCGCCCCTTTTTTTAATTAAGCCCGGTCACGTGCAACATATGTATATGCAAATTATTTGCATACTTCCAGGCGGTTGACAACTTATTTCACATGGCTTTTGTGCACTTTTGTAATGTCCAGCTCCATTTTGTACGACTGTCCCCAAATCAAAAAAAAAAAAAATTATTATTAATATCGAATATCCTCTAAAAACGCATCCACAAATTCGCACTTAACTTAATTTGTATGCATGTTGCATAATTAATTTCCTCCCTCATGCAATGCCACATGCTCAGTTATGTGAGTGGTGTAACAAGAAGAATATCCTTTCAACTATTGTCATCCGAAACGTACCACAAAAGCGTAGCTTCCCAAAGTTGCAACGGAAATGCAATTTGCCGCAACGTAAAATTCAATAATATGCCAGTCATTCGGCTTTGTTTACAGTGTTATCAGTGTTAGGCTTGACCGAGCGGTGCTTTCTTGTGATGGTGTTTGTATTGGTGTTGTACAAAAAGCCATTAAATTCAATCAAATTTCAAAATCCCCTATCATTCCAGTACAAGTGTATAGAAAGGCAGAATGAATCTAGTTAACATTTTCGAAGGTATTCACTGTCAGGCTGTGTATAAATAGTAAAAATTTGAAGTACAGTGTTTGGTATTTACAAATTTTAAGTTTAAAAGTGAAAAGTGATGACTTAGGCCTGGAGTTCAATTTGAACTATCGATATGGTTTCGTGTGTAGAAGTCCATGCAAGTCGTAAAAGCCTCCGATCCATTTGCTCCATGTTATAGGAGACGGAAGGTGTGCTTTCTGTGTTTTGATGTGCCCACTCTTTGAGGAGCTGACACCTTCGGGTCACTATTTTGTCGCAGCCAAGCTTCACAGATGCCACTGTGTAACAAAAAGCGCATGGGCATTGGCACAAGTAAACCTCGACGTTGGAAAGCTGCAATCATAACAGATAGCCAATCACTGCGCCAACTCGAGGTGCACATCTATTCGGTATCTTTGTCGACCTCAAATCCGCTTTAGACAGCATCCAAAGAAGCTGCCTACATGTCAAGATGTCTGAATTTTCTATCGCAGCAAAACTAAATAATACATAAAATGGCGTGAAGCAACACCACAAGCTCTGTCAGAATTGAGGAAAATCTCTCCAAACCATTCGATGCCAACTGAGGTTTCAGCGTGACTCCCAATCGTGTAAGTTCTTTAGCCTTTTATTGAAAAATATAATTTGAGCTGCAGAATTAAACTGGTCAATCACCATTTTTTTTTATAACAGAGTACAACTGACGGGGTATTCCGATGACATCGACAACATTGACCTCCATAACCGTGCCGTTAATTCTGCCTTTTCCAAGCTGGATAAAAAAGCGAAGTTGAAGTACCTTCTGACATCAAGTGAATATGCTTATTATGAGTTCCGCCCGAAATAAGTTCCACTTCGAAACAGTTAGTGAAATTCGAAACTCGAAATTACAACTCTGTGTTTTGTTTACAAAGTCTTAATTTGAGAAAAGCCAAAAGCAATAATTTAAACATTTAGGGTCCCTGTTGTTTAAATCAAATTTAATAAAAGCGCACATTTAGGCAATTGATTAATTGTACGTTTGTACGATATTAAAAATACAAAACAAAGAAGCGTTTAAATATTTATTGAACGCACTAACCCATGCATTACCAAATTCAATATAGAAATTTGGTATTCCGCTAATCGATAAACTCAGCGCTTCTCTTCGTTTTTTTGCGGAGGGTATCTATTTAGCAAAGTGGTATTGGTAAAGACTTTGAAGTTGGTCTCGCGTAATTTAGCTCCAATGTACGCTGCTTCCAAAACTCTGTCACATTTTCTCAATTCGCCCTCACAAAGCCGCTGGCAATGTCCAGTTTTTTCGGTATTCTATTTAAAAGGATATCGTGCTGGTTCTTATTTCTCATTTTACTCCTCTCTCGAATTTAAGAGAAAACTTTCAGCGAAAATGGCTACACTTTTCGCCCACAATTAGTGTTGCTGATGAGCGAAAAATTTATAATGAGGGAAAAGTGAAAATTGAAAAATTTCTGGCGAAAGTGAAACTCAGGATAAGGTTGAATAAGATATGTGACTCTCTTGACTGATCAATCAGAGCGTCACATTATTTCGCGATTCAGTCTGTCAACAAAATGAAATCATGGGCAGATGAAGAGCTGGCAAGCGAAAAGGTGGGCTACCTGACTCAAATACGCGAAATAACTGCCAAACGGAACAAGAGAGTGAAAATTTGTTTCACTTCATATTAATACGTAAAGAATAGGTGTATTTTTCAATTTTTGAACGATAACTAAGAATATAATGCTCAATTTGGCATGCCATTATTGGGTTTACTTAACACAAATAAAAAAAAAATCAGTTGTCATATTCCGCTCTATCTTCATAGAAAATATTTGACACAAGTATGAGACAATTCCGTAAGAACCACAAAGGCCGGATTTCTCAAACTGATGTATGTCACAATATCAACTTTGGATTTTAAAAAGTACATGACGGCTATATCCGCTAAAATAAAAAGCGTATATTATGTTAAAAAAAATGTATTCAATAATTGATTTCAATCATCTTTCCGCCATCCGGAGGTGGATACCCTCCATAGGTCGGAAGATATAACAAGTGATCCATGGAAATTGACATGAAAAAACCATTGTCCAAAAAAGGGTTAATAGTATTAGTTATACTAAATTACGATACTTCAAATCAAAGCTCTAATTTTGCGGAACAAAGGCAAATCTTTTTAAGGGGATTTCTTTTAAACAGTGACCGAAAATAATCGTTCTTTTTACATTTTTTCGTATACAAAAATCATTGGAAAGAACTCATTCTAAGCAAAATCCAATATACCAATCCAATAGCTATGTGTATTTAGAAGATTTTTTTTTATTTTAAAATATTGCATTGCATTTCGCGATTTTAATTTTTTCAAAGAAATTTGATAGATATTTTGTAATTCTAATTTTTTGGCTATAAAATTGGTTTCAAATTTTTCTAATAGCAATCGATCGAAATTTTTTGTTTTTTTTCGACCATGAAAAATACGTCTTTTATTATTGTAATCGCCGTGAAGTTTATTTTTAATTTATTATGATCGATAAATTTAAAATCGAATTATAATTATCAAATGTAATCGGCAAGTGTTAAATTCAAGAAACCGGTTATTTTTAATCGAAAAAATTAATATCACAATATGATGATTAAATTTGTTCGAAAAAGTTATAATCATTATAATCCCTGCTTTTAAATTTTTTGAAAATAATTTCTTTTGTTAACTCTCTCATGGTCTACTGCCTCGCTAAAATGAAATGTTTACCAGGAATTTATGCATTGGCAAATACAAAGTCAATTTTAATTAACCGCCTTCACTTCGTCGCGCACACAAATGGGAAAAAGGGTCATGTAAACATGCAAATAACGTTGCTCATCTATGTATATCCAAATATATTTACATATACGCAAATATCCAGCTATGATATATTACATTCTCGCTAGTGGATTGCATGAGTATTTATTTGCATGCACTCTGTGTGAAATTCTGATTGCAAATGCAACACATTAATGCAATGTTAAACATTGTCGACGTCCACCTACCGGCTCGGCTCAGCGGTGGCAGCTTACACCTACACTCGCCTAACTCATCTACATATTTATGTAAAATACAAATCACAGTAAATTGGTGGTTCCATCTCACCAAAGCGCCACTTTCAAAAATACCATGCGGTTTGTCCACTTAAACGGCCCCTCATGCGGTGTTCTTGTTGTTGCTGCTGCCGCCAATGCACTAAATCAACGGTACTGCATTATTATTGTTGTTGCTATTCTACTTCTGCCGCCGCTGTTAGTGTCAATGTCGACTAAATAACCTTGTTAGCGATTTTAATTAAAGGTGTAAATATTGATATGCACTGCGGCGTTGGTGTCATTGATTCGACTCATTGCAGTGACTTCTCCATTACAATTTAGCATCGATGCTAAAATCTATAATTTTGTAGTCATAATGTATTAATGGCAGTGCTGCCAGAGTGCATGAAATGGCAACGGCATTAATTTTGTACAGGTCAAGACTGGCGAAGAATTGTCTACCTAAAATGGAAAGTATTCGTCTGGCTAGATCGGGGCACTGGCACAGCAGGTGCAAAATCGTTTCCTCCTCTTCTTCGTCTGGACAACTTCCACAGAAGTCATACAATCGTACGCCTAATCGATAGGCGACTTTACATATCAAACATTTCCCTATTATTACAGATACAATAAGGTTGACGTTATGCTTATTTAACTTCAATAGCAAGCCCATGCGTTTAGCACTAAGTACCGGTCAAAACTGCCTGACTGTTCTACAAGCTATCTCGTTGCGTCATCTGTCATCGGCCACCCTAAGAAGCAATAGGAATGCTACAAAAGTTTTTTTTAAATAAAACAAAAACGGTTTGGGATATGAATTAAATTCTTCATTCCTGTGAAAGTACATTCGATGCCATTTTGTATGTAACTCGATTTCTTGTGCATGGGCACCACCGTCACGCTTGCAGAAGTCCAGACGCTGAACCCAATTTTCGACGGTTTTCAAGCATAAATCGGCCGATACTACTGCAATTTCACTTTCGATATTCGTACGAAGTTCATCAATCGTCGCTGGCTTGTTGGCATAGATCATAGACTTGACGTAGTCCCACAGGAAGTAGTCTAACGGCGTCAAATCGCACAACCGAGGCGGCCAATTGGCTGGGCCATTTCGTGAGATAACACGTTCACTAAACTTGGTTTTCAATAAATCGATTGTGACATTCGCTGTGTGGCTTGTGGTGCCGTTCTGTTGGAACCACATATTGTCCAAGTCCATATCATCCAATTTGGGCCAAAAATATTCGGTTATGATTGAGCGGTAGCGATTCCAATTCACAGTAACGTGCCGGTCTTGATCATCACGGAAGAAGTTCGGCCCAATGACGCCGCCGGCCCATAAACCGCACCAAACCGTAATTTTTTCGGGATGCAATGTTGAGTCATGGAGTACGTGTGGATTGCTGCCTGTCCAATAACGCACATTTTGCTTATTGACGAAGCCGTTCAGCCATAAATGACGACAACCATAAACTGGGCGTAGCGCTCTTAAAGTTGAGGCCATTGACTCCGAATTTCGGTAGTAAATTTTAATAATTTCGGCTCGCTGTTGGATCGTATATCTTTCCATAATGAAATGGCAAACCTTACTGAAGCGAAATGTCAAAAGAGCGTGGAAAAAATGGCGTCGTTTGCTGCCACTATTGGTCTACTTTTGTAGTGTCCCTATTGAAAACCCCTTTATTGTTCGCTTTTTTGCATTTATGAAAATAGCCCGTTATTTTCAAAATTGGATAAATCTGAATGTAAGTTTTGATCATATCGCAGTGTATTGATTTCGTACGAAAATTACGTGAAAGACGTTATTTGATAAAGTATATGAGTCTATCTATGAAAGATCGAGTTATTTCTTTCCGATTTTTTCATGCCCCGATTAATTTTATTCTCGAAACGATACATAAATTCATTTTTTTAATTTCATTTTGGCATCTCTAGTTCGAATATTAAAAAGCTAACAGCAATTTGAAACATAAAAAAACTGTACGAATTGCACGCATTCTGTTGTCACAATTTTCCCCAGCATATATTGTTGCATATTTCAGGGCGCAATATTTGCTCAACTTTGTGAGTGAAACACTAAATGAATCCGTTATTAGTAAGTTAAGCGAACCCCATTTAAATTCACCTCAACTTTTCACACGGCAACGCCATTTCAAGCAATTATTTACTTAACCAAATGTGTAGCCGGATATCAAGAGATAAAAACCTCTCTAATGCCTGCAACTACGCAATCAATAAAGCGCACGCATACTTGAGTCTATAAATTAAATGTCCATTAGAGGGCCGATCGGCAGTATGTACAATGTGGCACCAACTGATGGACATTGAGCAGAATAAAGCAAAAAAAAAAACAAACAAAATAGCGACAGCATAACAAAATATTAGCATAGCAAAGTAGCATCAAATATACTGCTGACAGGTAAGTGGAAACACACACACACACAAATAAAAGTGCATGCAATAGATGATTGCACAAACTGGCACACATTTTCCAACAACAACATTTGCAACATAACAAAATTGAGTTAACTGCGCGACGAGAGTGACCATAAGTGGCTATCTGGTTTAGAGTCTATATATTAAAACACAACACCACACGCGCTTACGCACATATGTATGTATGTATGTGTGTATGTTGCTGTGTGTGTGTGTGTACTTTGTTGACTTAACTGTTGAATGAAATTTTGAAAATTTTAATTATGTCGGCTATCAGTTGCACTTACGGTTGTGTACAACAAGCCAACCATATATGGGGGTGGCCGGGCTAATAAGTGTGGAGTAAAATAGTAAAAACCAAGTACACAGAGCGAAAATGCCACCTAAAATGCCCTATGAATCAGAATAAAATTTAGCGGATTACTCTATGATTCTTTATCAATAAGAGTACCTTCTTATTATGACTGCATACGTCTTTTGCATCAAGTCAGGATGATAATCTGTAAAAATTACCCGTTGTTATTAGATTATAACACTTTCAATAAAATCTAGTAGATAGCATATAAAACTAAGATGAAGACCTCTGCAATACAACTAAGGAGGGAATCTTGGGTTTTAAAGGAATTTCCCCTTAATTTTAATAAGCCATATCGATAAGAAAGTATTGCCACGTAGAATTTTGAAGTAGAACTTTTTTAACGGCAGTGATTTTTTACATCGCCTAACGAAAGCCGCATCAAAATCGTATAAAAAAGTCGCGTCAGAATCGCTTTACTAATTTTTACCACTATATTTTGCTAATTTCTTTCACCATTTTTACTAATACTACTACTAATTTCTACCACTATTTTTTACCGATTTCTACCACTATTTTTACTAATTTCTTCCACTATTTTTACTAGTTTATACCACTATTTTTACTAATTTCTCTCACTATTTTACTAATTTCTACCACTATTTTTACTAATTTCCGCCACTGATTTTACTAATTGTACTAATAATTTCTACCACTATTTTTACTAATCGCAGTACTAATTTCTACGACTACTTTTTTAATTTCTGTTACCAAAAGAAGTTTTATTTCTGGGTCGTGCACTTAGGTGCACTCGGGTTTTTTAAAGTGCATTATTTTCTGATAAGAAATTTCCCATTGATTTTTTTACTACTAAATCTTATACTAATAATTTTATAATTTTATAATTCTTATAGTTTTAAAGCGTCTCCTTTGCAATATTTTTTGAAACTTTATTGTCAACTGGCAACTTTAATACAAATGCACAAGAAAGACAACGGGAGAAACGAGAGCGTCGAGTAAAGGTATTTATCTTTAAAAACAATTATAACTTAATTCATTGAAAACTCCTGGACCAATAAACTCAAATCAAAAATTTTCATTTTTAAAATCTAAAAATTTAAAGAATAATATTCATAAACCACGCAAGCATCCAAGTGCGCGAGCCAGAAGTAATACTTCTGTGCCGATACTACTAAGAGATTTAGAATTAAATATGGGGTAGAGTTTTATAAAACATCCTTTTTATAGCATTTAGCATGAGTGAAAATAGTAGCAGAAATCAGTAATAGTAGGAGTAGCATTAATAAAAATAATCGTAATAATTAGTAGTAGTATTGGTAAAAATAATAGTAGATATTAGTATAAACAGTAGTAGAAATTAGTACAATAATAGTAGAAACTAGTAGTAGCACTGACAAAAATAGTAGTAGAAATAGTAGTAGAACATACTCAAAAAAAAGGCACAGCATACTCAAAATAATAATAGCAATAAATAATACATTTAGTCAAAATAAAAGAAGAAAAATTGTAGTAGTTATTAGTGGTAGCTTTAGTAAAAATAATAGTAGAAATTTTTCAAAATAGTAGTATAAAAATTAAAACAGTAGTAATAAGTAGTAGCGCTAGTAAAAATAGTAGCAGTAGCAGCCGTAGTGTTAAGTAGTACCTTTAGTCAAAATAGTAGTAGAAATATTGTAGAAGTAATTAGTGGTAGTAAGAAAAACTTGTAGTAGAAATTATTAAAAATAGTATTAGTAACTATAGTATTATTAAAATTAGCAGCAGTAGCAGTAAGTAGAATAGCAATGACTACTACTACATTAGTAGTTGCAGTAGTAAATATAAGTAGCGGCAGTTAGAAGTAGTAGCAGAAGTTGTAGTATCAGTATCTGCAGTGCTGAACCAGTCCCGCATTACTGAAAGGTCTTGCAATGGTAACGAAATAACCAGTCCAAAATATGCACCTATGTTTTTTTCCAAATGCAAGCATCCTGTCGTGACTTTGTGACGCGACTTGCGTGACGCGATTGAAAAAAGTACTGCCGCTAAAGAAGTTTTACTTCAAAAATTTAAAGTAGATTATTCAGAAGGTAAATAATCCCCACAGTTACTGTCGCCAAATAAATTTTTTTTATAAAATTTGGTTTATGCAATATTAGTTTATTTTACGAAATGTTCACAATATATAATTTGTATGGTAGGTATATATGTATGTATGCATATTCTGTATTGAAAAGGGTTCTTTTAAAAATTAAAAGTTTTCCATATAAATTTACTCAATATTGGACCCGTTTCTTTGAAACCTAGTTGCAAAAGAACACTAGGTAGGATAACGAATTGCATGTAAAGCAACAACACTAACTCGGAAAAATGTGCGAGTTGAGCCAACTCGGTAAAATGATATCCAACCTGAGATGTAGCGTTGGGGTGTGAAAAAACTGCGCTATTGTGAATTAGCCCTAAGAAAATACATGGGAAATTTGGATTTAAGACCTAGTTCGTATTTATTTTCAAAAATTGCCGGCAAACCTCTTTTGCGTTCTTAAATAGCAGTAAACAAATCGCAACTTTCATGAAAGAGGCTAACAGGGTTGCTTTTGCAAATAAAGGAAATTTTATCCGAGTTAGAGCGTTCTTTTGCAGCTGTTACATTAAAATGGCGCCAGTACTAATTTTTATAATTTACTTTATATGATTTTTAACATAAAAACTGGCATAATTGTTCTTTCAATTGCATATTTTTGGACGAATTTCTATAAAAAGTAAAAACAGCCATTTTCCATTTCATTAGATTTGAGGAGAAATTGAAAATAAAATTAACTAGATTTTCTCGCAAAAATTTCTTCAATCTGACCGCCTCTCGCTCTCCTTTGCATCCAAGCTTTTTAGACATCGATCTCATTAATTTTCGGTGAACTTTTTAGCTCTGTGTAGTGCGAGTGTGTTGGTGGAGTGCGACATACCTACATATCAGTATTTTGTGGCATGCAACGGTAAACTGCATTAATGCTATCACTACCAATTTCTATGGGCTTTCATCGTTGCCATGATATGTGGCATGATGTGTGAGGATGGATTTAAGTATTTTAAGGCGAGATGTAGCAGTGATATTGCAACAGCTTATTTGTGGCCTGAATTGTTGTTGTAACTGACACAATTGTTGCTGTACTTTTGCCATAATTTTAGCTTTTTATGCTGTTATGTACATCACTTTGTTATTGCCGCACACATTTACACACACACACACACACACATACACACCTATACTTTTAATGCAGTTCCGGAAATCATGGCCTGCTGAGCCATTTCCCAACATTGCAAATTGTTGTGGCATGCAACAGTACTTAGTGCAACACACATACCACACAACATTAACTGCATTATGACGACAAAGCCTGCCCGAAAGTGTTGCACCTTGCGTGTAGTGTGCGTGGTGGCATGCAACGCAGTTTGCTGGCCATTATCACGCTTTTTGTACAACAAAACGGAGCGCCGTTGTTGTTGGTGTTTTTTGATATTTTTCCATATTTTGGCTTTTGTTTTTGTTGTTGTTGGCACTGCCTTTGCCGTTGCTGTTGCCGCCACCTCCAGCAGCAATTTGTTGCATTCATCGCGCGCGTTAATTGTATTTACGTTTTCTTTTTTTTTTTTTTGCTGTTGTTCACTTCATGTCAGCACCGCCAAAATATTATAATACGAGTAGTGCAGGCACAACATGTTGCATGCCACAGTCGCTGGCGAGTGCTTTTATGCTTTATGCCACAGACGTTAATGAACTGGCCGCCAAAAGTGACAAGCATATTAAAATCTCATAAATTTTCGCCTACACCACAATGTGGCCGGCGGTGGTTCATTCATTGCACACACTCGTCTCTCACTTCGCAACTCTGCAGTTGCCACTTCCTTGTTTGTGGCAAACAGGTGTTGACATTTTATTTTCGCCGCCAACTTCGGCTTATCTGCACATTTTCATTCGTTAATGAGTGTCCTTTGATGGCTACTTAAAAATTTAAATTACTCAAAAGTGTCGCTGCCACATATTAGGAAAAGTTGCATGCGTGCGATTTTTTTTCCTTTTAATAGTTAATGCAATGCCACTCGACACCTGATGCGGTGCATTCAAGCTCTAGCTTTTATATACCCCATTTCATAATTATAACTCAATAAAATATTGACAATACAATTATGTAATGTTTTCCCTAAATCCTTTGATTGTATAATTTTATTTAACCGTTTAAGGCCCTCATTTTAAGATTTAAAATAAGTTGTATATTATTTCATCTATCCCAGATGAAGCTACGAATCTTCTTCCGCCAAGACGAACCGTTTGAGATCCATATTTTAATATTACAAATAACTTGTGTATAAATATATTTAATTCTATTTTTGAAACAGGTGGCAACTCTCTTCAAATCATGGTTATGTAGCTTTTTCTAAGCGAGGATGATCATTTGAGATACATATTTGTACATGATTTAATTTTATTCGACTTTTCAAACAGGTGGCAACTCTAAGCAAAATGTACATAGCTACGAATCTTCTTTTAGCGAAGGCGAACTCTTTGATACCCATCTGAACTTCTATTTTTGAAAGAGGTGGCAACTCTATTCACAACTTAGCTCTGCAGCTCTTCCTAGGCGATGATGCCCGTATGAGACCTATATTTTAATATCTAAAATAATTAAGATGTAACTACAAATCTTCTTTGGCCGATATTTTACTATTTCAAATAATAATTCTATTACATTCTACTTTTCAAACAGGTGGCAACTCTAACCAAGATGTAGCTATCCTAGCCAAGGTGAACCGCCAGAGACCCATATTTTAAGACTCAAAATAACTTGTGTTTTATTATATTAAATTTTACTTTAGAAACAGGTGGCAACTCTCTTCAAAACATTGCTATGCAGCCTTCCTTAGAATAACCATTTGAGACCCATATTTCAAGATTTAAAATAACTTATATATAATTTAATAAAATTCGACTTTTCAAACAGGTGGCAACTCTATCCAAAGTTTAGCTGCGGATCTACTCATCGTCAAGGCGAAAAGCATGAGACCCATATTGTAATATTTCAAATAATTTGTGTATACTTATATTAAATTCTACTTTTGAAATAGGTGGCAACTTTCTCCAAAACATGGTTAATAGTAAAAAATAGCTGAAAAAAGTACGGTGAATATATATAGCCTGATATATAACATTTAGCTATGTACTAAATAGTTGCGGAGTTATAAGAAATTTGACTTTTTTCATGTATAGGGCGTGGCACCGCCCATTTTAAATGATACACAGCTTGATCTATAGAACATATACTATATCCATCTGCACTGAATTGTTGCGGAGATAAAACGAATTAAAATTGATTGTTCTATGGGGCGTGACACCGAATGCAACAAGTACTGTTTATTTAAAAAAAAAGTTCGGTTTAATCCGAGGCTGGAATTGTGAGTTTCGAAGCGAATGAATATTTACTGGAATTTTATATGTTATGATATGAATAGCGAAACGAAAATGTGCTCACCGAAATGCGATGAACGCACGGTAATTATTTGAGATTTTTAATCTAATACTTCGTATTTACAGTAATGTGGTTTTCAAATAACACAATTTTCTAAAATTTTGCCCAAAATTCTCGAGACCATTCGCTTCGCTAACACATTCGCTTCGGAACTCACAATACCATCATTAAACTCTTCCTTACTAGTTGTTTTTATAAAATTGAACGAAATATATTTTTACTTTCTGTCAATTTCCAAAAAAAATTGAAATAACATTTAAAAGCCTAAAACCAACTCAAACTAGGCAAACCGTGCAACTTTGATCCCTCCGCAAATGAAATGTCAAAATTTTGGACTCGATGGAATCAGTGAAAGAGAATTTTGGGTTTAAACGTTTAAACCTTTTAAATAAAGACTTGTCAAATAATAATTTAACAGAAATTGCACAAAATTTAAAAGTATCCTCATGCAAACACACTACGCGAAGTTGCCCGATTACCCAGACATAAAGTACCCTAAATGATTTTTTCACTTAAATTTCTTTCGTTAAACTGGTTGTACGGTATAAGGCTCAAAATTTATATACAAATTAATTAGATGTTTTTTTTTCCAAATTTCCACAAAGTTTAAAACAAAATGGAAGTTAGTAAATAGTCACACTTGCCAATATCTAGTGGCGTTATAGTTATGAAATTGGCTATACATTTTTTGCTTTATCATTCCCAGATATTTTTCAATGGCACGCTTTATTGAAAAGCAATTAAAATCATGCGTGCTGGGCATTGTTGAATTATGTCAAGAGAAATTGTAATGCAAAAGCGGCTGGGATAGCATGCCTGCTGTGGCATGCCACATGAGCTTTGTAGGTGATGCAGAGGTGTGGGTTTCAACTCTGCATGCGCACAAATATTATTTACGCTTTTTCTGGCGCTTTGCACTTTTTTCTCATATCAATTCGATTGTGAAAAATACCTACATTTATATACATATATTGCCCTCTTGATAAGCTAATAAATATTTATTGACATTATATTTTTTTTTTTGGGTAAGCGAATATTAAATAATTTTCGAAAAAAATAATACTCCGGCGTTCAACGGTAATCGAGTATCATATTTGATTCGATACGATTATTGAAATGTATTTCTGACTAAATTTTATTTTAGTATCAGTTGTTCGTGCTCGCTGTCGCCTAGATACTCGTATTATATGTATAACATACAGTGATGCGTTTGCAAAAACGAAGGCTCAATCATTTTAATTCAAAAGATGAACCATTTTGTAATCTGGCAACCCAAAAAATCTATTTCGAAGATGCGACAAATCGAATCGTGAATAAAATTGTTTGGTAATATTTGACTGTTTTGACAACAAGCCCACACAAAGTATCCCAGAAAGGGATGAGTGGAAATGTGCTGGAAATCTAAACCCAAGGTCATGCCATTTTTAAGGATGGCTCTTAACTAGATGGTAAGGAAGATATCCTCTTCTTTACTACACAGAGCTCTCACTAAACCTAAGCCGCCGCCTATCCAATTATCGTAGCGTATTTTAAGCTAAATAGACGGCAATAGCTAAAGTTGCTCATCCTGAGGCATTCAGGGAATTACGCCGCACGTAAGCGTTACCTTTCACTAAATTTTCCAGCTAGTAAGTATTTTTCGTTTTGTCGTCAATATTTGCTCATATTAACAGTGACAGAAGGTAGTGCATCACTTAACGCTTTAACTTTACCTGTAAAAAATAAGGCAAACTAATTTTCAAAGTTAATGTTTTATAGCTTAAACAGTGCGTTTATTGAAAGAAAGTTTTGGTCGAAATGAGTTTCCCATCGCGCCTTCTATACGAAAGCTTGTGCAAAAAGTGGATGAGTCTAGCACGCCAGGGAAGAACAGGAGGGGTCTCCGCCTCATACGCTTCGCGCTGATGAGAATGCGGCTGCCAGAGCCGAGAGTGTACATTTCAGTCCTCCATCTTAACAACTCCACAATTTATGCACCAGCCTGATTGAAATTTTACAAAGAAGACCTCGTATTATTCGCTTACAAGTTCCAAGTCATTCGGAAATTGAAGGCAATGAAGGAGCATAGACAGGGACCACTGGAAACGCTCTTTCGGTCAACAGTGAGCGCATGAAATAATTTTTAGAAGGCATGGACTCGGACGAACTTCGATTTCAGCAGAATGCTACGCGATGCCACACAGCCCGTACCACAATCGAATTTTTTCGGGCCGATTTCGATACTCGTATTATCGATTTGCCACCTCCCAGCTGCGATTTTACGCCCATGAACTTCCTTTGGTAGGGTAACGTAAAATACTAATGATATGCGAAAAATTTGTTAACGATTAAGGCTTCCAAGGGGAATATCGAGCAAATCAGTGAAATAGATTTAGAAACCTTCTCCAATGTATTTGCCCAGTTTTGATACCACATAGAGCTTCATACTCGAATGCAATTGCAAAATCCCCTATAAGTGAATTTTAATTTGTCACAAATATTATGGAGCTAAGTTGATGTTTTATTTTTGGTGATTTTATCTATTGTTTTTAAAACCGGTGGCATATAAGACGATTTATCTCGGGAAACCTTTATTTTATCTACTGTCAAATTTTGCAAAGTACTGCTAAAAATTTTTTTGACTTTTTTTTGATTTTTTGTATAACTTACTACTTAATCTCTGATGCACTACATCCATTGCCCGTCAAATGCATCTCTTGATGATGGTGTCAGCAGTAGCTTGTAAGAGGGCTTCAACCAGTCGGGTGAAGGCTGAGTGTCGGTATTTCAGGCGCATGCTCTGATGTAACATGTATGAAATTTGTGTCCACTCCCCAATGGCTAAGAAGGACGATGCGACAAAGTCCACTTCTTTGGGTGCCTTAAAAGCACGTTGCCTTCGTCGCGATATAAAAATCGTGCGTAGGAATTCTAATATCAAAATAGGGATGGAAGAATTCTTTTTCCCATCTTCGGTAAATTCAACTTTGATGGCAGTGTATTTAAAGTGCGCTCTATTCTAACGTCAACTCTAATTGCGATCTTGCTTCAGCCAAGCAAAAGCGTGACCAAAGGAGAGCCCGGCGTCGAAAAGCTGTAATCGAAGCAATCGGTTCACCACTCGACTTGCACTCCTACTCTCTGAGGGCAACATTGAGTAAAACGAGCGGCAATGGGACATTTTTCACTCTTAAAGTAGTGTCGGTCAAGCGGTCATTGGTTTTCATCCAGTCCGAAATAATACTACGGTACGCCTGAAAACTCCATCAAAAGGTAGAGCGGTTTTGAGATGTTCGCGGCAATTTTATGTAACAAGGAAAGCTAAGATCAGATGGCTGACAGCCAGAGTATCCTTAAGGTGTGGTGAGAGAATTTATCCAAGCTAATGAGCCCGAACTTCCAATGGTTGAAGACGGAGCTGAACACCCGCCATCCGACGTGAAGAAAACTCGAAGGGCAATAGCGTGGTTAAAGAATAACAATGACGCTCTTGCTGACAGGCTGCCAGCAGAGCTACTCAAGTGCGCAGGCGAGGAGCTGCAAAGAGTCTCCACTAGCTCATTTGGTGTACTCTGCCCAATCCACAAAACGGACGATCCTGCGATATGCGTCAACACCGCGGTATCAGACTTCCAAGCGTTAAAGGCGTCAACGAACTAATCGGACCTTCTCAGTGTAGTTTTAGACTTGGTAAATCTACCAGCGGCCAGATATTCATGACACTCCAAATATTGTAAACCAAAGAGAAAATTGCTTCATTCCGCAATGTTTGAATTTCATATCCCTGCAAAACTAATACGGCTATGTAAAATGACGTTGAGCAAGACCATCAGCTCTGTAAGAGTTGTTTAATACTGAACGAAGTTTCAGATATGATGACTCTCCATCGCGCAACTTATTTAACATTATGTTGGAAAAGATAATTTGAGCTACTATCTGTAGGATATAGAAGGGAAGGGAGTAGATCTGGAGGTAAACATGGGCAAAACAAAATACCTACTCCCAGTTAATAAACAACAGCGCATTTGGGTATTGGAGTGGAGGCCTTTGTTTATCTGAGAGCCAGTATTAACACCAATAGCAATGACGACATCGAAATTCAAAGGGGAATCTTTATACTATACCCGGGGTTTGTGTTTACCAACAACCTAATGAATTTCTGAGGCAAATACATACTACGTCCTCTTCTGCCGAGGTCCTGAATATAACTTTTAGCCTTAATTATCATAAGTAAACTATTGTGCTTATTTTTCGAATGTTGGAGTTTTTTTTTATAACTCTGTAACGTTCCTTAAATAAAAAAAAACCAATAACTCGGCAATAAATACCGTCTCATTGTTACACACCGACAATTTGTCTTACTTTGCTTTAAAAAGAAAATGTCCAACTCTTCAACTTCTTTTTGTTTTGCTATTACAACATCAAACACCTTTTATGTTGCCAACACTCAACCATCAAAAAATCAACCACTAACTTTATAAATTATCGCACTTGTAACACAATGTCAATTTCATTGAATTTAATGTCTATAATTAACGCGTCTGTAAGTGACAAGTTTGACGGCGCTGATGTGGCATTCAACCCTTTGAAAATTGTAGTGAAAACTATCAAAAAGTGGTAAGAAATTTAATTGGCGGTAAGAACTTGGTGGCGCACAAACTAATAGAAGGATAATTGGATATACAAAAATATAATGAATTACATGTCTACTTGAGTAACTTGCCTAAAAGTAGTATGAAAGTTAAGCATAGAAAACTTTCACGATTTTAAATAGTTTTACATTCATTATTCATTATGTTTATTATATTTGAAGCTTCATTCTATTATATATTGAAAACTATTCTCAATTAATCTATTTCCCATAAGTCGCAACACTCTAATTGAAATTCAAAATATTCGTATGCTCTTAAATTAACCAAAATTGTTCATTTTGAAACAGCTTCACAATTCACACATGCATTTAGATTTCAGTTTGAGTTTCTCTCATCAACCTGTATATATAATTTGCATATGTAAATATTTTGTTCATACACAAAAAAGATCAAAGCCAAAGTTTATGCGTCTTAACACTTTCTTATAACACTCCACATCGTCCACTTTGTTCGCAACTATTTCCTTAAGTAAATTGAAATTTGTGGTCGACGAGTAATTAATAGTTTGTTCATAGAACTTTTGGCGAACGCTACACATTCTCATTAGTAAATTGACATTTCCCAAGTGATTTGAAGACTATTAGAAGTTTGTATTGGTTTGAAGGGATAAGTACTGGGAATTTATGTGGTATGGGGGGGAAGTTGCACTGATAGACTGATAGAGGATTCAATAGTCCCAGTTTAAGGTATGAAATAATTTAAGAACTTGAATAATTTTAAAATATATTTATGTTATCATGTTACGGTTATGCAGATAACTTAGTTATCTATATTGTGGCTTTGCATGAGGACGCCGTATTTTTAAGATTGCAATCTGCGCTAAATCTAGTCGTAAACTGGTGTGCTGAAACGGGATTGTCGATAAGCCCATTGAAGTTCACCATCGTTACTGTCACCAAAGGAAGGAAAATCAATTCGACCAAACCCACATTGGCGGGGACGGAAATTGAGCTTTCAAAGGAGATGAAATATGCATCTAGGAGTAACTCTAGACAAAACACTCAACTGGAACTCACACCTTACAATGATTTACAGTTAGAACACAAGGGTTTTCTATGCCTGTCAAACGCTTTTTGGCAAAATATGGGGAATATCACCTAGACTGATTTATTGGCCATTCTACATGATGATAAAGCCTATGCTAATTTATACGGCTTTGATTTGGTAGCCTAAGTTTATGTAAGTCAGCACCGGCATTACTTTGGCTAAACTCCACCATATGGTTTGTGTGGCCATCACAGGAGCGATGTGCGCTAGCTCTCTGGGCGTTATTACATGCATTACCCCCTCTCAATTGTCATCGAGAAGGAGGTGTGTTTGTTTGTTTTTCGGAGTCATGCTACCTAGTCGGCCCTTCAATAAGCCCTACAGGGTAATAATTCCTGAAAGCCGGAGGATGGAAGTGTTGGGGCTGGAACATTTGGACCAAAGTTTCAGGAAAATCTACCAATGGGCACTGAGGGAGTAGACATAGAAACTCGGTCTTTCCCCCGTATGCCAAGAAATGGATTGGAATTTCAGACGTTTCGAAGCAAACGCAATCGTGTGCACCATAAATTTAGGACTTCTAGCTCCTCAAACAGGCAGCGGCTTGGAAGCTCGAACCTGCCGATCGCCTAGATAGTGGGCTCGGCGCAACATAGTGGCCGAGCGTATCAGAATCTCGTTCTTTCAGACCGTCTCGGCAATACGCGTACAGGAAAATCAATTTGAATCGTATTATTCGACGTCATTGCGCACAAATCCCGTCTAAAGGTTGTGCTATAAACTTTTTTTTAATTTTAATACTGTAAAAGTCAGTGTATAGAATTTGTGATATTCTGTAAGACTGCAGTAAAGAAAGAAAAAAAAATTTAAAAAAAATATACCATTACGTATTTCATGTTAATATCCTTCAAAATATTGACTACAATCTATCTTTGACTGCTAATAATTTTGGATTAAAAAAAAAACAACAAAATACGGACAATTTTTCTTAGGTGCTTTTGCTTTTTTAGAAAAGAGGAAGAGTTGTATGCCGAGCGAAATGTTTACTTGCTGAAAGAGAGTAGTGGTTATGTTTTGAGAATCTAACACCTAACCCCGGCGTCATGTATTGTATAATAAAATCCCTAGTTAGGCTGGCCACCCTAATTGCTGATTTTTTATGGTTTAATTCTCAAGAATTCCAACTCAGTACGCAAACTACACTGTTTTTCGGAGTTTTTTTTTACTGATTTTTACATTTAATAAATATTTCGAAGCATATTCAACTATCGTAACTTATTCAATTAAAGTATGCAATTTCGAGGCATATTAAGTTTTCGTAATTTATTCGATTTAAACGATGCAGTGGTTACAGTTTTAGCTCGGCCATTGGTCATTGAAGGGTTCTTCCCAGCTTTGACTTTCTCCCTTTGGAAACGGATTTCTGTCTGCCAGCTCCGGCTGGTCGGAAAGATTGGGGGGGTGTCTTCTGCGAGGAGCTCGCCCTCAGACGAAAATTCAGGCTTCCGGACTATTGTAGTGTGTTCCAGGCAGAGGTAGCCGCAATCAAGGAGGTAGCCGATTGGCCACTCACCAATGCAATGCCCACTAGATGGGCTAACATTTATTCTGATAGTCAGGCCACTATTAAGGCCTTAGGATCGTTACTGGTGAGATCAAAACTTGTCGAGGAGTGTCTGACTTCTCTCGCAGCAGCCTTGGAGTCTCTCAACATTAGACTAATTTGGGTACCAGGCCATAGCGGCATTGCAGGGAACTGCATGGCTGATGAGCTCGCTCGGCAGAGTATCCTGGAAGTTATTACTCCTTGCAGGGAGAGGGTGGGGCTCCTTAGGCTGCTTACGGACTTCTCTTGGACAGATGGGCTCTGTGTCGTCTCAGCGATCGCTGGTAAAATGTCACGACATTCAAAATTGCAAGGACCCTCTTGCCGTTAGTGGATCGTGGGCGCTCAAAAAAATTGAGGTCGCTTACCAAGCGGCAACTCTCGACTCTCGTAGGTGTTTTGACTGGTCATTGTACGATGGGTATCCATGCGGTTAGGCTGAAGATAGTCTCTGACACTTTCTGCCGCAGCTGTATGGAGGAGGAGGAGGTGGATTCATCTCTTTATTTTCTGCTCAGCTGCCCTGCCTTTGCGAGACTGAGGTTCAAGCACCTAGGCTCGTACTTCTCTAGCACTCTAGAAGAGCTTTCTGGGGTGAGGATAGGTGATTTGCGTGACTTCATTCGAGATACGCAACGTTTCCCCGGTTAATCTTTCTTGGTTTTCCGATTTTAGTTTCGGTCATTTAACAGGTGGTACCACAATGGACTCTTCTATGGCCAAGTGAGTTCCTATTGCGGGAACTACCACATTAACCTAACTTAACCATATTAAAAAAATAATAATTAGACTAACACAGGACAGAAGAAATTGTTAAAACATTTTTAAAAAAAATGTAAACTAACAGAGAACTTAGCAGTTGCGACATTACTACGAAATTCTTTCGAGAGTTGTTTAAGGAGGTTATAGGTTTTTTTGCAGAGTAATGCAGCAAAATAAAAAACCTTTCAAACCGTAGTTCCTCACTTTCATTTTTTTTTTAGAAAATGTAAATTAATCGGTCTTGATATTAAGAATTAATTTTGCAAGAAAAGATATTATCATATATGAAACTACAAGTAAAAATAACTAAAGAAAACCACAGCAAATAAATTTTAAAGCTCCACTGCCCAAAAACATCGAAATTAATATTTTTATTATTATGAGAGACTTCGCGTCCCCTTCGCAAATATATTTTACTGTGCCCGCCCTCGATAGTTCGCTTTTCAGTTTTTCAGCTCGATTTTTTGAAATTCTCGCTTTATCACTTACTTTGCGAAGAGCATTCTTTTAAATTACCCAGCGGACTCATTATGCAAATTTCGAGTGACCAGTCGTCCCATGTGTCTGCCCTAAACTTTCTAAACTCTTTCAACTAGCCAAGCACCAATCGGGTGCCTTTCAAAATCGCTCCACTTCCGCTCTACTACCGCCATGAACTGCGAAGGGGTTAGTCAAGTCAAGTTTAATTATTTTTAATCACTTATTTATGATGATTACCAATTTGGCCGAAGTAGAAAAACAAACGCTAACACACTGCACTATTGCGAGTGGCAAACATCTTAGAGAAGATGCGCAACTAAATTCTTTGCATTTTATCTGCTAATAGTATTACAATGTCCATTTGTTGCAACGCTGGCTTTGTTGGTGTACACGGAACTGTGTAACAAAGCGTCTTTCAAAAGTTTCTTAGCACTCTTAAAGTACAATTAATATGCAATTTACTATGGCGCAGAGCAGCTGGTCGATTCATTCAAAGCAAGCGAAGGTACTCGCAACATTCGAACCAAAACTTATGGAGAATATTTTTGGTATTGCTACTAACCGGACAGCAAGTTTAACTGCCGCTCTCCTTAAGACCGAGTTTTTTTCGTTGTT
Organism: Anomoia purmunda; assembly: GCA_951828415.1. Lineage (NCBI taxonomy): Eukaryota > Metazoa > Arthropoda > Insecta > Diptera > Tephritidae > Anomoia > Anomoia purmunda. The sequence continues at coordinate 100,375,499 of OX639996.1, forward strand.
TTTTTTTTTGGCTTTTTTCTTGCAACTCTGCCTTCTAATTTGCAACCACTCTTTCTGTACACAAGCCGCTTAGCCCTTCTTCATTTTACTCTTATTAATTTAAATATTAACTACTCTCTCCCTCTCTCTCTCTCTCTCTCTCTCTCTCTCTATGCACTTTAACACTAAGTAATTTGCATAACCAAAAAACGAACCCTTTCTTGTGGACTGCGGGCAACAACCAGCCACTCCTCTTAACTTGGTAAATTTCCATAATTTACCATTTCATGTATTAGCCTTTGCAAGTCTTAACAGCTAATATCCGTTTGCCAACTGCAAGGAAATGGAGAAAAAAGTAGTATAGAACGCAGAAGCAATAGTCTTTGCTGTATTTCATTAACACTCAGTATATATTTTACATTTCCAGCGCCAAAGCGCTCATTTTGTTAAAAGGAAACTTCGCCACTTTACATTTGCCTTTCACACCTAAGTACCTACCTACACCCACACTATTGCATTTTCGCTCAATATTTGTTGCCATTTTCCATGTGAAAGTTCGAAAGATGCGAATATTTGAAAATTGTAAACTACTCTACAAACTTTGTTAGGGATTAAAGTGCAAATGCTGTTGCCCGTTGAAAGCCCGCACCCACCACGGCGTATGCGTAACGGAAGCAATCCAAATGCCAAATGCCAGTTACCAGTCGACAGCTGCACTGAATGGCCATACAGCTGCTTTTACACTACATTTCCCCCTCACTGCACCCTCCCTGCACTTACATTCTCAATATAGTTGTCCATTGTGTATGAAATACAATTTCATTTCATGCAGTTACTCTCCACCACTTCCCCAATATATGTATGTATGACCAAAATGTTACCATGCACAATATTTGTTTACCAGCTTGTTGTATTTGTTTAGTATATTGTAAAGGTACTTTTGGGTACTTGAAAATTTTCTACTCGTATTTGCATAAATTTCTGTTTGGCATTTTTATAATCACCTTTGCTCACAGTAACTTGATATTGAAATGAACTTTCTGCACTTGGCAGTTGGACATTGTTTGCCACACTGGTAAGTTTTAGAAAGTAATTGCCAATCGTTGGGTGAGTATTTTTAAAATTAAACAAAAAGGTGTTGTATGTATAATCGCAGCAGATAATAAAAGGGTGAAGATTGCTAGATAATAATATTGTATTATTTCCGATCAATATATAAACGATGTATACCTATAACAGGTAAGGCTGATAGAGAACTAGATTTCGACAACTCCTATGGATAGTGACTTAATTTAAAGTGTCTTAAATTTAAAGTGGCTTTTTAGATCTAATAATCCTAAACATTTTTAGTAAGAATGCATTCTATTTATTTAACTTTTATTATACTCACTTCATTTTTTTGGATTACCACTTAAAAAATATTTCAATACCAATGTAATACCAAATATGCTACGAGTATAATGTTGATTACAATAGTAAATTCCATTTTACTATAAATGCCTCTGATGTAGTTCTTCACTCTCTGCATATAAGTTAACCCTTTACGCTTTCCCTATATTTTATAAATTAACATCTAGCAATTCCAATTTTTTCTCCAATACTTCCACCATCTTGCCATTGTGTTTGATGGTACGCAGCCATTGGACATATTCCGCGGGCAGACATGTCTCCACAGCCCCTTTCACAATGGTTTTCAAATATGTTTTCGATGGTTGTCGATCGTAAGGTATCTCGTCGGGTTTCATGCATCTCACATCTCCCGTGGGTTGTGTTGTTAAATGATAGGCGCGACATTCAATCGGCTTGCTATCGTTAAGCGCCAATACTGGCACCGAGATGGGAACATAAATGCCAGCTGAAACGCCCTCTTGACTGAAACGAAATGTTGAAAATCAAAATATGAAATGGTATTATAACTGTGGTCCGATGTTTTTAAGTATAAGAAGAAGAAGAGATAGATCCACATGCAAGTAAGTCTCGGTTTTAGAGGTAACTGACTGATACTTTTGTGGTCGCAGGTACTATTAGAATTTATTAACCATATGTCGAACCCAACAAGATCGGACGGCATATACAAATCATTGTTCATATATGAAGTTTCGCATTTTAATTCATACACTGAAGTAGCTAAAAACATGAAGTTAGGTGCCTATTTCACTTACTAAGTGTACAATAAAAATCGTCAAGATCGTATTACTATAACTTAAAGCTCCCACTTAAATCTCAATAAGCAGATAAAACGATGAAATTTGCGAGCATTATTTACTTCTCAGTCGAGTGACGCTCCAAGCACCAAATACCTGGGGATCGCGCTGGATAACAAGCTCAACAACGGTTGGATAACAGGTTCAATGTAGAAGAAAGGATGAGAAAGGCCTCTCTGCCTATGCATGCATGCAAAACGAAGCTGGCCAGCACACGGGGCCTATCTTCTCCACTTTCGCTCTGCATCTTTATTGCAATTGTTATGCTGACACTATTTTATGGGGTAGTGGTATAGTGGATGACCAGGAGGAATAAAACTTGCATAAAGAAATTAGAAAGCGTATGCAGCCTCTCAATGATTAGCATAATGGGAGCATTACGAACTAGATCAACAGCAGTACTATACTCCCAAGAATGATAAATACAAGATTGCGCCTTCCACGGACCACGCCTCTCTTTGTCGATTTGACAACATCCACCAACTCGCTGACGAAGTAAATGCAACTTGCTTTTATTTTACGCAAACAATGCGGGCAAAACTTCCGAACGCTCTGTCGTTTGCCCCCTTCATCTGCAATTCTTCCTCTTCTTTTTTAGAAAATTTTCTTTTCTATCTCATTCTCTAGCTATTATTACGTCACTATCAGATGCTCTCATTGCGGAAGACGCAATCTTGTTTTCTATCATTTTTGCTCTACACCATATAGCATATACCTCCGGTAAACCTACCATCCAGAGATCTGGCATCCGACTACGAAGACTCTCTTTCTCGCTGCAGCTTAAGTTCAGAACGCACGGTCCAACCGTATAGCGATCTCTCTGACTGGACGAACGCTACGTGATTCCGTTTCGGAGCTTGGATAGGTCTCTTGGGGCTACAATAGAAGTTGATGGAAACGACACACATATACTCGTCTATGTACACGGACGGGTATAAAATGGAATAGGGAGTTGGGGCTGCAGTCTAATACCCAGGACCTGGGAAAATGGCTGAGCTGATATCAAATGTCCAATCAGCTAACGGGCGCATCTACATCGACAGTCATGTAGTCTTCAAGGCTTTGGTTTCGCACAACACCTGCTCTATGATCATAGTGGAGTGTCAGGAAGCCTCGCGAAGGTTAGCTATGGGCAAAACTGTGACAAACGATCGCGAACTGTATACATATCTGCAAGCAGGCAGAACGTGGGCCCTAGGCTGTAGAGCTTTTTACTTTCTATAACATTAGAGCACTTCAGACTCGGGTCAATGGGTCTGGTGAGAAATAAAAGATACATTTCCATGCTGCAGGACGAAACGGTGGAACATATTATATGCGAATGTCCTGCATTGGGCAGGCGGCGATTCAATATACTTGTCCGAAGCAGGGCAGCATAATCTGCTACTTCAGTTAGCCAAGAGAACGGCGATGTTTTCCGACGCCGCCACTTTTCTGAAATACATTTGTGTTTTTCTGAAATTTATTTGACCATTTCTGAAATACAAATACCGTAATAAATTAAAGTATTCTTTTGTTTATATTCAAGAGAGATATGCAGGTTACGGCTGGGCCGAATACAGCGCTTTCTTTAACTGTTTTTAATTTATTTTGTGGCCTGTGTGAAACGTGGTACATTTTTATCTTTCAAGCCTTCCGTTTTTTTCGTGTAAACATTTTCGATCGCAAATCACCTTTTTCCTATTTAGTTTCTCTTTTCATTTTCTTTTTCTCTCAAATTTATTTATTTCTTTGTACACTCTCTTCTTTCTTTTACTTTTACTCAAAAATATATATGTATATATTGTTTTTCATGGTGTTTTTTTTTGACTGATAGAACTTTCGATAGGGTTATCTGTCACTTGACAGCTGGTAAATGACATTTCGTTTTGACATTTCTGTCCAGTAAGCATTGAAAAATCATTATGGAATGAATGACGCCCCAACACCGTTTACAAATTGTGGAAATTTACTCTCAAAATCAGTGTTCTGTTCGTCCAAACTTATAGAGCACTTCGTGAGTTTTATGGTTCACATGATTGAGCATCGGAGCAGCTTATTCGTCGAACTGTTGATAAATTTTGAACTACATATACTCTACTCGATGAAAAACCAATTTAAAATTGTCTGTCTAAAAAAACACCCTATACTTACTCATCCAAATCCTTCAAATTACTGTTATCAATCTCCCATATGGCGCCAAATACACATGAGCCTTTCTGGGGTACAATCGTTGCCGGCGCTCCATACCAAGTGCGGGAGCTTGTATAGAAATCTAGCTGATAGTCCTTTTTAGAGAAGTAATTAAGAAAGTTAAAAAATTAAATTATATGCTTCCATTGACTTTTTTACAAGCACATTTCTTACTTCTAGCTTCCCAGGACCTATCCGCACTGCAGTTGGGTTTTGTATGTGTATTCTTTTGGCTAGTAAATTACTGCCAAATCCGAAGTAGTAAAACTTTGAGGTCATCTGAAAGTCAATATATAAATTAATTTGTGCCATAAGTTACAAGCAAATTTATTCAATTACGATAACGATTAGTAATTAAAACGATTTTTTGAAGTAAGTGATCGCTAATCAACAATTAAGCAAAATCATAATGATTTCCCGTTAAAGAAAAAACCTTAAGGAAAATAATGTTATAATTAGAGACTATTATAAGAGACAACAACAAAAGTCAATCAGTTTAGAATTAATCGAAAACAGTATCATGATTATTTTCCGTTAAAGAAAAAATCTAAAGAATTATGTCTTAATCAGAGGCAACAATAAAAGTCATTCGTTTTAGGATTAATCAAAAATAGTATCATGATAAAGAAAGAATTCAGAATTATGTTACAATTTAATTAGAGACTATTATCAGAGACCATAATAAAAGTCATTCACTAATTGTTATAGCATGATGGTCATTTTGTAAGTCATCGGTAACGATTATTTTGAGACCGATATTATAATAGTCTTTTGGCAGCATTTGTGAGTGTTTTTTAAGTCAGCGATATTTATTGCTTTGGGTCTTATATTATACTTGAATTTTAGCAATAATTAAAGGGGAATAAAATTTTGTTATCGGTAATATCGGAAATATTATTTTGAGACTTGCATACATTTTTCCACAATAACTATGAGTCAGATAAATTTTTCCAGGTCTTGAAAAAACTTTTGCCTCCAGACTTATATTATAAAAACCGTTTCATAATAATTATAAGTGACAAATTATTTTTCAAGGTTTGAAATACGCAGTTTTTTTGGAACCATTTCGTAAATCAACAATTTTTTTAAGGTATTGAAATCACTTTTATCTTTAGAGTTATATTATAAAAGTATTTTCATAATAATTATGAGTGAGAAAACATTTCTCAAGTTCTGAAATACGAAAATTTTTTTGGAACCGTTTCGGAAATCTTATTGGAACTTGTGCCGAACAGATCCAGTTCCTTAAATTTTTTTTTTCGCTCATAATTATTATAAGAAGACTTGTATAATATAAGTTTCAAATAGTTATAGACAAATTATAATATTTTCCTCAAATATTAAAAAATTATCAGAAGGTTATCAAAGTATAATAGTTATCGATGACTATAAAATATGTTTATAGTAATTATAATTCTTACGAAAATTGTAATGAACTTTTTAATGCTCAACCATTTCTGATAATTACAACCGAAGTTTTTTTTAAAGGGACGTTATTTTTAATACTCAGTAGACAGTAGAGATGAGTTCCTACGCCTGCGGTTTTCTTGGAATAAAACTGGAATTCAGTTACTTGATTCTGTCATTTATGCTAACAGAGTGTTAAATAATAAGATAGCATTTTTAATGACAACTTTAGTTATAGTAATAAATCTGGTTTTAAAAGCGTAGAAAATAATAAACATAAAAATAATAAGTATGTTTACCTCATTATATTCATATCTCAAATTTGTTCTATCTATATTGCAAACTCTTCCCACATATATGACGAATTTTTATTATCATAAAATCTTATCACAAAAAAAAAATCATTGTCACCCCACGTGTGAACACACTATAATCCTAAAGCTTTGAAGCATTGTAATAGATTTCTAAAAGTTGCAGAGCAATCAGCTGTTCAATGTTTCTTTTGTATTTTATATACCTTTGCAGTTGTCAACTGGTTTCCCTTCAACGTCTTCCACTTTCTCATTTACCAAAAACTGCTGTCGAGTCAGCGCGGTCACAAGTAAAGGCACTTATTTTACATTAACTTTATAAATACACTGAATACTAATTTATTCACTTACTGTTTGCTAAATACTACAATGAATGTTTTTAATTGCATTTTCTTTTAGAATATCTTTCACACAATTTATCTTTCTAGCTTAGAATTGCTACTTCAAGTTCAATGTTGTATAGGCGAATGTCAAACTGACACATTTGGTGTTAAAGTTTTCTTTTTCTGACTATGTGAATCTGATAAACAGCAAAAGCTTTTAGTTTTGTTTATTCCATGAGTTCCCAATCTTTTTGTGCAACGACTTGTATTCCGGCTGCAATTTTTTAAGACTGTTTGCGATAAGACATTTAAAATATTTTTTTTTTATTTTCTATAAAACACTTTTTTAAATAAAATTATTGACTGATGATTCAAAATAGAACCAATAAAAGCAAAAACCAAAAAAAAAAAGAACACGATTTAACTTGCAAACGAATTGTAATTGTTCAATGGTAGGTTTTATAATAAAAATGCAGAACTTGTTTTCCAAGCGATGCTAAAGAAAATAACCACTAAGAAAATAACGAATGCAATTTAACTTCTCCATTTGCTCTCACATTTCACCACTAAATATTATCGAGAACTACTATACATATTTTTCAGTCGAACTTAGGCTATTTTGGTCTCTAAACTTCTCATTTATTGTTGGTGTTTAGTAAACCCAAGTAAAGCTTAAGAAAATGTTTTAGCCATTGATGATTTATAAAAATACTGTGAAAACGAGAAGCGAGTAGAGTATCGCAATAAAAAGTTGGGGAACACCTGGTTTGTTACCATGAGAAGCTTTTTTTACAACAGCTTTCAGAAACAAAAGAGCTTAAACAGAAAATACGTGAGTGTATTGTGAATGTCGGTAAACAATTATTGTGATTACGCTAATGTTTGCATTTAGTTAATGTTGTTTAGTTTTTTTTGTATTTTTTCATTAAGGAAACTATGTTGATCGAAAGTTTCTAAAATTAATAAATATTTGATTTTTTTCATGAAAATACTAAGTAGCTTCAAATTTGCTTGTTAATATTTTTAATAGCTCTACCTAGTTCAAATTTCAAATACCACAAAAAAAAAATTTTCTTTCATTATCTCTCTTTGGTTTCGGAGCGTTATTATATTTTTGCCAGCCGATACCGATATTTTTTCTCGATACCTTTAAATCGTTATTTGTTGGTATCGAGTACTTGAACCCCAGCAACGTACAGACTTGTTCAGATCCGAAAAAGATCAGGCTGTAAGCTAATCCTTTTTTAAAATTAGTTGAGGTGTATGCTGTGGTTAGGTTTAAAATGCAATATTGGTGACACATAAATGGAGAAAATTAGTATTATTGCAAATCAGATAAGAAATTGTAAATATTTAAACTTTATTTTCGATTTAGTATCGTTATTTTGTGTATCGAGAATTTTTATTTCGATATTTCTTAATGGATACCCGAGTATTTACTGATAGTGATACTTTAAATGAGTATCATATCGAAACCGTCGGCCCGATATCCTATCCCTAGTCGGCATTCAGGATACTCTAAGTCAAAATTAGGCTTCATAAATAGATAAAGTGTTAAATATGGGAGAAGTTCGGCCAAAATCTCTCAAGGGGTTATAGCGCCAATTAAGTAAGTAAATAAGTAGTAAGTAGTAGTAGTAGTAATAGAAGTGGAAGTAGTAGTAATATTGATTAGATTAGTAATAGTGGTTATTAAAAATTAGTTGTAAAAGTAGTTAGTAGTACTTTGGCGTAGAATTAATAAAAATAGTAGTAGAATTTTATAAAAATAGTAATAGTAATTAGCTGCGTCACTAGTAAAAATAGTAGTAGTGATTAGTAATAGCATTAGTAAAAAAAATTGTAGTAGAATTTGGTAAAAATAATAGCAGATATTGAAAAAAATAGTAGTATAGATAGTAGAATAATTTAATAAAGACAGTTGTAGAAATTAGAAAAAATAGTAGTAGTAATTAGCAGTAATTGGCATTTAGCAATATTAGTAGTTACACAGAGCTAAAAAGTTCACCTATAAGTAAAGAGATCGACGTCTAAAAAAGCTTGATAGCCAAAGAGTGCGAGAGGGGACCAAAGTGAAGGAATTTTCGCTAGGAAATCTTCTTAATGTTGGTTTCAAGGCGAATTCATATAAGGTGAAGTTACTATAGCAACCGATTTGATTTTTTTATTCCCTTACATTTATTTTGGTTTTGCTCTTGCGTATGAGCCTTCAAAGGCCGTAAAAGCAAAAACAAAATGTATGTAAATTTTGACAACTCTTACGCAAACGCAAAAACAAAATACATGAGAATTTTGTAGTTGTACTTATAATACCACCTTGTATGGATTCGCCCTGGTTGGTTTGAATTTCTTCTCCAATTTATGGAAAAGGAAAATGGCTGGAAACTTCTGGTTTATCTCCTCGTTTTTATAATGAAAAACTTATGAAGGAAATTAATAAAAAGATCTCTCATTTTTACTAGAACCTTATTGAATTTATTTATAAGGATTTTTTTTATTTTTAAAAGAGCCCTGCCCAATTTAACGGCTTAACATACAAACATGTACTATTTGAATAATCAACATTATATTCTTCTTAATTTAATATTATGGAATAATGTTCTTTGGATTTTCGTATTTCCATATTAAAAATTTTTGATTTACTTATTTATTGTTGCAGAAGTATACAATGAGTAATAAGAATCTAGTTCAACGTCATGAGAAGGTTCTGTAGCCCTCTACACATGTAAGAGAGCCATAGGCAAGAAATGGGGTCTAAATCCCCGGATCTGTCGATGGATTTTCACAGCGGTCGTCAGACCAATACTCCTATATGGGGTGATCGTGTGGAGGCCTGCATTAGAAAAAGAGGTTAACCTTAGACTACTCACCAAGGTGCAAAGATCTAGTGTGATCTGCATAAGTGGGGCGCTCAGAACTACTCCAAATGAGGCCTTGAACGTCATCTTAGACCTTATTCCTTTAGATTTGGTTGGACAACAAATGGCAGCGATGACTGCTTTGCGACTAAGAGAGACATCCCAGTGGCACCCTGAAAGCCAAGGGCACTCTTGTATTTTGAATAAGTTCTGCTCTATTCCGAGCAGCACGGATCGGTGCGCCTTGACATCGGTTTCTGAAAGTAATTTTATTACACGTATTCCAAGCAGGGAGGAGTGGAAACTTGAGTTTCATACTCCACCTGATAGCATTGTCATCTATACAGATGGCTCGAAACTCGATAATAAGGTAGGAGGAGGCGTTTTCTCACGAAACCCTCTCCTGCAAATTTCCTTTAGGTTACCAGATCACTGCAGCGTCTTCCAGGCTGAGGTCTCAGCTATCAGGGAGGCGGTAGAGAAGATTGGGACCGGGATTATAGGAAGATACATCTTCATTCTTAGTGACAGTCAGGCTGCAATCAGAGCTCTGAGCTCTTTCACTTTTAACTCTAACATCGCGCTGGACTGCCGCCTATCTCTGCAGGAGATGGCCAAGCAGAACAGACTGTACCTCATTTGGGTCGATGGTCACCGGGACATAGAGGGAAACTGCATGGCAGACGAACTTGCAAGACAATGTACGACCAAGCAGATTCTTCAAGATAAAGAACGCATTGGTATGCCGTTTGCCACTTGCAAACTGCTACTCAGAGATTGTACATACAAGCAAGCTGACAATAGATGGAGGCAAAATACGACCTGTCGAACCTCAAGGCAGATGTGGGCTAAATGGGATCGGAAACGGTCGGGCAGCGTTCTCTCTCTAAGTAGGGAAAACATTTCCAACGTCATCGGGGCTCTAACAGGGCACTGTCTGATAGGGAAACATGCTGAAAAGTTGGAAGTACCCTTCCGAAGATGCTGTAGGAGCTGCAAGAACGACGAAGAGGAGGAAACGATCTTGCATTTACTGTGTAAGTGTCCTGCACTGTGTAAAAGCAGAATGCGATATCTGGGATCACCGTTTTTGGATGACCTTAGTGAGGTTTCAAGCACCGAGGTAAATTGTCTGTTGAAGTTCATCAGCGAGGCAAAATGGTTTGGTAAGGGGTAATTTTTCCTTTTGGATGGTACAAATTTTTCCTTGTGGTAACACAATGGGCCTCCTAATATTGGCCTAAGTGAGCCGCTGTAGGCGGCTGCCACTCCAACCTACCTACCTACCATACAATGAGTAATATTTTAAAAATAAATATATTTCCTCGATAGTGACGCTCTCTATTTCTCCAATGCCTTTCTTGTGCATTAATATTAAAAATGCCAGTTGTACAATAAAGATCTGAACAGTATTAAATTAATTTTTCTTTTATTCTAAAAAAATATGTAAAACCTGTAATAATAATATACAAGTACCTTAATTTATTATAATTATAAGTAAAGCTTTTATAATTAAATAATAAGCAGTTTACAAAAACAGTGTGCTATTTATTTCTGAAAACAATCTACTTAAAAAAATTTAGGTGACAATAATTTTAAATTGAAAAGACCTTTGACTTATTCAAAATAAGAGGACATTGTAATGAAAACCCGGATTCCCTTCTTAATTATATTGAAGAGGTGTTCAATTTTACGGGTTATCTACTAGATTTTATTGAAAAGGCTTACATCCTTTCATTATACTTAATCATCTTAATCTTAATTATCTTGAAAATTTTGCATCTTAGTTTTACAGAATATCTTCTTAATTTTATTCAAAGTACATGCCCAGGCTTAATAGGAAAGGCTTCTTATTGGAAAAAGCCATAGTCAATTTTAGTAGTAGTTATTGTACGAGTGAACAAGTTCCGAAAACTTGAAAGGTCCTGAAATGGTCCCGAAATACCTGCCCCGAAAAAAGTGCCGAAACGGGCCAGTACTTGTCCTCAAATGGTTGTGAACTAATGCCAAAATAATGCCAAGCTACGTATATTAGTAATCTTTTTTTTTATCGGAATTACAAAATGCACACGGTCTATCAATGCGAATTCATATAAGGTGTAGTTACTATAGAAGCCGATTAGATTTTTTTTATTCACCTACATCTCTTTTGTTTTTGCTTTTGCGTATGAGCTTTCAAAAGCCGTAAAAGCAAAAACAAAATGTATGTAAATTTTGAAAACTCTTACGCAGAAGCAAACACAAAATACGTAGGAATTTTGTAGATGTATTTATAACAATACCTTATATGAATTCGACTTGTGGTCTATGGATCAAAATCAAACATGAACTGATCCATTTTGTTAAATGTATATTTATTTGTAAAAACCTCAATGAACAAATATTTATTTCCCTACAGAATTTATTTACAAATTTCCTAGCGTTTTTGATTAAATTGCTAAAAATTTAAAATATCACTTAAACCTACTTAAAAAACTAATTCAATCCATAAATCCTTGTATCACAGTCCACCGTCCATTAAAGGCATATGCATATCATCTATCTTAAGAAAGCAACTTCACATCCTTCAGCTCCAATATGCTCTCCAAATCTGCAGCCACATGGCCATTATGCTTCACAGACTTCAACCAATCGACATACCATGGCACAATGCCTGTCTCCTCAGCACCCTTTACCAAGCATTGCAAATAAGTTTTCGAAGGTTGACGCGTTATTGGCACCTTATCCGCGCTAGGAAAATCATTTATGTTAATTTCCGGTTGATCGACCAACAGGTAGGCGCGAGCGGTAGTTAAAGTTTTATTTGGTAACAACACAGGCAAACTGGCAGCATAGTAAATACCCTCGTGAACGCCCTCTTGACTGTGGGGAAAGAGAAAAACTATTATTAAATATGATTAAAAAAAAAGGTAATTTAAACTAATTACAATGTTCCTAATTGTTCAGTTTTTTTTAAGGTTTTTTTTCCTACAAAACTCCCAATTGAACTCACTCATCAATGTCAGCTAAATTGCTAAGATCAATTTCCCAAAGCGTGCCATAAACGTAGGCCCCATCCGTTGGTACTATAGTCGCTGGCGCACCGCCCCAACGCTCAGTAAATGTATTGAAATCCAATCGATAATCCTTTAATATTCCCATACCGATTTTTTGCGCCGTCGGATTTTGTATATGTATGCGTTTGGTCAACATATTACTACCATAACCGAAATATATGAATTTATCACCCACACGTTCTGGTAAGTCCGGACTTATAACGTAAGCATTGACGCAGGATAACCAATAGATGGATGTGAAGAAAATCATATAATGTGAAAGCATTTTAATTTTAATTTATTTATTTTTTTGTTTATACTGAAATCTGAATTTTCTAGTGCGCAAAATATATTTTCTGTCAACTGTTTCGTGTCTACACACTTGACTTGTCTAAATTAGACTGACTCGAGTTAAACTGAATTGCGGTTGATCTAAGCTTCGGTGTGAATTTGAATTTGAATTACGATTTTTGCATACATATGCAAAGATGTGCATATTTTTATACATAAATACATATATGATTTAGCTCAAATTGTTTAATTTTTTTCAGCGAAAATTCTTGTTTTTATATGAGTATAGTATATTTGTATTCATGTGCAAATTTCTCACCCATGTCCAAGTCTATTGTGATGTTTGATTATCAGTAGCTATGTATTGAGATTGACAAACTAAGCTTAGAAAAATTAAGTAATTGAAATGTTAGATTGCACAACGCGTCACTGCTCTGTTGTTGTTTAGAAAAAAAAACTTGAAATTTGGAATCTCTATGATTATCGAATGTGAAACTTATTTCTTTGCAAATGCTATAATAACAGCATTTAGTATAAATACTGCATACATACATACATATATATGTGCCTGTCAAATAACAAAATTACACTCTCGAATTACGATGCAGAGAAAGGAAGGAAGGAAGACGACAAAAGCACTTCCGTTACTTCGTACTTGCCTCGTTTGAAGGATTGACGTCAGAAATGGCTTTTAAAAAGTTGATTTTTCTGAGTTTTCAGTGATTTTTACAAAATGTTAAGCACAGAATAATAAATGTGATGTGCCGAGCTTTGTATTGTAGCAGAATAAAACGTCTGAGTGCAGCTATCACCTTCCTTTTCTTCTCGCTATTCCTGCGGTATGAACATCTGTGACGTCGGCGTTATCGTAACCTGGTTTTATATCATTCTTGCTCGCTCTTGAATGGGATTAAGAAGAGAGTGCTGTTTTTAAAGTAACTGTTTTTTCTTTACTTGATAATAAAAAAATTTAGCTCTATAAGGGAACTTTCCTCTTAATTCCGAATGCACATAGTAAATAGTATGATCTAAAAACATATGGCTGATTCTGTATCGAATTTGCAGTCGATGTTGGAAATTTCGATGAGCTATTTTTTTAATATTTTTTAACAAAAATAAATTGGCACGTATTGTTTTTTCATTCGCGCAAAAAAATCTTTTTAAATTTTTTGTTGAACTGCCTTTTTTCAATGTCAGTGGCGTTTTACAGTTCCAGTAACTCGAGAACTATAGATGGAGAAAAAAAACTTCCTTAAAGTAAAACTGAGGCACTTTGTAAGTACTAATAACAAATTGATTGATCTAAAATTTGTGGAATTTCAATTTTTCTTTTTTTCATCTCAATGAATTCTCTAAAGCCTTCCGCAAAACATATATTTAAATATTATGATGGAATCAGAAGCAGATTTTAAGTTATATAATTTAAAAGAGCTCCTCCACGCGCTCAGACGCAGGGCGTGCGCCGACCAATGAGAGTCAACTAACTTCACTATTATCCCTCGCTATGCGTGCGCGAAATAAATATAAATAAAGTACTCTAAATGGAAAAAGTGTCTCTCAAACTGGGTAAAATCGTTTACACATCTCAAAGCAACCATTTAAAAGAAATTATTCCTTAGAAGAAGTTATTTTTTCCTAGTGCCAAGGAATGTTTTTTTCTGAGTGTGAAGACTTTATTCCCGTTCAGCGAAACGTATACAATAACCAGGGACTCGGACTTGTATAACTTTTATAATAAATAATAAAATACTCGCTCAACTCGGACTTTTACTTTGTTACTCCAGTATTAACAATTAAACTTGGCCAAATATTTTTTAAGGCCAAAATAAAAGTAATTTCCTAATAATAAACACACTGCCTATCCAAATTAAACATATTTGGTATCAAGCCGAATTCATATAAGGTGTAGTTTCTATAGCAGCCGATTTGATTTGGTTTTATTCACCTACATGTATTTGGTTTTGGCTTTTGCGTATGAGCCTTCCAAAGCCGTAAAAGCAAAAACAAAATGCAGGCCAATTTTGACAACTCTTACGCAAACGCAAAAACAAAATACATGGGAATTTTGTAGTTGTACTTATAACTCCACCTTATATGAATTCGCCGTCTTTCATATCAAATGAAATACGATTGAAATAGCTATCAAATTGAAATATCTTAACCAAGGTAACTAGCTATTTATCGATATTTTTTTATAATTTAATAATATTTTTTTTGCACAAATAAAAGCCACTGTCAAATAATAAAAAAAATGCAAACTTACAATACTACAGTAATATGGAAGTGTTTAAGAAATGAGTTTCCTCTTATTAAGGACGCTATTTTCATACACATTTAGTAGGTAATTTAAATGATAAATAAAAAAAAATGTTATGTGAATTGTTGGCCACATCGGAAATCCATGTAAATAAGTACTAAATAATTAATAAAAAATAGTTGGACAAGTGTAACTGTTATTACTGAACTAAAAAAAGAATAGTCCGGATTTTTCAGTTTATACTGCACTTTTTCCATGACTTTTTCTTCGTTCCGTTTTTCCTAACTCCTTGGTGCATCATAGCATCACATGAGCTTAATGCTTCTTCTTCTTTATCAATTCGCCTGCGTTGTTTTGGTTGCACAAGCAAAATACATCAGCAATACTGGGCGAATTAAGAATTTGACATTTCGCTCGCAAAATTACACAAACAAAGTACACAACCAGTACGCCTCGGTTATTTTGCTATCACCTTCCATGGATACACCTTGGTATTTACTACTAGTGAACGAAGACTTTATTGGTAGCAAGTTATAGATTCTTTTTTGCGTGGTGTTGTGTGAAATATAAATATTTAATAAAAAGATTTAAAGTTAATTGTTGTTTCAAATTTAAATACTTATTAAAAAGATCCGGATTTAGGCTTAAGAAAATCACAATTAGTTTTAACAAAGTGCTGTGCGAGAACTTTAGTGGGACACTGTATTTATCTGTAAAACCTATGGCAAGAATTGTTTCACATTTTGGCATAGAAAAATTTAACCCAAGAGAGTAAGTAAGGAACACAAAAACCACATATCTTTCTATTGGGAACATTTTAAGTGAAACTTAATTCACTTTTCCACTTTCGCTCTAACACCAAGTCCACAAGATAACGAAAACCAGTTGTTTATTACTCATTCGTGATATTCTGTGCTGTTGAAAGTATTTACATGTTTTCGCCCTGAAAACACGGTCTAACTTTATTACTAACCAATCATGATAATCTCAACTCTGTGTCTGACAACTTTTTGCTATAAAAGAATCGATGATTTACCGATACTAGTTTAGAAAAAGGAATAAGTACAATGATAAGAAAAAATTGAGACCGAGAAAGACTGAAATATTTATAAAAAACGGCATTGCTGGGTGTACACAGAGCGAAGCTTTTATTTTGAGGCTCTGGAGGTATTTCGGTTACCGGAATGTCTAAGAGTCAAAAAGGATCAAAAAGGAAATAAATAGAGAAAACCAGTTAGTAAAATGGAATGCTATCTGGAGCGCCATGTTTAATATTGAAAACATCTCCTGAAAAATAACTTGTTTTCATTGTTGTGCGAACATGGTACTATAGCTATTATAATCAGTTGGAATTGTGAAAACCTCATTACACTTAATTAATAAGTTTTCCGATTTTTCTTTCAGTTTTTAATTGAACAGCATTGTAAACGAGTGTGTGGTAAGGAGAGAAAAAAGCTATAGGGCATGTTTATTAGGAATCAGATCATTTAACATAAGGTTTACGCAAAATTTTCTCAGGTTACTCTAAATATTTCAGAAATGTACACGTATTGGAAGAAACGTCGTTTTTGCATAGATGTAGTAAGTCTAGGTGTTTAAGTGTGAGGATTTCGAGGAAGTATAGTTGGAGTAAGCGATTGTGTAATAGTTGAAAAGCAGGCTAATTAAATGTTACGTAAGTACTCAGATGATTTTAGTCTATTTTAGAAATTGTAGGAAAATTATTTCAGCAACCAGAAAAAAGCAAATATAACTGGCAGATAAAGCCAAGGAAAGGTGAAAGTTTCACAACCTTCCATAGGTCATAGCAATAATATCGTTATCATCAAAAAAAAATATATAAAGAATATTAATCAATCGGCTGACGATTTTTTTTAAATACATTTTGCAGGTTTTGAAAAATTTTATTGCTTTTTGGATTAAATAAAACTTATTTTTGTATTTGCAAGCAAACAACTCGTACAATATGTATGGTAAATTATAGAATGGAAATGGAATTCTTTAGAGCTACATCTTACGTACTTTAAAACCATTTATGTACGTACTCTGTTAGCTTTTCTCCTTATTATTTTGCGTCATTCAAATGCTTGGTCTCATAACGTACACGCGTTTTCTGTCGGTTTATTTGTAAATATGTATGTTTCTATACTTAACTTTTTCGTACTTTGATTTAAAATCTAGGAATCACCTAAACATACATATTTCCAAACATATACTTTTTATTGCAGTTTGCGGAATAAAAAAAAATTCTAATCCAGTTTATTTTAGTTTTCTCAGCATAATCAGCGTTTTACTGATAAGTGGTGTTACAAAATATAAATCAATTAAAGATTGACAGCATTACAGAGTGCCACAAAGTAGTCACAGTAAAAATGAAGTCGACTCTAAAGTTAGTAGCAGGTTGTTTACATTATTTTCAATGGAATAGTTGTTAAAAAAAAATTTGGGGCTGAACTTTATCTCGATTATGACTAAGGGGCATTGTTTTTCACTGCACGAAGTTTATTAGATTTGCACTAAGTCGACACATATACCTACATATGTATGTGTATTGATTTTCGGGAAATCTCGACTATACATATTTTCAAAATTTTTTTTTCAAATATGGTAGGTATACGTATACCAAGCACATGTACAATAAGGGTGGCTCAAATTGTATGGCGCTGTAAAAAAGGTAAAAGCATTTTCGCGATTCTGGTACTACGGATCGTACCAAATATTTTTGGCCAAGGAACCATACCCTTAAAATGAATTAAAATGAATTTCGAGTTCGCGGAATTTTTCGGCAGTTATTTTCAGTCGATATATTTAGTGCATTTCAATTGCAAAACAAAAATTTAATAATTAAAATCATTCAAATAATTAAAATCCATAGTACCAGAATTGCTATGATGCTTTAAACATTTTTAATTGACCCACCCTAATGTACATAGGTATATACATATGTATATTTTTTGTCACCTATATCGGACTATACAAGTATTTCATATCGCACCAGCAACGTACCTTTCTAAATAACGTAGCGTCAAAATTTTTACTTAGTAAAAGCATTTTTCTTCTCACAAAAATCATTTGCCTTTCGGTGCAGCGTGAAGCTGTAGGCCCCTCAATTTGTTGTACAACATCAGTACCCCACAAATTGTAGAAGAACAGCAAGGTAGGATATAAGCGCCAAATTATTATTATTACATTTCTCGACACACTCCCATTATATTTACTTATCGAATTTGATTAAAATCGTATCATAAGTACAGATTTTCTGAATATCTCGACTCATGCGCCATCTAACGGATTAAAATATTGTCTAGTTCAGTGTCATTGGTCTAGGGAATGTATACGTACTATCTAAATTTGGTTGAACTCCGTTCACCGGTTTTCGAGCCAAGTTGTCACAAAGAAAAGGGATAAAGCAATATCAGCGGCCGGGTTTATTAACAGGCTAGGTCATAGGCATAACATAAAGTATGTTAATAAACCCGACAGCTGTTTATGCTATCATTTCAAGACCTTGTTGTCAGCTGGCAGCTTAGCTTATCTGTTTGGTTGGTATCACCCTGTATATGTTCTACATTATGTGATATACAGATGTATGTACATATGAACTTATATATTAATTCTCCACACTTATTAAATCCATTTTATAAACTGCCACGCGTAAATATTGATAGGGTCGTAATCGGGTCAGATGTATTATTGATGCGCAGTTTTTTAATTAGCTGCCAAATCATTGAGATAATTATTACTAGCACGTATTAAATCATCGAAAAAAATAAATAAATAAAATTAAATTAGAAATAGCTGTTAGCGGATTTCCGAGGTTTTTTCCTATCGCAATTTACTTGTTGAATTATATTAAAAACTATGTATATTTATATTATTAAATGTATTTTAAGTATATGGACCTATGTAAATATATTCAGGCCAGGGGATTTTTCGAATATGAAAATGGAAATAGGTGAAATACTTTACAACATAAGAAAATGTTCGTTATAAAAATTACGATTTTCTAGGCACTATCAGAGAACTGATCTATATCGCGTAATGCTCCTTCAGCGAGATATCGAACCCATCTATATGCTCTTCTTCCATTAAATTTTACCATACCTAATCTGAAGTAATTTCAACTATAGCAGATATCTTACGAAAAGACTCCCAGTAAATAATTTCAGTAATTAAGAGCCATTACAAAATTCAAAACTCCTTAGTGTTTAGAAGCCTTCTTCTACATTCCCTATCTTCTTTCTTTTATTTTTTGCGTAGAGTAACATGAACTGAAGGCCTTCTGCTTTCGTTAACCTTAGAAGGGATTCTAGAAGGAGGTTTCTTCAAAAACTGCATCTTTATTCATAATGAAATCAAATCATAGATATGTGAATCGAAAATAGCAAACCCATTCTGAAGTCAAGCCGGCAAATATTTTTTTCAGCACTTCTTGTTTACGCCTTCTAGAATGGCTTCACTTAAGAAGGCCTTCCGAAATTATCTGCTGGGCTCTGATGTATCAACAATTTGACGAAAAGTCGTACGAACTTCACACAAAAAGAGTTTAGTTTTCACCTAAAATCTAGTTTGAGTAAGTAACGTCTTTATTTAATTGCAGAACACAAACTCCGATAGCTTTATTTATTACTACATTATTATTATAATAAATTAAAATTTATGATCTGCAAAATGTCAGTAATTTTCAATGTTGCCAGAACTTTTTTTTGAAGAAAAGCTAAATAGCAAAGATTCAAAATAATAATTATTTGACTGTTGGGTTTAAAAAAAGTTATCACAATTTTGATAACAATTATAAAAGTCTTTTAATAATAATTATGAGTGAGACACATTTTTTAAGTTATCAATAACTATTATATTTGGGCTTATATTATTAAATCTTTTTACTCAATATTATTATTATTATTTTTTGAAACTTATTTATGAAAATCTTTAAAAAATAATTATCAGCGATATCAATTTATTATGTCTTTCGAAAGGTTGTATTTTCAGACTTATATTATAAAAGTCTTTGCTTAATAATTATGAGTAAGAAAACTTTTTATAACCCTTAAATGTGTTCAGAAGTGATGCCGAAATAGTCCTAAAAAAGAGTTAAAAAATGTGTTCTCACTCATAATTACTATGAGAAGACTTTTATAATATATGCAAGTCTCAAAATAAAAGTCTTTGAAGACTTAAAAAAATTATATAGGTAATAATATTTATGACAAGATTTTTTAAACGCAAGCCTCAAAAAAAAGTCTTTGAAGGCTTACATATACGCATATATCTAGCTGATAATTATTATGCGAAGACTTTTATAATATAAGTCTCAATATAAAAATCTTTGAAAACTAATAAAAAATGTAATTGTGTGTATGTAATCTTAAATATATATATTTCGCTGATTATAATTATGAAAAGACTTTTATAATAAAAGTTCCTAAATAAAAGTCTTTGAAGACATACATATAACAAAAAATTATATCGGTGATAATTATTATTTTATTATTATTTTTATTATTATTATTTTTTTTTATATCTAGCTGATAATTATTATGAAAAGACTTTTATAATACAAATTATTGAATGATAGCTTATTACTCTAAAAACTTATATCTTACTATAATAATTATTGACTAACTTTTACTATTTTCTCTTATAATAGTTATGTCTCTGCTAAATAAACAAAACGAAAATGCTCAAAATTTTTTTAAAACTTATTTATTTTTTATTTTATTTATAATTTATTTTGAAGGTAAAAGGTGTTTTTTTTTTCAAACGTAAAACTAATTCATATGTTGTATTAGAAGTGTTCATTATTTGAACAAAAATTTTTTTTCAATTACAAAATCATTACAAAATTTTTCTCCATTCTTCAAACCATATCTATTACTTAAAATTAACCATAGCTTAAATTAAAATTAAAAACAAAACTACAAAGAGTAGCAAAAGGAGTTTTGCCATGTGCCCAAAGTCCACATTAGATTGCAAATTTTCCACTGATACATATATGTAAGTGTATTTATTTCCATTGCATTTCGATGCCAATTATTTCAACAGTATTGAATTAACATTTTTAAGAAAAGCCCCAAAAAAATATAATTATAATTTTCCGGCTAAAAAAAATAGAAAATGTGAAATCTAGCTGGAAAAGGGCAAAAATGGCAGCACTGGCAATTTGAAGTAATGAAAGTTGCCAAAGTTGGCAGGACATTTTAAAAAAATTAAATTATAATTGAAAAATAACTAAAAAAAAACATTGAAATTGTTTTTGACTACACGGCTAACCGGAAATAAGTTTGCATAGAGCTTCGTTTAAAATCTGTGGGACAGTAGATGAAACAACTAACCAGAAAGAAATTTGTGCTTCTGTACAGCTCGATTTTTTTTGTTCGGAACTGTACCCATTATTTTGGACTGCTGGCAGCCCTTAACGGAAGCACCGTTTGTAAGACGTGCTATGCGCTGTTGGCGGTAGGTAGTTGCGCTTAATCGTCCGGTTTGCGTCTGGACTGCCACAATAGGGAGACTTATATTTTAAGAATTGAACAAATTTTGCTATAAATACATTTCGATGTTTTTTGTTTACACTTGCGAACTAATTTCACTTTCTTTAAGTGTAACAAATATATTTTTATTCAAATTAAATATGTTTCGTACTGTACAGAAAGCTTGGAGATTGTGTGCTAGTTGCGCCGCTTACAACCATGAAGAGGAGCTTTTCACGCGGTTTTTGTGTTCGCTAACTAGACACACACTAACACAGGAGGACTCAAATGAAATGTTTCCCAATTTCATATTTTCGTTTTTTTTGCATTTTTTGCTATAATTTTGAAAATATAGCAAAATTTTTTGGTGCTACCTATATAGCACAATGCAAATGCACTGTTGTAGTCAAATGTCGATGTTTTTTTGATTAAAAAACAGATTTTTGACATTTCCCCGATGCAAACATTTGGCGGGGCACAACAGATATTTGTAGAAGAGGGTAATTATCAAACATTTCAGGCATTATTATTTACATACATAAAAAAGATTTTGATATAATTCGAAAAGTTGGCTTTGTTTTAAAAATGCAATTAAATATCTTTCATAAGACTTTTAAAAATATACTCGAATAATTTCGAAGAGAAAAGTTCAAGAATGTTTTGCTGACTTTCCTGAATTTTTTATTTAGTAAGATTTGTTTCATTATTTTGCTAGTTTCAATTATAGTCAAATTAAATAGTTTTTTTTTTGTACATACAAAATGCATTACTATTATTTAAATAACAATATAAAAAATACCAAATTATTTGAGTTAATATTAACAAAAACTTTATTTCCTTCCATTTTTTCTGCTATCCAATTTTGTCTTGTTTATCTTATTATTAAAGCAACTGATCTAAAAAGAAGTCCTACCCAAAAAACCGTTTTAGAATTTTCTCATCAAAATTAAGGATTGGCTTTAATAATACAAAATTTAAAAATTCAAATTTTGGTTTATATACATAGGTACATATAGTTCCCCATCAGAGAGTTTTTAAGACATCCTTTTCAGTTCTTTCAGTTTTAGGATGAGTGAAAATAGCAGTGGAAATAAGCAAAAATAGTAGTGGGAGTTCGCAAAAAAAGTAGTAGTTATTAGTACTTGGATCAGTAAAAATGGTAGTAATAATTAATATGTAGGGCTATTAGACTAAATAGTAATAGAAATTAGGAGTAGAATTAGTAAATGAAGTCATAGAAATTGGTAAAAGTAGTATTAGAAATTAGTAGTAGCGCCGGTTAAAAATATTAGCAGAAACTAGTGAAAATAGTAATAGAAACTAATAGAAATACTAGTAGAATTATAAAAAATAGTGGCAGTAATTAGTAGTAGCATTAGTAAAAAAGGTAGTAATAATTAATAGTACCATTATACAATATAGAAGTAGAAATTAGTAGTAGAATTTTTGAATTAAGCAGTAGGATTAGGTAGTGGCCGTAGCAAAGGAAAAAGTAGAATTTAGTGAAAATAGTAGCAGAAATTTGTGAAAATAGCAGTAGATACTATTAGAAATACTAGTAGGATTATTAAAAAAGTAGGGATAATTAGTAGTTTCATCAGTAAAAAAGATAGTAACAATTAGTGGTACCATTGGCAAAATAATAGTGGAATCAGTAAATTAAGTAGCAGAAATTAGTAAAAATAGTAAAACAGGAGCTGTATTAGTAGAAACTAGTAAAAACAGTAGCAGAAATTAGTAAAAATAGTTGTATTATTAAGTAGTAGGATTAGTAAAATTAATAGTAGAAAGTAGGAAATTTAGTAGTTGTAATTGGCAGTAGCATTAGTAAAAATAGTTGTATGCAAAAGTAAAATAGTGATAGAAATTTGTAAAAATACTTTATACATATGTACATTTGACGTTTGGATGTGGGGCGTGTAGGAATCGAACATATAGGAAATTAAAGAAAACTTTAAAATTTTTAAAAAATTAATTCATACGTAAAAATGTATGTATGTATATCACATTAACAAACTTAAATTTTTATAAAAAGTCATAGGAATATACATTTAATACATTAACAAAAAAAACACAAACTTTAGAAATATTTTGTTTGAGGATATGTGAGTCTCCAAAAATGGTTTGCTAAGCCTTTTACATGTAAAATTAACCGATTATAAAAACAAATTATTATAACCGGTTATGCTAGAGGTTTTCAATTATCGATAGTCAACTAGTATTATCGATAGATTATCCGTTTTAGAGAAAAATTATTATTACTTTCCGATAGTGGAAAAAAGGATAAAACTATCGATACTCTCGGCAGTGTCATCGATAGTTTGACATCTCAAATGTACTACATATTTGCAGATGTAATTATAAATATAATTATAATTGTAATTGAAAATGTAATTGTAATTTTATTTGCAACTGTAGCTGTAATTTTAACAATAATTGCAGTTTTAGTTTTAATTGTGTTTATAACTTTAAAGCTAATTGTAATTGGTATTGTAATTTTACTTGGAATTGTAATAGGAGTCTCAACTGTAATTGTAATTAATACTGCAATTGTAATTGTAGCGCAAGTTTAATTTAAATCAATTTTAGATTTTGTAATAGCGATTGTAATTGTAATAGTAACTATATTAATATTGTTTTTTTTTTTGATATTGTAACCGAAGTTGTCTTAGTAATTTCAATTCTAATTGCAACTGTAATCGTAATTGTTATTTTAATTATAATGGTAATCCTAAGCAAAATTTGCAATTTTAATTATTATTATTTTGCAATTTCATTAATTATTATAATATAAAATGTTATTAAACTTTATGTTGCAATTGTAATCCTTATGGTTGTTGCGATTGTAATTACAACACCTGCCATTTAATTGTTATAGCAAATCAGCGAAGAAGTGAAGACTTTCTTATCATCATATCGGCATTTGACGCATGGACATATGGATGTCTGAAATAATTGCACCTGATCTACATATAAAGATGGATGTAGATTTGCTTCGCATAATATTTATTTATATGCACATAGTACATATATGTGCATTAGGTCGGGCCCGTCTCGGCAAAAGAAAAACAAACGAAAAGTGAACAGTGTAAACAAATGTATCCTTTTTAATGTCTCTAAAACCGCTGAAATTAATGTTACCCATTATAAAATCCATATCTTGTTATTCGTCATCACAGCCGTGATTTATTTGTGTAGTCTTGTGTTCGGTATAGCCTCCTCTATAAATGACATTTTTTGAATGGCACAGTACTCGTAGTTAGAAGAAACTACGACCCCCTACTGCTACTACTACTAATTACAACTGCTTTTTCTAATTCTACTACTAATTCCTACTACTACTTTTTCCTCTTCTGCTACTATTTCTACTACTATTTTTACTAATGTTACAATAAGCTTCTACTACAACTTGATAATTATAATTTTAGTTAATACTACTATTTTTACTAATTTCTACTACTATTTTTTACCAATTCTACTACTAACTACAACCACTTTTAGTACAAATTTATACTAATGCTTCTACTATTTTTACTGATGCTACTACTAACTACTACTGCTATTTTTACGTGTTTCTACTACCTTTTTTTTAATAATACTACTACTATTTTTCCTTTTACTAGTTCTACTACTATTTTTACTAATGCTACAACCAGTTTCAACTACTATTTTTGATAATTATAATTTTAATTAAAACTACTAATTTTACAAATTTCTACCACTATTTTTTACCAAATCTACTACTAACTACAACCATTGTTAGTACATATCTGTACTACTATTTTTAAGAATGCTTTTACTAGTTTTACTAATGCTACTACTAACTACTACTGCTATTTTTACGTGTTTCTACTAATTTTTTTTACTAATACTACTACTAATTTTCACTTTTACTACTATTTTTTACTAGTTCTACTATTAAGCGCAGCTACTATTTTTATAAATTTCTTCTACTATTTTTTCAAATTCGACTACTAATTACTACTACTATTTTTACTAATGTGTCTACTAAATACTATTAACTACTATTTCCTCCTACTCCAATATTTAACTCTCTGTAAAACATGGGACCGTATCACGATGTATGGAGTTAGGAAAAGTTGAAAATGTGCCCCTCCGCTTTGAACACTTACCTTGCGAGGATTTAAAAAATGAAAAATTATTTTTTCCGGCACCCCATAATATCCCAATTTGGTCTTAAATTTTTATGATGGCTGTATGTGTAAAATAACTAGCACGCAAGTCTGTTGTTTATGAGTAAATATTATTTCAGTTGAAATTATATGCAACATTTTTTATGAAACACATTTTTCGAATAATGTGTCTTGAATACAGGGTGTTGCTGTTAGAGACAGCTTCCATAAAAACTGAGTTTAACGTGCTGGGTTAATGGTTTCTATTGCCGAAATGTGCCATTGATTAATAAGTATGCAACTATATATATCATTCTCAAAAATCGACCAATTTAGCTGTTTTGTTTGGTTTGGTTTGGTGGTTTTCAAATCCTCACGAGATAAGTGTTCAAATCCCGAGGGGCACATTTTAAACTTTTTTCTTATGATATGGTCTAATGTACCTACTTTTCCCATAAGCTTTCAAATAGACGGTTGTTGCTCGAATTTTTTCTTCGATTTGCTATAATCTACATACCTGCTTGACATACACATTATATGTAGCGTGAAATCATACCGCCGCTTTCAACGATTCTACTGATTTTGTCACTTTTTTATTGCCTGAGTTGCCAAAAACTGACAGCGCTATGATAAATGGCATTCACAGTGCCACTAACAAATTCTACATTCCTAACTTTAGTCACCAAATGCCACCGGCATATATGTAGAAGCAGTGTGTGTTTCGCGAGACAAATATATTCAATTGTTAAATCGACGGAAACTGGCATACAATAACCCATATTGAAGATGCTTGTCTATTTTGATAAATGTGTAGAAATTCGAAATTAGCCTGATATGGAATATAAACAAATCGAAAAAATTTCTTTGACATGGGTACACAACTTTTATACGCAAATCGTGCTTAGCAAATATTAACTTAACATATCTGCACATACTTGTACAGAGTTACACACACAAACATACACACATATATGAATACAGAATTGGTAGTCCTGATATTTGCTTTAATGTATTTGTTTGGGAAAAATATGTACATGTGTATGTGCTGATATGAAATGCTTACATACAAGATATGAATATTAAATGTACGAGTGTAACCAAAGTAGTCCTATGGGTCCTATATTCTACGCACTTCAAATGCCAAATAGCTTAAAACTCAAAAAGCTTACAGCAAATTTCTTCTTCCATTTGGAATATCAATATGATGAGAAAAAGTTTATGCGGCTGTAGCATAGAAACAAAGATGCTACACAAAAGTCAATATTCGTTACATTTGAAATCTGAAAATTCAGCTTCAATTCAGCGTATCTATTCCCATATGTATTTATAAATGTTTTGGTGGAATCCGCAGCTGGGTATTTTCAGGAAGCAGGTTAAGAAAAGGGTTATTCCTAGAACGCATAACTGGGTAGCCGCGTGCCCAGTAACAACTGTACGCTGCTCTAGGGAAAGAATCCATATGAATAGAGCAAATTTTTATTAGGAATTTTTACAAATATATTAAGAAATATGAATATTGAACGAAAATGTTGTACTTTTTAGTCAGAAGTTGTCTTGCCTATACATATGTATGTATTTATGTCGCATCACTCTTCAAAATAAACTTTCTCCTAGCAAAACAAATGGTTTGGCATCCATATTTTACTATTTCATATAACTTGTGTATAATTTAATTAAATTCGACTTTTCAAGCAGGTGGCAACTCTCTCCAAAATATTGCTAGCTATAAATCTTCTCCTCTATATGCTAAAAGCCAACTCATCAGCGAAACGGACAGTTTGACAACCATATTTTCATATTTTATAAAACTGGTGTATAATTTAATTAAAGCCGACTTTTCAAGGAGGTGGCAACCCTTAAAAAAGTTAGCAATGCACCTTCTTTCTATGACGAAACGCTGACAACCATATTTTAATATTTCATATAACTTGTGTATATTGTAAATAAAATTTAAATTTTGCAAAAAGGTAACAATTCACTCCAAGCATAAAATGTACGCACTTTACGATCTATTGTAATTGCTAACAAATATATATATAAAATCCTGTCACAAAGGCTGCTGAAACGATTTGTCACGGAATGTTCCAGGCACATTACATTTTTGCACATGATGCTTGACTCTTTTAGCAGCCATATTTGTAAATATATTCGCTTCAATTTCTCTAATTGAGCCCTGCCAGCCATGAGCCGGGATAAGACGTGAGTTTTGTAACTTCAAAACCGGCTAAAAAAGTTAACAATATTTTGGAGGAGCTGTGCAGATTTGAGCCACTTTTTATTTGTACGAGGGATCGGGCATCACTGTCGCACACATTTAAGCTCCGTCATAAAACCTACTATAGCTGATCTCCTCTAATTTCCCTCGCCAGCCTGTGCAGGGTTGCTTTTTGCTTCAAAAGGATTTCAAAATATTTTTTGTTTTTCAAACCAAAACATTTATTTACGTCTTAAAATCTTGATTTTCCAATAATTTAAATATTACAAACTACTAAAATTAACTATAATTTAAATTAAAAATATGTATTTATATGTAAAACATTATATTATTAATAAAAACTTCTATTACATATATACATTTTTATATATATGTATATAAGCGAATATATATGCATCTCAAACTGCTGATGTTTCTCACTGTCAGTGTCACCAATTGTCTCTTGTGCATAATAAGTAAGTCATAATCAAAAACAAAAAAAGGAAAATTTGTAGAAGCATATTTGAAAAGTTGCTAAAGATATAAAAATAAGTAAATCGAATTTAACGATTTTGTAATCAAGAGAAAGATAATTGAATTGCCTGTCTTTTGGTTTATATTAATAATTAAAAACTTTTTAAAGTCATTTACAAAATAAACTTTTCTTACAAACTTTGCAAAATGGTATAACTTTCCCCCTACTTCCATTTTGATATTTTGACGAGTGAAAAGTTTATTAAAAAGAACACTACATACAAAACATACGTAAATTATGGTTTTATGCCCCAAAAAGTAGTATGAGTGATGTTCTTGTTAATTCTGAATGCAAAAATATTTAGAGCTAACTTAAATTTATTGCTAAGCATTTTTTATTTTCAATAATAAATTACTGCATTACTACTGTAAGTTGATAAAAACAGAATGCAAATTAATGCATATAGCTACAGTATGTACATATAGAGTGCGGCATGAAATTCTCTTATTGTTGTATTTAGAAAATATATTTCGAAATTATACTTTTGCAACTATCATCGAATAACTAGTTAAGTACCTACCATTGCAATTATTTATGTACCTATTTTATGCTATTAAATATGAACTCCTACAAGCTCAGTTCGAAAATAGTATTTACAATAATAAGTACTATTACACATAGGCATACACTGAGAAAAACATATGTTTAACATCAAATTAAACAAAAGTTTTCGTTATTTCGATATTTTCCTAGGTACATAAAAGTTATAAGTTTCAACGAAAAATCGTAGCTCCATAATAGTCATTAGATGAGAAATATATTTTATTTCACAGATGAAAGTGGTTTCCCAAAATTTTTTTCATTGCCTGATAACTGCTAAGCAAGACACATATTTGTTTCTTTGCCAATGAAAGTTATATTCGAACGTTAAATTTTTACGTAACCAGATAACATGGGAAACGTTTATTTTATCGTCGTCTGATGAGAGTTATTTTGCAGAAACTATTTGTATGTTGTCTGATAACAGTTACGAAGGATAAATATTTTTCTGTTGCCAGTAAAAGTTATTTCTTACGTTAATTTTTTCATCGCCTAATAATAGTTATTGCTCAACGTTTACTTTTACGTTGGCAAATAACGCTTATTGACAACGAAAAAAAAACTTTTTCTTTATAACAGTTATCAGGTAAAGTAAAAAATAGCTCTAATTAGTAACGGAAGAATATTACTTCTGTAGTGAAAAATATCTCTTAGTGACAACGAAAATATATTTCTGACCAAATTACTGTTTTAAATTTAAATTTGTTTTAATTTTTTTTAAATTTGTAAATTCGGGACAACAGTTATTTTTGGTACCTATATTTTACGCTTATTGGGTAACTTTTTTCTCAAAAACGAGAGAAAACTTAGTTATATATAATTGGTAGTAGTAGTGTCATTAGTAGTACGTAGTAGTGGGTACTAAGTAGCAGTATCAGTAAAAATGGTAGCAGAAATTACTAAAACTAGTAGTATTAATTAGTAGCGGCATTAGTTAAATAGTAGTAGTAATTAGTAGTATAAATTAGTAAAAAAAACTAGAGTTTAGTAAAAAACTATTAGTAATTAAGAGTAGCATTACCAAAAATTGTAGTAGAAATTTATAAAAAATAATGGTGGTACTTAGTAGTAGCATTAGTAAAAACAATAGTAGTAATTAGTTGTAGCATTTATAAAAATAAGTACAAATAGTGAAATTAAACAGTTGAAGTAATAGTGAAAATAGTAGTAGGAGTAAGTGCAAATAGTAGTAGAAATTATTAGAAGAAATTAGTAAAAAAGTAATCGTAATTAGTATGTAGTAGCATTGGAAAAATATAAGTAGAAATGAATAAAAGTAATAGTAGTAACTAGTAGTAGCGATGGTAAAAATAGTAGCGGAAATGAGTAAATAGTGGTAGAAAAAAGTAATAGTCGCATTAGTAACAGCAACAGAAATTAGTGAAAACAGAAGTAGTAACGAGTTGTAGCATTTGTAAAAGAGTAGTAGAAATTAGTAGTAGAAATAGTAGTAACATTAGTAAAAGTAGTAGTAGAAATCAATATAAAAATGTAATGTAAAAATGTTGTAGTAGTAGTAGTATCAACTACTGGTGGTGGTAGTAATAGTAATAGTATTAGAAATTATAGTAGTAGTAGTTGTAGTGGTGAACCAGTACCAAACTACTGAAAGGTCCTAAAACGATTCCGAAGTATCTAGTCCGAAAATAGTGTAATTCAAAATTTGCCCTCAAGTGATCTACATATATATCCTAAGCTGCAATTCCTGCCATCTTGCCTTTTTTAACATATTTCTTTCTATTCCAAACTGTTTTTTTTTTGTTTTTTTTTTTTTTTGAGTGTAGACAAATTCAAATAGAAACAAAAATACCAATGCAATACCTATACAAATGTAAATTTTCAAACATTTTAAATAGAAACCACAATGATAGTATTTGTCCTAAATGTGACCTACCTACTCACTAGGCTATTTTACATTTTTGCTTTCAATTTAATACTCTATAACAATTTATATGTAAGTGTATATGGTATTGTGCTGGTACGTGATAAATGCGCATTTAAAATGCAAATTTCATCACATACAGATACACGCACATATCCACCACATACACTCACTCATGCCAATGGACGTGATGGGCATACAAAATGAAGTTGATTAGTAGAAAGCGATAAGTGATGTGCAAACAGTGTGAGGGTGCGAATTTAGGGCTCATACACACTGAACATAAATATTCGAAATATATGAGGGAGCCCATGATGCATCTACATATGTATAAGTGTATGTATATTGACGCCCTTATTTCATGTATTGCATAGTTTTACTTTCTTTTTATTGCATACAGATTTCCATTGACTCCGAAAAGCTGTCCTTATTGGCAATCTCATCTAAAAGTGTCTGGATGCCAAAGAAGTCAGACAAATGGACATAAGGATATAGATGGCGTTGGGAAAAAATAAACTAGTGGACTATTGAGAAGCAAAAATTATCTGATAAATTGGAAAATGGTAGATGACAGATGGTAGGAAATGCGCTTACATACAGCCTATTGCCTACTGATGTCGATGAAACGAAGTGTAAAATGTTAGCTGCGATATTGGTAAGATATAAACAAATTTAGTGTGTAAACGGAATTTAATTTTGTATAATTTATAGAGCTTGAGGCCAGGTTTGTATTAGGGAATAATATGAGAAAACAACAATTTTTCAAAGTGGCAGAAGTGATAGCTGCTATTTCGGAGATCACCACATCTCCTCATCAGACTTCTTTCTTTCTAGACTTTACCTGGCTTTGAACCATGGTACACGGAGTTGCTAGGCGAGCACGCAACCACTCAGCCACGCCAACCGTGTGAAAATTGTTTGTTTCTATTCCTATTGTCACTATTCCTATCTCCAACCATACCGCTATTAAGTGTGACAGCGCTTTATTTATTTTGTTTTGGTTGCGTAGCCTGCTAAATACTAAGGTGAAAATATCTGATTTTAAATCTAAAAAATAACATAGAATACATATCTAGGTTTAACAATAGTTAGGTTATGTTAGGTTAGATCGGCTTGCTATAGCTGTACATACTTCGAGTGTACTATATGTGGTTTAATTCCGATTTTTGGCCTTTGCCGTCTTAGAGACGTACAGGGCTATAATAGAGTTCCTGAAGCGATCTTCGATGTTCCGCTCCCAGTCGAGTTTCCTTGAACAACTCTAAGGCATTTGGTCCCTGGTGCGAGTGAGTTCTACCATTTCAACGAGGTAGAGGTGATACTCTCGGTCTTTGTTGGATTAACGCTCAGCCAGCATTCCTTAGATTATGCCTCTGATAAAAAGTTTAGTTGCCAGCATTCCTTAGATTATGCCTCTGATAAAAAGTTTAGTTGTGGTCCCGTCCTTCCATTCATATTATAGTTTCCATTTCAAAAGCCAGATTTTAAGTTGAGAGATATTGGCATAAAATATTCTACAAAAATATTTCCTCTGCAGTTTTACCGTATATGTGTTAATTTATTTCATATTTTAAATATTTTCTTTGCTTTTTTTTAACAACTTAAGTCGTGTTCCCATTACAACGTAAATTGCGTATTTTTGTCCAAATTAAACGAAACCGAAACTTTGATTAATATCGATAAAATTTGGGGCCGTTACTGTTCTTGATATGGTTCTTATTTTATGATAAAATACCTCGTTTCTTATTAATTTATAGAAAGATTTTACGAGCTGAAATTACTTTATTTCATCGGAATTTTCTAATAAATTAAGAATGAGATATAAATAAATAAAATGTGTTCGTTCTTATAGGCCGTCATATAATCAGCAAATATTAAGAAAGACGGGGTTGGTTTGAGTTCACAAAATATTGTCGGACAGTGTGACCAGCTTCCAACGTCATAAAGAATAGAATTTAAACTTTGCTTTTTTTCGGGAAAAAAGTTACTGGGAAGAATTATTCTAAACAAAATTCAAATATATCGATTTAATTCTTTTGCTATGCAAAACTGAACTTATTTTTATCTAGACGATTTTTAGTTTTCGACCATTGCATAATCGTCATTTTATGATTTTTTTTATGATTTATTTTTAAAATCACATTTGATCGATATTTTATGATTTTTGTATTTTCGATAAAATTTTATCGGTTTTTTAAATTTATATATTTTCGATAAAATTTGATAAATTTTTTAAGATTTTTATTTTTTTGATATAAAATAATCATTGCTTTTGGATTTACATTGTACCGATTATATTTGATCGATATTTCGTGACATTTTTTCGATCATAAAACAGACTAGGGTCGTCGCCACCAAATGTTTTGCGTTTACTATGATCTAAAAATTTGAGATTCAAGAATAAAAATTATTTCTGATCAAAAAAATATATATCACAAGATATCGATCATATATGATCCGAAAAAATTTAAATCGAAGAATAACGATTACTTCTGATGGAAAAAATGAAAATCGCAAAACAACAATTATATGATGATTTTTTGTTTATAAGAAACTATAACTGTTATGTTCCCTGAAAGAAAATGATTTTATTTTGATTTATGAGAGACATATACTATAAGGCTACCTTTTCTAAACAAGCCGTCGTATTCTCAAAAAAAAATTCCGATTACCTAAAAGTTTAGCTTCTTAGGCTTCGGGGACAGTTAAGTAGCTCTGCTCTCTGGTTTTCCTACCTCTACACTTGCACAAATTAATGTTTCACATACCTACAAAAACTAGTATCGTTTGAAATAGGTATTCCAAAAAATTCTGAAAATTTCATTTATCTATACCTTCTAAGTATTGAATTAAAAAAAACGTAATAAATGCGAACAGAAAACATATCTCTAATAATTAGTTCTGAGAGAGAATTGCACGCCTATTTAAAAATCACTGAACCATAAAATACTTCAATTAGGTAAATTAGCCAACGATTCAGGCAATTAAATGCATTGAGTGGAGAAACAATTAAAATTTTATATGCAGTGCTTCAAATGAAAGTAGCATTGCTGGTCAAATTTATATCTCAATAATCAATACAATTAACACATTCACTCGAGCAGAGTAAAAATAAGCGAAGTTAGAAATATAACCGTAAAAAGAACAAACATCAACACAACAGTGCGTTTTATTTTTTTCGATAGTTTGTAATAAAAAATTACTAGTAATCAATAACCACAAAATTAAAAAAAAAATAATAATATATGCTCAAAGCTGTTACTTTTACTAGCAACGTTTAATTATTATAATATTTAATTCATTAAATATTTCTCATATTGCACACATAAAATGGTCACATAAAGAATATTTTTTATACATTAATATATGTACATATCTATATGCATATATGTATACTTAAGCCCACGTGTATCCAAAATAAATATATTTTCTTTTTTACCAATACTTTTTTTTTTAACCATACAATTAAACCACAACTCGCATGCAATATTTCATTTCCATTGCCCTGCACTTAACCTTTTTCCTTCTATCCGTTTTCCTTTTGCCTGATCGAATAAATATGTACATACATCCTCGATATTTCTTTTGGTTAAATGATTTTCAATTGCAGTAATATCGTGGTCACAATTACCCACATACCTACTTAGCGTACCTACCGCCGCCATAATGTGCGACTGATTGATTGTTTGAGCGCTTGAAATCACAGCAAATAAATAGGCGTCCCCTTCGCGTATAAAAGGGAAATGGAAACAGTGGAAAGAACTTAATAAAATTCAGCTTTTTATTGTTTTTTATCATTACTTCAATATTTTTCTATAAAATGTTGCTATCGATTTTCACGTTCGATATCGTTATAGACATAAGTACATCGCTATTGCTATAATTATCGATATTTTTTAACGATATTAAAATAATATTTATTATAGACACAAGTTATTGGTGTTTGCATTTTTATCCTTATATTGACGCCGATCTAGCTATCGATTCTTGATTGCATATGAAACAATTTCTTGAGTAATAATGTGGCCGGAGAGTGCGAATTTTCAAGTTAGGTATGATAATGCTGGGTAGCCCAACAAAACTTCTGTGTCGATACTTCTTAGAGTTAAATATGGGAGGCAACCTTTTGACTTTTTTTGAGATCCTAAAACAAAGGTAGAAATAAGTAGAAATAGTGGTAGGAATTAGTAAATGTAGTGGTAGAAAGTAGGTAAAATGTGGTAATAATTAATAGTAGCTTTAACAAAAGCAGTGGTAGAAATTAGTAGAAGCATAAGTAAAAATAGTGGTAGAAATTTGAAAAAATAGTGGTAGAAATTTGAAAAAATAGTGGTAGAAATTAGAAAAAGTTGTGGTAAAAATTAGAAAAAGTAGTGGTAGAAATTAATATAAATAGTGGTTCTAATTAGTAAAAGCATTAGTAAAAATAGTGGGAATAACTAGTAGTAGCACTAGTAAAAATAGTGGTAAAAGTAGAAGTAGCTTTAGTAAAAGTAGTGGTAAAAATTAGTGAAAACAGCGGTAGTAATTAGTAAAAATAGTGGTAAATACATTAAAAGTAGTGGTAGAAATGAGTAAAAATAGTGACGCGACTTTCGTTACGCGATGTAAATAATCCGCTACTTAAAAAAATATAAGAAAAACGACCGTTAAAACCTCGTGTTATGAACCGGCGGCGACGTTAAGAAACATTGCCAGCGAATTGGATACCGATTTAAATAATTTCGACCGAAAAATTAATATTAGTATTATTCAGTGTTGTATGATTTCGACATGACGTCCGCAACACGGCAATCTCGCATTTGCTTTCACGCTAGTCTGCTTGGGGGTGACTATCCAATATCATCTCTGCAGATTTTTTTACGGTTAGCATTTCTGCTTGTTCCGGCACCTTGAAAGCCCTACTGATCTCTGAATCTTGACAATAAACTGCAGCTCCAACTCCAATTCCTGTATATGTGTGTCGTACTTCTTGCCATCCTCATATCCCTGCGCCACCGATTGTTGCTCTAAGATGGGTCACTTAGTCAGTTCCTTTTGTAAGAGAGGACTCTATCAAACTGTCGTGACGTGTTGAGTCTTGTGACAGGTGTCAATGCAAGGTTTTTGGCTTCCAGGTTTGTCGGTGGCATATGTAGTGTAGTAGTTTTTGTTTTTGTTCTTGCGGCTAGTCACGCCCTGTGAAGAACGGATTCACCCATGGTCGCTGTCGTCAAACTCATCTAGGGGGAGGCCCAGGAAATATGCAGTTACGACGTGGATGGACCAGAGGGAGAGGGGGGTTAGATGAGTTGGTTTGAGAGGGCACGTGAATAGGTGTTTGGTGTGCCGCGGTTGATTCTAGATAGCTAGGAGCAAAGTCTACTACAATATCTAGGTCTTAATAGTTCCACAGTAGCGCGGATCTCGCGAGGCAGTTTGGCCTCTTTATCTGCAGTTAGTTGTGGTGGGGCTCCTATAATGGCATTGGGAAGATCAGAGTCGATGATAGCTGTGACTGTCTCTTTGTGGATGTTGCTTAGGAACTGCTGATACGCTGTTGGATCCAGCGGCTGGGTTGGGTGTGGCGGGATCTCGTCCGTTAGCTCGAGAATGTGGTTTCTGATATGCCGGGAGGTGGCTCGTCGGCAAGCAGATGCCTCTTTGGGTGCCCCAAATGGTGACACCTTGCAGGGAAATGCTTGCTGAGCATGAAGTTGTGCTTCTTAATGTAGGTGCTCCTCAGGCGACATCAGCAGGCATCCTGTCACTGTACGAAGTGCATTGCTCTGGCAGGTCTGTCGCCTTGTATGTTGCCAGCAACTTTTCTTTGTCTTTGATCCAAGTGCTGCCGGCGAGCGACTTGATAACATTGTTGCGGTTTTGTAATTTGTTGCCGATTACGGTAGTGTGTGCAGGGAAGGAGAGCAGGCTGTCTTCAACATGGATGTTGAGATCCAGCCTGAACTCCTTCGTCCAGGTGGTAAAGGTGGTCGTCGAGAACTTTGTAGGGGACAACGCCAGGTTTCTGCCAGTGAAGAAACGGCCAAGGTCTGAGAGTATGGTATACAGTGCTTCTGTTGGTGTAGTCAGTATAGATTCTGAGTTCCTAACCGTGTGTGTTTTCTTCTCCGTAGCCAACGGGAGATGCATACAATAACTCATAGGTCTTCTTTTCCATCTCTTCGATATTCGGGCTCCACGACAGCTTGTAGTCCAGCACGATTTCCTGGTATCTGCTACTTTGGATCAAATCTCGAGGGACCTGATTTTTTGATCTATATACCTCTACCGTGTTTTCGACATTCGGGTACTACGACAGCTCGAGATTTTTGCTTTCTTTTGATTTTTTTTAATAGCTTTGAATATCGTTAATTATTTAACCATATAACAACAACAAAGTTTTTACTAAACACATGTATTCTGCTGTATGGACTGGCATTGTTGAATTCTGAAATTCGAATGCAGAATTTAATATATAAGCTGAGTATTATTGGTAGCTAAAGTTTTTAGCTGAAGAACGTCGATAACAAAGAAGTTCCATCGCTCCCACCGTTACTCTAACAGAAAATCTCGGCTTATTTCACCAAACCAAAACTAATTTGACTTTTGCTGATTGATATTACAATCTAATTAGACTGATTTTGTTTCTGGTATGGTAAAATTTGACGAATATTCTCGCCACAGGAAACGAAACGCCAAACAACTTCTTTGCAATCTACGTACAACACTTCGCTTTTAACGCTTCACCGAAAGTTATTTTTAAATTGGAATTATTTGAAATAAATGTATGCCAGTTTAGAAGACTACTTTCATTTGCCAGTAGAATAATTGTAGAAAATGTGCAATATTCAATTCATTGCAGCAACTGTAGTTTCTGTTTTGTTTACCCCAATCAAATTATTACAATTGTCGGAAGGTGCATTCAGCCCCACTATGCACACCACTGACAACAATAATTAATTACCTTTCGCGTGTTGATTGCACCACCATTAATTATTTTACATATCCATTATTTATTTGAATGAATGAAAAATGCCCATTTATTGTGGCTTGTAGCTGTGCGACTGTTGCGAGATGTTTTGGTTTTGCCTGCTTCAATTTTTATTTAATTTTCACTTTTCGCCGAACTAATTGTTTGTGGTGTAAATGTGGTGGGCATTAATTTATAACAAAGCCACATACATACGTGACATATTTTTAATGTAAGAAGAAATAGATCACCAAATTTTAAAGGCAAAGCTTTACAGCGCGCGGCGGCTATGTTTCAATACTAAAGCCCTAAGTCCTTCACCACCTGCCGCAATATGGGAGCGGAATATTGCGTATGGGAATTGGGTAGACGTTGGGAATATACATATGTACTTAAATTCCATATTTATTCAATCAGACATATAGTTACGGCCGAAGATGATCAAAGGGATTTGGGAGATGTAGTCTCTTATTTGTAGTCAAGAACTTATAGCAAATGCTTGTAAATAATATAATTACACCTCACTCTGGGGTTTTTACGAATACTCGTATATCCCGTCCGATGTCTGAGTAAAAAAAATTACGAAAGAGGTTACGAAGACCTTACAAACCGGCCTAAAATGTGAGCGGTATATATAGAAATAGCTGTAACTAACTTAAGAGTCAACTTTATCTCGACCAAAACTGAGTTAACTTCACAAATATCATTAGATTTGAACTCAGTCGCACCACAAATATGGATTTAATGGAAATCTCGACTGCAGACCATCTAATAGATTTTTATGCGTGTTTTCCATAATTTTTTGAAAACAAATCGGACTATAAAAAATGTCTAATCACATTTACAGCATACTTTTCTAATCTCATCAATATTGGACCATAAATAAGGATTTACAGAAAAGTTTAGTTTTAAATAAGCTAGACTAGATATAAGTTTTTACGGTATTTTTTCTTCTGCTATACGTTTTGTATTAATTGTGACTTTGTAAATTAAATTTTTTTTCTACATTTTGTTTGAGGACTTACATAGGTCATCCAGCAACTTTTGAGGTAAGGGTTGCTAAATTCAGTATCATTTTCAATAGAAAACTCAGACTGAAATACAGCATAAAGTTCAATACTCCTCGAAAATTCCCCAAACGCTAGTAAATATTCAGACCTCATATAATTTTCATCTAACTTATAGCGAAGAATTCAGGGGTACTGATATTTTTATTCAGTTTTCAGCGCTTAGAATTTTTGGAATAAACTTCTTCTTTCTAGCAATGGAAAAATGAAATAAAATAAAAAAATATTTCAATAAAATTCATTTTCCTGACCACTTACTTATTTGAATATATGTATGTATTAAGATAAATAAAAATGTATTCTTATTACAGTCTGTCTAGTAGAAGCGTGATCGGCAAAATTTGCACATAGAGTACCGTTATCAAAATAATTTGAATGCACCTTGGTAGCGACATCATTTTTGTAGTACGCATTGCAAAAACTGTCAGTTTCGTGAAACTATTACAAAGTGCACGTTGTTTTAAAAAATGAGTTCCGCGTACGAGAAGCGATTTGAAGCTGTATTTCTTTGTCTACACCCTAGAGGGCCGAAAATGTCACGTTTAGCTGCAGCAAAATATATGAAGAAGTCGAAGTCATTCGTAACGAAGTGGACGAATCGGTATTTAGAAGTAAAAAATGTCGACGATTTGCCTGGGCGGGGCCCTGAAAAAAAGACCTCACCAAAGCAGGACAAGAAGACCCTTGATTTGTTTGCGACGAAGCCGGGCTTATCGTTGCGTAAAGCTAAAGAAGTTGTAGAGAACAGTGTTGTTCAAATATCGGTAGAGACGATTCGAAAACGTTTAGACGCTAACGACGTCAAATACCGCAGCTCTCTTAAAAAACCGTTGCTCTCATCATCACACGTTGAAAAAAGACTCGCCTGGGCCTGCGCCAATTCAGTACGGAATTGGGATAATGTAATATTCACGGATGAATCTTCATTTTGGGCAAATAGTAACATAAATCGATCTTGGTGTACCGCTAACAATCGATTGCTCCAACGAACTGTTAAACACCCAGTGAAGGTCCATGTTTGGGGATGTTTCTCAGAAAAAGGATTTGGACGCCTTTTCGTGTTTACCAGCAACTTGAATGCGGTTTTGATGAACAAAATTTATCAAACAGCTTTATTACCATCAGCTGCGAAGATGTTCGGGAGAAGAGGACACTCTTGGATTTTGCAAGAAGACAATGACCCCAAACATCGCAGTCGAATGTGTGCAGAGTGGAAACAGCAAAATGGTGTTGAGGTGTTAGATTGGCCTTCACAGTCGCCTGATGCCAATCCGAAAGAAAATGTGTGGGCAATAGTAAAGCAGAAACTCAGAGGAAAAACGATATGGACAGCAAAACAGTTGTCAAGACAAATTCGGCTGATTTGGAAACGATTGCCTCGGCAACTTGCTCAGAACTTAGTGCAAAGTATGAGTCGGAGGTGTGAGGCCATAATAGCGAATGGCGGTGACTATTTATGTTATTAAAAGTATTGCGTACAATAAATATTATAAACGTGTAAAATGTTGTTTATTTGAAACGAATCGGACAAATAGTTTCCAAGTTATGGCGATCACGCTTCTACTAGACAGACGTACAACGATTTGCAACGTGTGAAAACTATGTGAAAATTGGAAATTCAAAAATTACGCAAGATAGCTTTAGTAAGGCGTTATATGGTAACTATACGCAATGAAATATTATTTTTAACATAATCAGATTATCATAGAGATGTGCGTTATGCTTTCCAAAAAATTAATAATTAAAATTTTATGTTCGAACCTCTCAGAAAAGGAATTAAAATACAAATTAATTAAATATTTTTATTTTGAATTTAGTCTTCAATTCTTAGTTTCTTGTAGGTTGTTGAGTTTTAAGTTAATTTTAAATGATTTTAATTTAGCATAATTAACAGTTTAATGTCTTTCATTTTCATACAACTTTCGAAAACATTGATTTTAAATACTCGATATGCAGGACTTTTTTCAAACAAAACTTTTGCTTTAGTTTTTGTTTTTTATGAAAATGCTCTCTTAGTTAGCTAGCTGGTTTTTTTTCTTTCTTTTGAACCATAATGGGTCCGATGTAAATCTGGAAAGGTATCTTGAATCTACAAGAATAAGATTTGAGTTATAAATTAAAATTATACAGACTTTATACATTATCGAAGACGTAGTTTGGAGGAAGCTGAACTATCTCTGTTATTACATGTTTTAGCATTTCCTGGTAATTTTATTAAAATTACTTTTTTTTTTTGGGTAAAGCGTGGGCGTTTTCTCCTGTTCCGTGCTTTTAATATTGGTTATATTTCGATAACTATTACTCAGTTAAATATTACCTTTAAATCGGAGTTGTGTTTTATTCGATTATTTTTAACCTTGAATGCCACTAACCGCATCTGAAAAATACAGTTTTTTTAATGTTTAATCTGTTTTCTTATAAACTTTTCAATAATAGGCGTTCCAGTTGGTTTATTTTATAATCTATACAGTGACCTCAAATTGGGTTAAAATACTTAGTCATAAAGTATGTAGACATTGCATAAATATATAATAAACATATCTATCCTACCTGATCCATAAAATTATATTAATGTCTTAAAGTTTTTAAAAATATTGATTAATTTTTAGGAGATTTTTGTCGAATCTTTTCTCGATTTTGATTAGTCGGACTTCTTATTAATACTTCTTCTACCAGTATGTGCTTCAATCTTATACATAAAACGAGGCTTACATTTAGATTAAGTTTGAGTAGATTATTGATATATATATTTAAAACATGGTAGCTGCTAATCTGGAATGTTGTGGAACTCCCGTTTCATTTTTCTATTCGAACTTTTGACATTATTTATTTCAACAAATTATTTCAATTCAATTCTTTTCCACTTAATCTCAATTCGGTATACAAGCAGATAAGGTATTCGAGTTTTCTACGAAGGTGAACGGATTTTTATCAATGGTTTGATTTTCTCTTGACGGCCGTCGTAGCCGAATGTGTAGTGAGTGCGCGCTTCATTCGGTGGGAATGACTCAAATCCTGGCCGGCGCAAGTAAAATCAAAAATTATAACAAAAAGTTTGTTTCTAATAGCGGTCGCGCCCCCCGATAGCCAGAGGCAAATCTACGAGAGAATTTCTGCTATGAAAAAAAAACTTCTCACAAAAATCATCCACCGTTCGGAGGTGTAGGCCCCTCAATTTTAAGGAAATTTTATTTGATAATAAAATGCATCAGACTTTTGTAAAAAATTTTAAACCTTTTAATCAGAGCTGCCAGAAAATTTCTAAGTATGCAGCTATATAGCGCATTAATTTTTTTTTTTTAAAAGCGTAAGTTAGAATTGGCGCACTAATTGTGTTGATTTTTTTAATTTTTTTTGTTTGCTTCAAAAAAAGTATTTCCATAAAAAAAGAAATCAATTTCTTTATTTAAGAGTTACAGTTTTCTACTTAAGATCAGGAAAAATTGCCTCAATATGAGAGTTTATCCCATTATTCTGGTTCAAGGGAAAAAATTGTGTTCTTAATTTGCGGCAACCATGTCCTTGGAGTCATTTCAAGGAAATT
The DNA here is from genome assembly GCA_951828415.1 of Anomoia purmunda. NCBI lineage: Eukaryota > Metazoa > Arthropoda > Insecta > Diptera > Tephritidae > Anomoia > Anomoia purmunda. The sequence continues at coordinate 100,417,656 of OX639996.1, forward strand.
TATCCTTAGAATAAGTTACTTTTCCTTTTTCTGAGGGTACGGATACCTAAAGATTTTGTAGAAATTTTAATTAAAAGGTATAAAATTTGTACGAAAATTTCTTGAGCTACAGTAAAATTTGCACAAAGTTTATTCTTGGCTTGTATATTGTAGAACGACTAACATTTTTATAAAACGTTAATTTGAAATTTAATAAGAGCCAAACAAAGTGTCGAAACTTGTCAATAACTATTCCTCGTTGCAAGCTGTATTAAATAAAGTCTTCATAATTCTCCGTAATAAGCTGCATCCTACACTGAACCACCAAGATGTTAACTTTCTGGCTCAGTCGAGTCGTTGATTATTTATTGCATTTAATTCCTAGTACTTAACTATTTTCAGCTTAAAATTATTATTAACTTTTCTAGCGTAGCTAGTATTTCAGTTACACTCTTTGTGTATTTTTAGAAATAAGTAAGCAAGTATTTGTATTTCCGAGCATTCACACCCAGGCTCGGGCACACAGGTGGAGGTTTCTGGAGGTTCTAACCACGCCCACAAGAAAAGTTTTAAATTGAAGTTTACAATTTAATAGCAGTTACAGTCTGTTACAGAACATAAATAAAGTTCTCGATTTGTCTTTTCAAAAACCAATCTTACAGTCTAAAATACGCTAGTGTTGTGTTAAATATAAATGGCCGTTAGGTGGCACTGTAGAGTTTTGAGAAATCTGTCTGCTTTGGTTTCATCTACATTAACAAATAATGCCTGTGGATATAGGAATTCAATTTTGAATGTTTTTATGTGAAAAATTAGAAAAATCAAACTCATCCACACTGGATGTTAGATCGGGTCGCTCCCATACAAAAGAAAATAGTTTGCATTTATCCCTCTATTTGGAAAGCTTATTTGATGATGAAAACTTTCGTCCTTTGACAAGTTTTGACTACTTTTCTGCTGTTTGTTTAATATTTATTAATTTTTTATAAGAGTTTAGCTCTTTTCCTAACAAAAAACTTATTAATACAAATTTCAAACTTTGTGCCAAACTTTGATAAATTGTGCAAAGTTGTATCTAAATTTCAAACAAAATTAAAAACAATTCTGGTATACAGTTTCAGAGCCCAACAAATTTTATTGTAAGTTTCAATTAGTCGAAATCAAATCGAACCCATACAAGGTGGTGTTATAAATACAACTACAAAATTCCTATGTATTTTGTTTTTGTTTCTGCGTAAGAGTTGTCAAAATTTAATGACATTTTGTTTTTGCTTTTACGGCTTTTGAAAGCGCATACCAAGATGGATCCATAGAAGGTGATAGCAAGATAAATAAGGCGAATCTGCTGTGTATTTTGTTAGTGTAACTTTGCGAGTGAAATGTCAAAAACCGAATTCGCCCAGTTTGCTCATGTATTTTGTTTGTGTAAGCAAAACAACCCTATCACCTTCTATAAATTCGCCTTGGCGGAAATTTTCCGTTTTTATTGAAAAAATTTTTTTTACTGTCGGCGTCAAATATTTTCTTTCATCCAAAGTCCTTTCGTAATTTTTTTTGTAATGGAGATAATTGGTGACACTGTCCACAAAAAAAAAATTGAACGGATATTTTCAGCTAATTGGAACTCGCATACTATTATATTTTATTATACTTAATTATTAATTTAATGGGCTCTAAAACTGTACACCAGAATTGTTTCTAAAAAATCAGACTAAAAAGTTCGAAATTTAGATAAAATTTTGTAAAATTTTTTATAAAAATTCTAATTAAAAATTTTGAAAATTTCATGATATTTTGTGGAGTTTACATATTTTTTCTACAAAGTTTTAAATTTGAATTTATATGGTATTTTTTATATTATGAAAAATTAATAAACCATAAATTTTTTTTTATGAGTAAATAAATCATATATGAAGAAAATTCGATTTTGGATGGATTTAGGACACTCCTAGGACGGAAATGTTGATGACCCACTCAAAGTTCACTAGACTGGTATTTTTTCAATTATTTTTCCGTGCCCCAGTCTAATGGTCATTCTTAAAGTACCCCAACTTGAACACGATCGTGTATATGTTTACTTGCTATATTTATCACCTAGAATTTAACATTTAAATATTCAATATTTTAAGGCTTCCAATATTGAGTTCTTCTCTGGGGCTTATTGTTTCAATTTATTTTTTTATCGTCCTCACTCCACTACTATTTATTTGATTATTTTCTATTACAGTTCAACGCTAAACCTGCAACAGCTTCACAATCAGCATTTTCAGCAATATAAATTTCTTCGCCTTTTCAACCTCATCAGGACTATACCTGTATAAACCAGTAACTGAAAACCTCAATTCTAACAGTTAACAAAATTAGGACGCGGTATTAAACAATTTCTTTCTTTGCCCCGATACATATATTTATTTAATTAGTGATTATTTCGAAGTTTTTCACATTAAATTTACATCCATAGAATAGCTGGTTTCTTTGAAGAACTTCTTGCACTTTATGAAATAAAATGAAAGCCCCCCCTCCCAACAACTAGGCACGAGTCTGTTCACAAGACTCCTACACCTGCCAATATGCTGAAGAATGAAAAGACAAGATGTCTTAAAATAGCAAAAACTGACTTCTTTATTATACATCGTCATTCAACGATTATCTATGCCCAGAAGTATACTAGCAGGAAGTGTCAATAATAATCAAAAATCAACATTTGCCATTATCTAATAACAGTATTTGCATGCCCAAATATGTACATACAAAAATAAAAAATATCTAAATTTAGGCATGCCTCATCTACATACTTATCGAAGGATGAACTAGCCGGGTACATTTGACAATTATCGAGGAGTGACGGCCGCGGATTAGTGGGCTTTAGAGCAAAATGTTGTACTGCCAGGCTATGTCATTAACTTATACACCGACCAATGTATTTATATATGTACCCAAGTTTGTATTCATATCTACATCAGATGTAGATGAGCAGCTGTACAAATGCATCAATTTAGTGAGCTAACTGTAAAGGAGTGTCTCAGATACGGTGTTGTGCAGATAATTAGCAAAAAAGAAATTTGCCACTTATGTTAACTATTTTATTTTCAATACTTTACTAAAAAAGTATACCTCATTTGGTAGCATAAACAATATAAATGAAAGCTCCAAACTTTTTACGATATTCACAAAAATTTATCAAATTAAAAAAAAATGCCATAAAATTTTCAAACTTTTTAATCCCAATTTTTATAAAAATTTGGAGTAAGCGTTTTGTAGCCAATTCAGTTCTAGTACGAAAAGTGCATGTTTTAAATGGCTTGAAATTCGCGTTAGTTTATGCTAATATTTTCTCTGACGCTGTTCAGCTGGTTCTTCCATACAAAAGTAAGTTTTGTTCGTGCTTTATACCGCTACACCGATTTTTAGGGCCAATCTGAACCAAACCGAACTTCGGTCAATTACGACCGAAGCCGAACCGAACATTTTCAAGTTCTAACATAATGAATAATCAATTAATTTTTAAAAATTCTAGATTATTCATATGTCAATGATTTTCCGGCCTGTTTTTATTAAACGATAATATTAATTTGTGAGCTCAAGGCCAGTGTATAAGGAAAAGTATATTGGAAAAAAGACAACAACAGTCAGGAGTGGTAGAAATTATAGCTATTTCGGAGATCACCACATCTCCTCATCAGATTTCTTTTCATGACTCCACTGGCATTCGAACCAACAACCTACGACTTGCTGAGCAAGTGCGTAGCCAATGGACCACAGCCGGCATGTAAGCTGCTGTTGCTTTTTACCACTTTTCCTTATGTCCTACCAACACAATTCAAGTACGACAGTCTGTCGCTATTAAGTGAATGTGTGGTTTTTAATTTTTGTTGTGTAACACAAATTCTATTTTTAGAATATTGTTAGAATTGTTGTTACGTTTTGGGCGTGCTCGTCCGTTTCAAATATTCAAATGTCTATGATTTTTCGGCCTGTTTTTATTAAACGATAATATTAATTTGTGAGCTCAACGCCAGTGTATAAGGAAAAGTATATTGGAAAAAAACTTTTCCATATAAAAGAAATCTGATGAGGAGATGTGGTGATCTCCGAAATAGCTATAATTTCTACCACTCCTGACTGTTGTTGTCTTTTTTCCAATATACTTTTCCTTATACACTGGCCTTGAGCTCACAAATTAATATTATCGTTTAATTCTAGATTATATTTATTGGTATTAAAAAAGGTGCAATTAATTTTTAAAATTTCTAGATTTTCCTTTGTTTTGTGGATATCTATTTCAGTTTATTACATAAATATGTATTTTGTAAAAAAAAGGTAACAAAAATGATAATTATGCTCAAAATTTAATACTTTTAGGCCCGGTTAAATTGATAAATTGCCTTGTACAGGAGTAGATTACACATTAACTCAGAACACAAAAAATATTTAGTCTAGCAATTGAGGGATAGATTGTTAAGTTTGTGAGATTCAGTTGTTACTATAGCAGCCGATTTGATTTTTTTTAAATCACCTACACGTATTTTGTTTTTGCTTTTGTATATGATTTTTCTTTTTTCCGACAATGGTGAGGAATCTCTTGAATACGTTGGACCCAATTCGTTTAACAGACATTTGGCACACGGATCCAATCACTTTGACGATAATCTACAAAATCTACAAGCATGCCAAGCATTTTGTTGTTGTACAATAATATGCAAACCAAGGGGAGTTCATATAAAGTGAAGTTGATCAAGCAGCTGATTGAATTCGCATGGTGAACGTTAGTGTAAACTTTTGTCTTTGTACTTATAACACGAATTATATAACGAAAATTCGAAGAAAATGCCAAGAAAAAAAGTTCATAGCCTCGATGTCTGGGTTTTGTAATTAAAAAAAGTAACTCGAGTTACTTATCACTTTATTTAGAAATTTAACTTCGGATTTTCAGCAGGTGCGCTTTATATTGTAGTGCAAAAATTATAGCCTATTTAAATTCCACCTTGCCATCAATTCTGTATATCGGTGTAAGGCGGACCTGGAGTACTGATTAATTGTTCACTAGATACACTCGATGGAGTAGTGGGCAGATATTTTAAAGATTTTTTTTCAACAGAAATTGATATTCGAAGAGTATTAAAAATATGCCACAATATTTTGGCAGCAGATGATCATTAAGAAAAGTGTCCAATGAATAATTTCTTTTAGTATTTTTACTACATACCGTTTCGCTATCATATAACTCCGAAAGGTTTATTTGACTTTCGTCCAAAGAGAAAAGCTAAATTTGATTCAACTTTTATATTAATAAAAATTTACAAATGTTCGGTCAGAGTTCGGTTTTTTTTTGTCGAAGTCGTGCCAAAATATATTGGCCGAAAATGGTCGAAGTTCGGTCGTTCTTTAGTTATATGGCTCGAAATGCCCAACAGCGTCAACAGAAAAATTTCATCAAGGATCAACGCGAATTTTCAGTTTCTTACCACCTAAGCGATTTTGGCCGAGTTCAACAAATTGTGCCAATCACTCCTTGTTCCCGCTAACTGGCGTCAATTGGAAATACTAAATGGCGTCAAGTCCTCTTCCACTTGGTCTTTCCATCGCTGGTGAGGTCGTCCCCTTCCTCTACCACCACCAGCTGGCACAGCGTTGAATACTTTCAGGGCTGGAGCATTTTCGCCCATTCGCACGACTTGCATTCACCGTCGCAATTATCTAAGGGTCCGAAAATCTTACGCAGAATCTTTCTCTCGAACACTCCAAGGGCGGTCTCATCCAATGCTGACAGTGCCCATGCTTCAGCGGCATCCATTAGCACGGGCAGGATGAGAGACTCCAGAGAGGGCTTTGGCGCATTTGTCTACTCAGCACAAAGTAGCACCTTTTGGCAAGAGATATCCACGTCACGTTTCCAGGCTAATATTATTGTAGGTTGAATTTCTAATTTTCAACAGTGATGCGGGAGTCAAGACTCGAGTTGTTTTCCATCACCTCCAGGCCCATACGTTTCGCTTCTCATTCAGTTTGGAAAAGGCAGAAGCAACGGCCACGGTTGTTGATGCTAATGATGTCGATATTATCGGCATACGCCAGGGTTTGCACGGTCTTATAAAATATACTGCCTGACGAGTTAAATTTTGCAGCTTGAACTATCTTTTCCAACATAATGTAAAATAACTCGCACGAAAGAGAGTCACCTTGTATGAGAGAACGAGATGGTGTGTGTCTATTCTTGTTTGCGGGTATTTTCCAAGATTTTACGTATCGTGAATATTTGATTGGTGGTAGATTTCCCAGGTCTAAAGCCACACTAATAAGGTCCAAGCATCGTTCACACAATACGCTCCACAGAACCTTATATGCTATGCTAATAATACTGATTCTGCGGTCCAGCATCGCCCTTTTTGTGGGTCGAACAGAGTACACTAAAACTCCAATCAGTTGTAATGCGTTCGTCCGACCATATTTTCCAAATGAGCTGGTGCACGCACTTTACCAGCCCCTCGCCGCCGCCGCTGAATAGCTTTGCAGGCAGTCCGTCAACACTGCCTTTAAGCAACGTGAAGAAGTGCTCCCTCCACAGTTTGAGTGTCCTCTGGATGACCGTCATCAGGTCGCCGTTTTCATTATTACAGGAACTTGATCCGGTCTTGAAGCCTTCTGTAAGCCACCGTACCTTCTGATAGAATTTGCGTGCGTTTTTCCTATCAGCTGGCATCTCAAGTTCCATGCACTCACGCATCTCGACCTCACTCTATTTTTCTTGGACGATGCGCCTCGCTTCCTTCTTCAACTCCCGATATCTCTCCCGTACAGCTCGCTTTACGCCCGATCGCAGAGTGGCTCTGTTGGCAGGATCTTTCTCTTCCATGGCAATGTGGCATTCCTCATCTCGTACCAGTCGTTTTTCGGGCTTGCTGAAATCCAATGACTTCATTAAATGCGGATTAAAAAGTTTAAATTTTTTTTAGGTTTGTCGAAATGGTAGACAGTTTTTAAAACAGTTTGAAACCTTTTGGTTTGAAACAGCTACACTTTTATAAACAATTATAGAAAGTAAATTTGTAAATATAAATGTCAAAAGGTATTATATTGCATTTTGTTGCTTAGGATATACCCAACACTGTTTTATGTGCAATATTTTCCTATTGCTATTATTACGCTCGTCGGACGGAAAGTTGTGTAGTTCCTGTGGATGTATTTTGCTTGTCGTGTATACTTTAGCTTTGAGCAATTGGTAAGGTATGGAATATATGTATGTATGTCTATTACAATACATCATGCTGGCTCACTTACGCCCCAGCCTATATACAGCCCAATGCTATGCTAATCAGAGGTTGTGAGATCTCAATCCTACTTTTAGTTTTTTCCCCCTTTCAACTTTACTATCCTGTCCTCCTTTGCATCCTTACTCTGTGCTTAGTTTAATATCACCGCTGAATGGCTACATATTTATGTTGGCGTGTTGCTGTGCTTTGTTTATGCTAGGCCAATAGCAATTTGCCTTGAGCGTAGCATGAGATTATGAGATTTGTTGGTGAGTGTTGTTGAAGGTCGCTCGCTCTGTTGAAACATAGTTAGCAATCAAACTTGTTAAGCGCATTCTGAATCCAGAGAGTCAACATCACGCTGCAGTATTTTAATAGCTTGGCTGGGTGCCTTTCAGCAATTTTTTGATTTTTGTCACTGGCATGGACAGGTGCTTGTGATGGCGCTTACGTGGTCGTGATTTCGGATTTATTTCACAGTCAGAAGGCTTACGAGCAGAGAATAAGTTGATAATTTAAGTCACCATTTCTAATGCGGATTGTTTGTCTATAGACAGTGACTTAATTAAAGTGGCACATTGGTTCACTCTTTGCCTTTTCAGATAAGTAATTTTTTCGAGTAAATATCTTCTTGACATATAGTTAATTGCTCTGATGAGCCATTGTTAGATCGTGGTATGGAATTGTGCGAAAGATTATTAGTTTCCTATCCTTCGTTGAAATTGAAATTAAATCCCTTTTTAATGCTAGTAATCCGGCAAAGTACATCGAATCCGGGCATAAGCCGACTTTTAGAAAAGGCCTCCAGTGAGCAGATATAAAGGCAGTTGAATATTCAGTAGCTTAAGTTCTTTATTATACAAGAAGCAGTTCTTTTATTGCACAGATAGATATAGATGTTTCTGTACTTTCGATCTAGAGCTTTGGAAAGCCAGCTTGACATAACCTTGTGAGTAGTCTCAACACATAAACGGTGGAATTATAGTTCAGTATGAAGTTTACTTTACGCACTCAGAAGCCAATTCTTTCAAACAACACAAACTCGGGACTTTAATTATATTATTTCCCATGATAACTCTATATCATTGTGATCAATTAGTTTCCTCTCTAGCTATGTTAAATAGTCGCAACTACTTATTTTGCTCGGCTCCATATACACCATAGGGTCGAAACGATACGAATAATTCGATACCAATTAATTTTGGTGTCGATACCTTTGAAATAAGTACTGAGAAGGAATCAAAAAAAAAAAATGATAATCGTATCGATCGCTGATACTAATGCAAATTTTGCTACGCAATTTTTTCTCCATTGTTATACCCAATATTAATGCACCGTGCTTCATTCCTGCTTAATTACCAATGAAAACTTCAAGGAGGCCCCAAAGCCCAGAAACATAATGCACGGTATACACGACCCACAACACGATATACACGACCCACAACACGATATACACGTCCCAACTCTTAGTGTGAAAATATAAGTGGACAATGCCAACAGTAATGGAAACTGTATCTGCTACTGAAGAAACTAATAGAGTGGAACGAGTTGATTACAAAAAAATATAAAAATGTTTATAGTTCAAAGAAGTAGCCATCCTTGACCTCTGGCAACTCCACAAACAGTATGCCATCAGTCAGAGAAAAAAATATATACGGAGGCTGGAGAAGTGTCCTTATAGTGCAAAGCATGCGGATGAAATAAAACTTATACGCTGCCAATACGAGGTAAATATTAATTGATTATTCTGCAATAATTATAACTTTAAGATTTGCAAATTAATTTTGGGTCTTCAAAATAATTGTTTAGAACCGCCAACGGCAGAAACATAACACTTATAAATTGTATCTAGATACAGAAAATAACCGGCCCATTTATCAAAATGTAGAAAATTGCGATTTATTTTGAGTTATATAAAAAATAAATCACCGCTTATAATTGGTATACAAATGCGGTTCGCTTATCTACTTCGCTTTTACGTTTCAAACTGACTTTCAATTCAATTTTTTTATTTCAAATGAAACGGTATCCATGTAGGTACAAATCAGTAACTGACCTTTTCTATTGCTCACATTCAGTACCCTAAAAATCTCTAATATAAATCATTCTCTCAGTGATTTATCTCAAAGGGACAATAAAAGATAGCACTTAGTAGACAAAAAAAAACATTGAATTTAAAGTGGACCTGTTATTTTCGGTGTATAGTTGTACCACATAAATGTCACTGCACAAGAGTTATAAGATGAGAGTATTTTTTTTCCGTCGATATGAGTTATATCGCAACGTTTATTTTTTACGTTTGCCTGGTACATAACTTTTACACAACATACCTATTTCTAGCTTCGAATAACAGTTATCTCACAAGAGTATTTTTTTGCTTTGCCTGATAACTGTTATGCAGCAGCAATATTTTTTCTGTTGCCAATGGGAGTAATTTTTCAGTGTTTGTTTTAACGATGGACGATAACTGTTGGACAGGAGATTTTGTTTTCCATTTCCAATATGAGTTAACTCACAACGTTTATTTTTTGCATTTCTCGATAACTGTGATAGATGTAAACATAAAATAATTTTTATGAGACAACATAAATAAATAATTTGGACAATAACTGTTATTAAACAACGTAAAAAATAAATGTTGGAAAATAACTCTTATCGGCAACGGAACAAATTAGTTCAAGCTGATCGCAAGCCTATCCGTTCAATTAAAATTTTGCCGATCTAATATAGTCTAACATAATGATCTTCTGTATTCTCTAAAAATTACGCCTTGTCTGATGGAACTGCAGAGGCTTTAAGTTGTTTAGCCAGATTATGGAAGACGGACAAGCGAGAGAGAATTTGGCATGTTACAATGGGCGAGCGGCAAAGGGCTTGAGACCATAAGTTACCCTCAATTATTTAAATAATAACTAGCTCCTCCCGCTTTTTTAATTACACTCAGTACAGTGAGCAGTCAGTATACGCGAAAGTAATTCAAATTGATTGGCTTTGCGCCAACCTTGTTATCTTCCGTATAACAAAGAGCAGTTCTAGAAATGTTATGTTATATCAAGAGCTTAGTTTAACTACTACTAATTACTAGTACTACTACTACTACTAATTTATTGCTACTACTTATACAATTACTTATTACTACTACTACTACAACTACTAATTACTACTACTATTTCTCACTATCACCCCTATGCCCACTAATTACCACTACTTTTACTAACTACTCCTACTGCTACTAATCACTACTACTCCTATTACTGATACTACTACTACTTACTTTATTATTAGTCACTACTACTAGTTTTTCTAATTTCCACTACTATTTTTACTAACACTATTTTCTCTAACTTCTGCTAACATTTTTAAGTATGTAGTATGCCACTGCTAATTACTATTACTATTTTTACCAATATTTTTACTAATTTCTGCTACTATTTTTACTAATTCTACTACTAATTTCTACTACTATTTCTTACTGATTTCTATTACTATTTTTACTAATTATACTACTAATTTCTACTACTATTTTTACTGATTTCTGCTACTATTTTTACTAATTCTACTACGAATTTCTACTACTATTTTTACTGATTTCTATTACTATTTTTACTAATTATACTACTAATTTCTACTACTATTTTTACTGATTTCTGCTACTATTTTTACTAATTCTACTACGAATTTCTACTACTATTTTTACTGATTTCTATTACTATTTTTTTTTAATTATACTACTAATTTCTACTACTACTTTTACTGATTTCTGCTCCTATTTTCAGTAATGCTGCTACTAAATACTACTACTATTCCTAGTAATTTCTACTACTAATTCTACATATGATCCTCCTAAGTACTACTAACCACTAATACTACTACTATTTACTACTAACTCTATATTTTTATGACGTCGGCAAAGAAGTTTTACTTCCGCCTCGCGCTTTTAGGTGCATCGGATTTTTATTTTTTTTTTATTTGTACATCCCTGTATCGCGATTTTCGTTGACAGCATAACGTGATAACCATAATTTCCAAGCTATTTATTCCACTTTCATACCAGAAAAAGTTTCATTTGCATCAAAATGTCGAGGTTGGGAAGTAGAACTTACAGACACAAGCCAACGTGTGAGCAATGAAATGAAAAATAAACTACACCGAATAAGCCAAAGATACTAGAAAATAGATGCATAAATATCCAAGGAAGAATATTGAGCGAATAACAAGCTGGCTGAGTTGTCACTTCTAATTCCATACAATTGACAACTGATTCAAATTACTAATACGTGTATGATAGCATAATTGATATATCACACAAACGATAATTTAAAAAAGACAATATTACAAGGCACTGACAACAGGCACAAACGCAAATAACAAGAGGACAGTGCAATATGTATTGACTACTTCCACAGTCAACCGCATGTGATTTGTATATACATATGTACGTATGTGTTATTAGATTTGTCCCAACTGAGTACATAAGTAAATTGCGTTGGAGGCCGATGCTTTCAATGAGTTGCCTTGAACTTTAGAACAAGACGAAACTTATTTTTTTATTATTTGTTCAGAAGTTTACTATGAGTGTTTTGTTTTTTTTTCAAATGCTAATTTGGACATTAATGGTCAGGCTGGAAAGGTTGCAAATGGGAATTGGCATAAGGACGAAAAGATTCAGGTCTACCTAGTTTAGCTTTGTCGGAGATACAATGAGAGGAAGACAGCGGCGGAGGGCACTGCGACTGAAAACATCAAAATCGACTACTACTAGTCCAAAAAGTTGATGGCTTTCGGGAATTTTTTGAAAAAAGGTACTACATTGAATGTTTTCTAAAACCATATTATGTATGTGGGAATCAGAATGGACCATGACAAGACTACACGAACTGGATGAAACTACTAAGTTATCCTACTATTAAATACAACCCTTACAAGTTGACGATTTGACGAAAGCGTAACCACCGCAGATCGGTTTGTTCTTCTTTTTTCAATAAAATTAGCAGTCTCCTCAGAGAATTTGTACGGAACACAACGTTTATAGTTATGCACATAATATGAGAAAAATTTGTACATGAGTTAAAACCCCAGGACTTAATTTTAATATTGAAGATAATTAGTTTGTTGAAATCAAACTGTGTTTTATTGGCGTTTTATTGGTGTTATAATAAATTTTTGGCGGCTTATACGAGGTGCAAAACCAACATCCCACACTCCTGTGTCTTCAGAATATATGAACTAGAAAAACTCTGTTCAACTAAAAGAGTTGAAAAAAAAATCTCGAATTCCGCTTCAAAATATGATCGTTTTTGATACGCTTTCTAGTCAATAAAATCCACTTTTTATTCGATAAGAAAAGGTTCAAATCGATGGGTTAAATATGTATTTAGTATTCGAGCTATAGAGCAGAAAGTTTTGAAGATGTTGTTTTGAAACAAAACATACTAAAAGATGAAACGATAGATTTCGGCGTCTCAGCACATATGCAGTAGCTGCTCTTTGAAAGGCAAAGACTATTTCAAATTGAGATATTTTCTTCAAGTTGAAAAAGTAAATAATATGCAGAAATTAAAAAAAAATGCAAAATAGAGAGTTGTGCCTCTTTAAATCTACCTTAAAATTTAAATATACTACGATTCTACTGGCTCCCCCGTTTTGGTTGGGTTAGGGTTACATGGGCGCTCCCAGGAGCTCACATATACCGTCTGGAATCCATTGTACCACAGTACTTTGAAATATAAAATGACATTCCTATTCATCATCTGAAAAGTGCCACTTACTTGTAATAAAGCTGGCCTGAGAAATCCTGAAAAGCTCCTTGCTTAAAGAGTCTCACTTCCTTCACAATTCCCTGGGGTAGCGCTATGCCCAGATACCCAGATTTTTTTGACGAAGAAATATTCGGAAGTTCTCGTAAGAGAAGTCAGCCGATTCATAACTAACTTCAATCGCACGGTTAAAAAAGGAAGACGCATGGCTATTAGAGTAGATGTTTAGTTCCCTTACGGAGGCACGAAATAGTGAGCAGCCAATATACCGATTTCTTAATGGTGGCTATTTCCGCCAGAAAAACACCACAGTGGAAGGGTCGCAATGATCCTGTATAGCCGAGATGAAATCGAAACTTTGCAAAGCCATCGAACGACCACACTGCAAGTTAAATGCATTTATTATATTCCACGGTATGACAACGGTCGTGGTTGCTAAGCTTTGCCAGTTCTAATCCGTATTGTGATGCTTCATTTATTTTATAAATTTAGTGAAATTAAATTTTCCAACAGGTGGCAACCGTCTACAAATACGTTTGTGGGATAAATTGTTCTTAAAGTAACCTTATCAATTAGACCGAATCCAAGTTCTTTAAAAAGTGATACCCCTCGCCAAAAATGTTTTCATAAAAACACTTTCATTTCACATTAGTGCAGTCATATTTCTAAACTGATATTTTAAAACAGGTGGCAGCATTCATCAAACATATTTAATTCATGATTAAGTTTTTTTAACCCAACTTCTTTTTAATTCCATGCCGTTTTTTTTTAACTTGGCCATTTAATTTAATTCACCTTTTATTAAATTCTTTTTTTTTTTAATTGTTCAAGACCCATATTTCAATAATTGGACTTATAATTTTTATTAATTTTTTCAACAGGTGGCAACCCTCTTCAAAAATATTTTTGAAAATAAGCTTTCTTAAAATTTGTAGTTTGAGACTCATATTGTAAAACGTCATTTATTTTCTTGATTTAACTTAATTTTCATTTAAACAGGTGGCAACCTAATTTAAAAATATTTGGGAAATGAAGCTTTATTAACCCTCTTTCTTTTTATACCTATATTGAAAATTTTGATTTCATACATTGTTTTAATTAAATGTAACCGTTCAAAAAGGTGGCAACTCCCTTTAGAGAATTGATTATATATGTCCTAAATCTTCTCAAAATCTGTCGAGTCGTCATATAGCAATATCTGATTTAACATATTTATTTAATTTACTGTAATTTTATTTAACAGATTGCAGCTCTATAAAAGTATAGCCTATATGTTAAAGTCAGATATACGATATTCGTGTGCTAAACTTCATATAACTCCGTCAGGCCGTTTGGGCCTGAAAAGGTAACATACTCATACTCACATACACACACTTTCATAATACTTTTAGGATACGTACACATTGGTTTTATGTTCGCCCGTTAGCGTGAAAAAGGTAAACACTCGTATTTGCTCATATAATTACTCCACTACTCCATTGAATGGCTCTCATACAACTAATCTAATTAAATTCAAATTAATTATGTGCCATTTAACATATTCATGCAATTAAACGTTGAGCGTAATCTAAACTCACTGATGAACCGAAAGCACATGCTATCGATTTCACATAAGATTGCAAACATTATAGATGAGGTTGTGTGTATTTACATTTCAATATATACATAATTATATACTTACATATATATATGTATATACTAGCGTTTGTAGTGATAATGTTGTTATGCTCGTAATTACAGTAGAAACAAGTAGTTAGCAACACACACTGGCATTGAAGTGAAAAATAATACGCACATAAGGTTTCTGCCTGCTACAAATAATAATTATTAATACAAAATTTCAAAACCACAATTTTAATATGTTCGTATGTGTGCTATTGTATATACATACATATGTGCTATTTAAGTATGTTGGGAAATTCTCAATTTGAATAATAATCCTTTTTCTTCTATTCGATGATAAATATTGTATTTTCATAACTAAACCATTTTAACTGATTTACACGAAACACATTTTATATTATTAAAATTGCATAAACTGTAAGAAAGTTTGTGAAGTTTCAATTATACGCAAAATATGAATTTGCATAATTTAATTACTCATACGCCGAGTGAGGCTGTGATTTTTATAGTTGAATAATAAATTATAATAATTAAGTTAGTGAAGAGCATACATATTGCAAAAGCACTCTAAAAATTACTCGAATATCCGGTTATTGGTGGCATTGTAAATCTCCGCAGGAAGCTTAAATTAAAACTTGCATTTTTGGCTGATTTTCATAAGGCCATTTTTCGTGGCAAATCGTACCATGTGAATGAAAACAACAAACATTTTGACGCATTTCAATTATAATGGTTCTTTATCAGCTCAGTTGTTGGTTCACATGCTAATTAATTCAAATAAAACTGTTAGAATAGCAATTATAACAATAGCGTGAAATAAGATATCTAGTAAATTGCAAAATTGAGTTTCAATTAGATTGAAACTTTTTAATTGGGTATATTTTATAATAATGTTAAATTTGTAGTCGAGTTCTACCCAAAGGTCTACGAACTATTGAAGACTAATTAAAATACGGAAAAATTAGTACTGTTTGCTAATAAAACAGTTTTCAAAATATAGCACATACAACTATATAATCAAATAAGAGATATTTTTGAACAAAGTAGGTTACTTTTGAGTGTTATGTAAAAAACAAGACAATTTTTAAGAAGGTTTATGTGTTTAACTGTGTAAACTTAAGGAAAGAGCTCTACCAAATACAGTAATATCCATTATTCCATTGATCCACAATCAGCTAATCGTTCTAAGGTGAACGATGCGAATGTTGTCACAAGGAAAGCATAAATAAGGATACCCAAAACAGATTTTATATGTTGCTAATGTAAAACACCTAGGTAGATTCAGAGCTTTTAAAGTTGTTAGTACAAAATATAAGAAATCTCAATATGGATAGAATTCTACCCACAAAGTCGGAGAACACGTATCGATTTTAATGTCAATGAACGACTAATGTAAAACTACAAAGTGTCATCATGTTTTCATTTCGTATCAGTCTTCCACGTCAAAAATTTGACTTAATGGAAACGAGGCAATAAAGTGTCGTGGAGTTTGGTAGACTCCTCCTAAACTTTACATGCTGTTGTTACCTATGGCACAGCGAGTGAAATGCGTAGTAAGTGTTAATGATGCGTAAATTTGAAGGTATTGGAAATTTAAAGGCGAGATGGATGGATGAGCGTCTCACCGCGATTCAAATCAAAGCGAGATTCTTCGAATCAAAATCGTGCTTGGTGACTTCAAAGGAGTCATTGGATTTAAGCGACGCCGAAAAACGACTGGAATGATGGGGTATATGATGCCGCTTTGAGAAGTAAAGATGCTGCCTTTGGGACACGTTGCGATCGGCAATGCACACTGTACGCTAGTGGTGACTGCAAAAGGAGGATGGACATATTATTCGCAGAAAGAAGAGAGAGACCGAAACACGTGAGCGCGAAAAGCCGACAGGAAAATTGGCCGGAAATTTTACCAAAAAGTGTGGCGACCTACATAAGGATTTATAACCGGGAAAAATTCCTGTAAAAACAAGAATAACGATCTAGTAGCTGATGTCCAAACCACAACTGAACTGTGGAGGGACCATTTCTTTACTTTACTAAATGGTGATAGCAAAAGCATTCCCAAAGAAGCTGAAGATATCGAGCCCCGAATCGCTGATGACGGCATTAACATCCCATAACCCGACCTTGATGAAGTTCGAGTAGCAATAACGCGGCTGCGGAATAACAAAGCCGCTGGAGCTGATAGGTTACCAGCTGAGCTTTTCAAGAGTGGTGGCGAAGGGCTGGTACGGTACGGGCACCAACTGATTTTCAGAATATGGTTGGACGGTTACATGCCCGTCGTTTGCAATTTAAGTGTGCTCGTCAAATTAACAAGAAGGGTGACCCTGCAATATACGTCAAGTGCCGCGAAATCAGACCATTTAAAATTCCGTATAAGGTTATATCGAGCGTGTTGTGCGAAAGACTGAAGTGAATAGTCAACGAACTGATTGGACCTTATCAGTGTGGTTTTAGACCTGCTAGTTCCACCATCGCCCAGATATTTCCGATATGCAAAATACCCGTAAGGAAAGGATCGACATACACCATCTATTTGTCGACTTTAAAAAAATCGCCTTTCGATAGCACAAGAAGAAATTATCTACATATATGCCGCGATGTCTGAATTTAATGCTCCTGTAAAACTAATACGGCTATTTAAAATTACAAGAAAAACACGAGAAACACTACCAGCTCAGTAAACATTGGGAAGCCGTTTGACACCAAACGAAGTTTCAGACAGGGTGATCCACTATCATGCGACTTCTATTACATTATATTGGAAAAGATAATTCAAGCGGCAGAATTAAACCGTTTTGGTATCATACCATACCTTAGTACAGATTTTGTGAATAACTCGATTCTAGCGCCACCTAGCGCATTTGTTTTTCATAAAAGTATTGTTTGTACAAGCACTATAACTTTCTCATAAAACTAACAAGGCACTGACTTTCTGAATATATCGATGCATGCGCCACCTATCGGATGAAAAGTCAGCCTATGTTTGTGCCGCCAGACTACGAAATATAACGCCCATATTTGGTTTGAAATCCGTTTAACGGGTTTTGAGCCAAATAGTAACAGAGGAAACGGCTATATTTTCATATTTTCTTTAGATTGTATATTTCCCTTAAAGTTCTACTCGTTAAATTGTTATTTTTTGGTTATTTACATTTTGGGTTTAATTGAATTATAATTCACAGGTAATTTTATTTTTTTTATTTTTCCGCCGCTCAGTTGCTGCACATCATCCTGTCATGCAATGGTATGACTTACCACATGCCTACCTTTGTTTTAGAAAAAAAATTTGCACACAACGTTACTTTGGTCAACCGAGAATACCACAAACCAGCAAAAAATACGTATTATCCAAATTATGGCGCAGTAAAAATATGAAATTAAAATCATTATAATTAGTAAGCAAAATATTTGAAATTCACATTTAATTGCTAACAAAAGCGAGCATTTTAATTACATAAAGTCTGTTTAAATGCATATGAAACTGAATTAAATTGTTAATTTCAACCGCTAACGTGATATGATTTTTTTTTTTGAGTTATGAAAAAAAAAGTCAGAAAATGTATTAATTAAAAAATTGCAATTTTGTATAACAATTTTCTTGCGCTTCACCAGCAGTGATTTATTACTCGGCATTGCCGCATTTCACTCACTACCCTTCCATTCAATGGCAATTTAATCCGCTGTTGATTGCAATAATATTAATACCCGTAGGCAAAAGGCAACAACAAATAAATTTTTAATTATTATCTACTACTAACTGTTTAAAGCATGTACTCAATTTGTTTTTTATTTCATTTAATAGAAATAAATAATTTAAGCGCGTATGGTTATGATGAATTGATAATGAAAACTCTCATTTGGCCTTTCTATGGAATTCAAAAAAAAAGGTATTGGTTTTATGGTATTTTTGATACAAGCGTGGAATTTTTTTGGTTTTTTTTTTGTGCGCTTAGTTGAAAAAAATGTAAATACAATACACTCCTTTTAAATTTCTAAATTTTTTTTTCTTTTAATACTAAACCTACCGGTACTCCATGTATTCCTATTTCAACCAAAATGGGACAAATGAGCCGTCTTTAAAATTTTACATAGACATATATTACTATTACTAGACCAATTTGGTATACGACTGAAATAATTTTCTCAAATAACGATTCAAAATAATTTATATATTAAATTTAAAAAAAAATTAACTCTAACTTTTTAATGCTTACAAATTTATGCTGTATAAGGTCTTTTTTGTTTGGCTTACTTTTGTAATTCTCTTCATTGACTCCTGAACACTCTTCTTCTTTGCTATTTATATTCAAATATTATTTCAAATATCTTGAATGCTTCGACATTTTTAGTATAATAATAAAGCTCCACAATAATAAAAAAAAATATATATCTTCTTTTGGGAAGATCTATTGCATATATTTGGAGTCGCTGAAACCCAATCTGAAGGCAGCTCAAAATAATTTATTTATAGCGAAATATATCACGCAATAGTAAAACCGTGCAATACATCCGTTTTGTATCACAAGAATTACAAATCAAAAAATAGAATCCTTGTATGGCTCAAATGACCACTTGCGGTATGCGGGGTAGATTACATATATTTCTCGGTAAAAAATTTACCAAGTGAGGAGTAGAGCTTGAAAATTATATTCGAAGTATTTTTTCATAAAAGTCCTAAATGCAAATAGCAATGTGATAAACTAATTTCCACAAAATGCGGACAAAAAGTTTAAAATGGGTCATGGGCACCCGTCATGGTAGGTTTAGTGTTAAATTTTCAGAGATTTTGTGTCACAAATGCAATTCAATTCGTTTTCCACCATAGATAATTTTAGTTTTCTTATAACTGTCGTTACATATCGTTATCAATGTAGTTATCGTGATAGTTGCAGTTATCGTTATCGACAACGACGCCAATATGTTTACCATTCTCGATTTCATGCAAATCTTTATGTTAATATTTATTGATACCAATTTGTTTGTTTTTTGCGCTATTGCCACCGCTATTGTTATCGATATATACATATGTGTAATTATCGATATCGACAATGTGATCGGTAATTGATATAGATTTTGTTTTTATTACCGTTATATATGTAATTCAAAAATATCGTCGCTCAAAATTTGTTTTCCCACTTTCAATTTTTATAGACAACTCAAAGATAATCAGATGCACTTTTTTTGATTTTGATAAACAGAATTCCCTGAACTGCAAATAATTTAGCGCCGCAATTAGTTTGCCTGCAACAAAATTTTGACAAGGGATGATAACAATTCGTTACCAAGCTCAGCTTATAATCAGCCTGAAAAACAACAACAAAAATCATCAATTTGGATTTCCAACTTGGAATCAAAAAGTCTTCGGCAATCTTAACGAAATTGAAAAATGTGAGCAAAAAACAAATTCTATTTGATTGCACTTTTAATTTATGAAATTGAAGCCCGTTTCTTGACAAGTTTAACATATGCAAAAAATTGATAAAAAATTCAAATAGAGAATATCAAATACGTTAAATAGTAGGACTCGTACATTGATCCTGATAATACAAATTCGGTACGATTACAGAAGATATTTCTGCTGATTCCATAAAAATCCTGTTTCAAAAGAGTTCTGATTATTCCGCCTTACTCTGAGTTCCGCCCAAATTTTTTCATCCGCCCGCGGCGAATAAGCTTAATATGAGTTCCGTCCGAAATAAATTCACCTTCGAAGCAGCTAGTGAAATTCGAAAATAGAAAGGCTCTGTGTTTTGTTCACAAAGTTTAAAAAAGCCAAAAGTAATAATTGATGTCCCTGCTGTTTAAATCGAATTCAATAAAAAGGCACATTTAAGTGTGCAATGCCAGTTTTGTGCGAGGAAGGAGAGGAGACAATGCAGATCAATGAGATAGAGTTACATTCCCTTCGAGCTACCTGTATCTTTGTTAACCGTTTCGGTACGATGGGGATGTTTTTATCCCAGAAAATTTCAAAAAATCGTATCTTTGAAAATTCTCACACGATTTGGTTGAAATAGGTCCCAAATAATTAGTGATTTTCTTCTCTACAAAAAAAAAAATTAATCTGTCAATGTAAATTATCACGTTTATGTCAAAAGTGAAACATCAAATAGCGGCATTTGTGTTGATGATCACATATTTGACAAAAGCTCAAGAAACAAGTGGTTTAATTGTGAAAACAAGTGTAATTTAGTGAAATTTTATGAAAACAGTAGTAATCTTATAAAGAGGACAGTGTAGAACAGACAAAAACTTAATTTTTCTTTATTTGAGGCTAGGGTAAGTTCCGCGGTACAAAATCATCCCAAAACTGTTTATTTGTGGGACGTTATCATCCCAATCGTACTCATTTACATTATTTGTCTCAGGAAAAAATGGATAGAAAACGTTGACTGGCAGCTTCACAAATTGAGGATTTTTTACATAATTCAAGCGATGATGAAGATGATCCATTTGCTGATAGTGGTTCTTCTTATAGTCCCAGTCAGGAAAGCAGTAGTGGTTCAGAAGAAGAAGAAGACACTGATCGTGGTAATGAAGGAATGGAAATTGATGGTGCTAATGAAAGTGCGAATGATAAATCTGATGACTCTGACGAAGAAATATATGAAATTGAACGTCTGGGAGAAGCAAATGTTTCTGATTGGGCAGACGATGTTATAATTTGGACAGACCCACTACCAACATTCAAGCCACGGTTCACAATTAGCCAAGATCGCACCATTAGTAATGAGGGAATAACTCGAGGACTGAAGCCTGTGGAAGTATTTTCCAAGCTCTTGCCTAGAAGTTTTATTCATCACATTGTACATTGTACCAATGAACGAATTGATATTTTTTTTGATAATAGCAGCCATCCTAAAAACAAACGACACTGGACACTGTTACAAGAAAACAGAAGGACGGCACAAGAATAGATATTACATATCCAGATATTGTGAAAACGTTCAGAAACTTTATGGGTGGCGTAGATTTGGCAGACAAAATGGGTACCTTGTATGAACTTAACCGAAAATCAACTAAATCAACAATGCGTGGATAATCCATGCGGAAGCAAATCATTCACGGCAAAAAAAAGATCCGTTTTTGGGATTTTTAGTGGAGCTATCCGAATCTCTCATTGACGAAGGAAGTACGCGTGCGAAAATCCGGGGCAAAGGTCGAATAGGACCCCTCTCCGCAGTGAAAAAACAGATCAAACAAAATCTAGGGAATAATTTGCCAAAAAGAACTAACAGGCGACAATGCTGCGTAATTTGTGCCAAAAAAGGCAAAGAAAGTCGAACAAATCAGCTTTGCATTGGCTGTAAAAAATGTTTCACACCTTGCCATCAAATATAAACAACATTATTATAATGTTATAATGAATAAAATTAATTATAAAAATAAAGTGAAATGAAGTCAAAAAACCCTGAAATTTTTATTCCAATTTTGCTATTCAGGTATGTTTGGGATGTTTTTGTCCCAGGACGATATCTCCTTTTCAGGACGTCCTAAAAATAAATTATGAAATTACTTTTTTTGAAATAGCTGTAAGAGACTAAATCAACACTCTTTTTCAAGATTGCTTGTCTAAAAAGTTCTCGTCCCGAAACGGTTAAGTCAATGAAATTTAATTTGGAGAAATTTGGTGTTCATTTTTTTTTAATGTAAGATTATAAATATAACCATTTATTTATGTTTTTAATCTATTCGTTTATCTATCGAATCTAATTGAACAAATAAATTGAAAATGGCAACTCTTAGTTTTGCCGATAAACAAAAAAAAAATGTCCGAAAGCGAAAAATTTCCAGGCGAAATTTATAGTTAAGGAAAAGTGAAACATTTCGGGCGAACTTGAAACTCAGGGTAGGGCAGATTATGTTTTATGATCAGCCGGTGCTAGCCAAAACCAGAATTAGTTCATATCCGTCATATTTTTTTGTGCAGCGCTCCTTTTTTTATATATATAAATTTATGCTACCAATTCTAAATTTCCCGGCAGTGCTATTCCGGATTTGCTTTTTTATATTAAAAACATCCTTTTTTAATAGTTTCAATAATTCGTAACCAAAACAGTGTAACCTCTACACTAACCGCCTATCAATTGCATGGGACTGCCTGCCATTGCGATTTCATTGATATCCTAACAATAAAAACTCTTAGCTCTGGTACTTTGACACACTTTTTCTGCTCTTGCAGATGACAAATACTGTTTGTATTTTTATCAGCAGTCGATTCGTTTCACTGGATTCATATCATTAGCCAGGGCTTTTATGACAACATGACCTTTCATTGTTGTATATTTAGCGGAAAAAATAATTTTGTGAATGAACATGACAGTGAGCTTGGCGTAAAGAAAAAACGATTGTTTAGTTAGCAGCAATTTAAAGTATACTGAAATATTATATATAAAAATACAAAAGAAAAGATTGAAAGTATTTATTTACCGGTCAGAGAGTAAAGATAATAATAGGTGATTAGCCGAAATTTATTTTTTATCCGACAAATACGAAGTTGTAAAGATATCACTTGAGTTTCAACACATTTATTTTGCAAACTTTTCTAGCGAATAAAAGATCTACGCCATATATCTACACTAGCTCGCATAGCATTCGACTTAGAGTTATGAATTCGAAAGTAATGAACAGGAAATAAATAATTTCCCCAAATGTATAATATGATAAAGCAATGATATTTCAAGGTGGTACAAGTGATAGCTGCTATTTCGGAGAACACCACATCTCCTCATCAGACTTTTTTTTCTTTATAGACGTTACCAGGGTTTGAACCATGGTACACGAAGTTGCTAGGCCACGCTAACCCTATGAAAATCGCTTGCTTTCTCATCGTCCCTATTTCCAACCATAATAGCTGCTATCACTTCTACACTTTGAAATATTGTTGCTTTCTCATATTAAACCCTAACAAAAACTTGCCTCGAGCTCAATAAAATTGCAACAAAAAAATCGATAATAGTGTGATGATTGCAAATGTAATAACTTTTAATTCATTTTTAGTTTCGGATTCATGATTTATTATTTAAAAAACCAACGCCTACTTCATAAGTGCCGACTACGGTTGTGAAAAATAATTTATTGTTGGGAATTCACAACTGAATCGAACGATTTAGAAATCTCAATTTCATGACTAAGTTTTCTTAAGCTTACTCCTGCAAATCTCATACCGTATATTGCCTTCAACTTAATAATCAAATTTTATTTGGCTTTTAGAGTATGTGGCACCCTCTCCAAGGTATTTTCAAAATAAAGCTTTTTCAAAACCGCTTCGTAAAACATCGTTATTTCAATATTTGATTTATATTATTATAATTTTGATTGACTTTTTTATACCCTATCCGAAATTCATCGAATATACCCACACATTCACTCACATAAAAACTTTTACGTTGGTCTTTGGAAGGTGCTAACCCTCATTTCTCCATTGATTATGTCACAGAAAGAATTCGGCACATCCTTGTCTGGCCTTTTCAGGAAGTACTTGGTTACTTTGCAGGTGACGGTAGTGTGCCAATGGTTATCATACGTCTAATTCATGACATCCCTGCGGTACCTGACCACCCCTACTATGCTTGGCTGCAGTTCAATGGGATCTGCCAAAGACCGGTAATTAGGAATGCCCCTACACCCACATGAGTTAATGAGGACAATGGCTTGTGTCACTGCAGATTCTCATTTGGTATCCATGCCACCTTTCGCCAATTAGCCAGTACTTAAGGTAGTCGTCATTGTACCTAAGGTTGAATAGCATCTAAAATCGCTATGACGATGCCGACCAGCTCCAGTTCTATTTTACATCTTGGAGCTGTCAGTGTAAAAAGTTTTCATCGAGCCTCCCAAGAGAGTAAATGGGTCTCTCCACTGTTCTTTTGTGAAAAATTTTACGGTATACTTTCTGCTAAAAGAGACTCTCGGTATCTGTTTTTATTTGGAACCAGAAACAAAGGGTACTACTCAGACAACATTCCAAATAATTTTCTCTGCCCGGAATTTTCATCATCTCATCTTCAATTGATTATAACTGTTGAGTTTTGATAAGTCTGGTATTCTCGTTTCATGGAGCAACCCAATCTTTTGATTTCTTTAGATACTTGACTTGTGTCAGTGCCAAACCGAAGCGCAATCAGTCGATGACCAGAGAGAGTTTCCTCTTTCAGTATCCTCCATCCTTTGATGTGATCATCCATAACTCTGTTTACTTAGGTCAGATCGATGATTTCTTGTATTGCCCTCGTTTTGTTATTCGCTATTGCTGATTTTTTTCATTTGTGAACCGATTTACAATTCCAGCGAATAAAAATAACCGTTTTACAGGCAGATGACGGTAATGTGACATTTTCTTTAATAATTCATTAAATCTAGTGGTTGAGTATAGATCTTTAACTACCCGTAACTATTTTTAGTAAATAGTACAACATTTTACTGATAATGAAAATCAAATTATATTATCAGTATTTTTACTACAATTTCTTTCAATAATCAGTAGAAAAATAGTTTACTGCAGTTGTTTCAGTATTTTTATTGTACTTTTTTCAGTAACTAGTAAAAAATTACTTTTACTGAAATTTTTTTCAAATATTCAGTAAAAATAATTATTTTATTGTAAAATTTTTCAGTGATGCGAATTTAATTTCATTATCCGTAAAATTTGAATAATTAGTCCTGTTTCTAATGAAGTAAATATTATACTTATAATGAAGTGTGCTCGTCTATGGTTTGTAAGCGTAAATATATGAGATTTGCTTTAATATATAGATATCTATGTCTGTTAATTTACAGTAGAATAAATGTTGTAGTCTAAGCAAACAGACAAACGTGCACAACAATTTGGTTGTTGTTTTAATTAATAAACGGAATTGTGCATGCCACTGACCTACATAGATAATTATTTGTTAATATTTATTTTATTTGTGATTATGATTATGTAAAATTAATTACATCAAAGCTGAATGTTTCAGTTGTGATAAATTTACATGACCAAAGCTTAAATGAGATTGTTAACAAAATTAACATATGCCATTATCTGAATGAGTAATGCTTGTTATACTTATTAAATACATACATACATACAAATTGGAATATATTTCGAATTTATCACTTTAGTGAAATATAGCTGAAAGTCTAGACATCCCACTCGGTGTAACACATTTGAATTCGAATATACGCAAATTTTTAATATTTAGTAGCATTACTGATAGAGTAAAGTGCATACTTATGTATGTAGATACCGTTGTGTGTGTGGCATACAAAATTAAATTACAAATGCAAAGACACAAATACGGTCTAAGCGCTACATTAAAAGAGCTGGCGTGTTTAGTACTTCTGCTGCTGTTAATGATATAAATTTTATTTATTATCTCTCCCTGTTAGAAGTCAATGGTTTGCATCTACGAAACGGAGCCAAATATTTAGTTGTTGTCGAGAATATTTATACTTAAAAAAACAAACTCGAGTGCACCAAAGTGTGCAAGCCAGAAGTGAATCTACTTTGTAGTAGTAGAAGTTAATAAAAGTAGTAGTAGCAGTAGCAATTAGCGTTAGTAAAAATAGTGGTAGAAAGTAGTAAAAAAAAGTGGTAGAAAGTAGTAAAAAAAAAGTGGTAGAAAGAAATAAAAGTAGTGAAAGAAATTAGTAAAAATAGTGGTAGAAAGTAGTAAAAACAGTGGTAGGAATTAGTAAAAATGGTAGTAGAAATTTGTACAAATTGTGGTAGAAATACGTAAAAGTAGTGAAAGAACTTAACCAATATAGTGGTAGAAAGTAGTAAAAACAGTGGTAGGAATTAGTAAAAATAGTAGTAGAAATTAGTAAAAATAGTGGTAGAAGCTGGTAAAAGTAGTGAAAGAACTTAGTCAATATAGTGGTAGAAATTAGTGAAAAAAGTGGTAGAAAGAAGTAAAAGTAGTGAAAGAAATTAGTAAAAACAGTGGAAGAAATTAGTAAAAAAAGGTGGTAGAAAGAAGTAAAAGTAGTGAAAGAAATTAGTAAAAATAGTGGTAGAAAGTAGTAAAAACAGTGGTAGGAATTAGTAAAAATGGTAGTAGAAATTAGTAAAAATAGTGGTAGAAACTGGTAAAAGTAGAGAAAGAACTTAGTCAATATAGTGGTAGAAATTAGTGAAAAAAGTGGTAGAAAGAAGTAAAAGTATTGAAAGAAATTAGTAAAAATAGTGGAAGAAATTAGTAAAAATATTCGTAGAAAATAGTATTGGCATTAATAAAAATAGTGGTCGAAATTAGTAAAAAAGTGGTAGAAATTAGTAGTACCTTACGTGAAAATAGTGGTAGAAATTAATAAAAATAGTGAAAGAAATTAATAAAAATAATGGTAGAAACTGGTAAAAATAGTGAAAGAAATTAATAAAAATAATGGTAGAAACTGGTAAAAATAGTGGTAGAAACTGGTAAAAATAGTGGTAGAAACTGGTAAAAATAGTGGAAGAAATTAATAAAGATAGTGGTAGAAATTAGTAAAAAGAGTCATCAAGATTGGTAGTAGCAAAAACAAAAAGAGTGGTAGAAATTGTTATAATTAGCGCAGGAAGTTTGTAGTAGCATTAATATAAATTGCAGATGAAATTAATAAAGCGATTCTGACGCAACCTTCGTTATGCGACGCAAAAAAACCACTGCCGTCAAAAATGTTTCACTTCAAAAATCTTGGTATTGAAAGTTGCTTCAATAACTTTTTGGTATTGGTATTATCGAAAGGATAAGAGTAAGTAACTGACAGATATAACTAATTCGTAGTAGTATAAGTTTTAGAACAAATGATCAATTGCTGGTATTCTGAAAAACCTTAAATGGAATCTGGCATCTTATAAAATCTTAAAGTTTCTCTTCTAGGTGGCACAAAATTAATATGTCGACAAATTCTGTGTTAGCAAATGACTGGGGAAAAATTTATAATCAAGTGATTCCACCGAGGAGACTCGGTGCGTTTTTCTAAATAAATTAATTATAAGAATTTCTGTTGCTTTCCGTTAGGTGAACAAAGTTATAATGGCCTGAGTACTAGTGCGCCTGGATATAAAAATAAATACGTAGATACCATAGAAAAAAAAAGTTATATTCAAAACAAAATGTTTCTAAACTATTTCTACGAAAAACTGTTTTTCCCTAATTCAATAATTTAATAAAACATATTTACACTGTCTAGCGGAGAAGAGCATTTTTGATTACATTTTTATCGATATTCCCTATTTTTAAATTCTTTTCTTGTATTTTTTCTTTCATCATACAAATAATTTGAATAACAAATAAATTTATATTCATTACTTAGCAGTCAATATCCTTTTCTCTTGTTTAAATAAGCTTTGCAAATGAACAGTTACTGTGTATTTAAAACAAAAATTTACGTCATGGGTATTTAAGGTTATTGTTTCCCGAACACAAACCCTTTTTTACTTACTTGTTGTTGTAATATATTTTGTTTAATTCCTGTAAAAATGGTTGATTCAGTTTAATTAACTTTTGATGTGGTTCAAAAATTATAAATGCATGTAAGGTATTTTAATTACTGTTCTTACTGTAGCTTAGCAGTTTTTTTCTCTCTAGGTGTGCTTATTATTTCTAGGAACGCGCGTTATGAAGTTCATGTAGATCGGCTGGAATCAATTAAAAGAAGAACCTTTCAATTTGCTCCAGGAGATTTTCGATAGGATTCTCGGGTTAATCGTTCCCATTATTCCAATCGTTTGAAACTGATAAATATTCTTAATATTAACACCAGTAGATAAATAAATAGATAATATTCATTTATAATGTTCCTTCTCGAGTTTCAAGCCACCTTAAACCTCTTTATTTAAAAAAAAAATGTTAGACCATTTCTTAGTTAAATGAACATTCCGATGTTTGTGTCAAGATTTGAACAGTCTTTACAGCTCCTTTGATATTTCGGACTCGCTCTTCACCTTAAAAAAAGACAATACTATCCTTTCTCAATAAATAATTAACGCCGCTATAATATTCTTGCATTTTATGTATTATGTTCAGCTGATGAAGTTTTTTCTCTGTAGCAGAGTAATTTGGAGTCCCGTCGCTTAACAAAATCTTGTCTTTCGAAGTTTCGGCTTAAAAAAAAATAAAAACAAAGTTCTCGGTGGGTATATTTTTAATCACAAAAAATTTTCTAGTTTGCAATATGTATGCGGTTATATTTATGCTGACTGCTCTGATAAAATCGGTTTATCCTTCTTTTTTTGAATTTTGTCCCCAACATAATGAAATTAGATCTTGGATGTTAATTTCTGGTTTAATTTGAGTTCACCGTAATAACGTCGAATCAAACACGTCAGATCGAACTCGATTCGTTAAAAAAAACGTCTACTCGAAGCCCTAAGCTCCGAGAGGTCCAACACCCACCAGGGTGGTTTCGATTTGCCTGAAGGCTTCCTCAGTGGACACGGGAACTCCATCGCCTTATTACAAGTTAAGGTGATTTTCTCCACCAAGCTGTCGATCGAACTCTTCGAAAGTAGTAGATTCTACTGAGGTTCCTCCTGCAGTTTCCTACAATGTAAATCACAATTTGTGTCCTCAGATTCTTGTAGGGAAGATATTGAGGACGAGTATCGCCCAGGGAGAAATGAATATACCTATGATCAGAAAAGGACTGAGCATTTAAAATCCTCCAATTCTGGATTCGGAATATCAATCCAGACGAAACCAGGGTAATGTCTAAGACCTCCTCCCTGACCGCAATTACAAACGTAGGGCCGCTTCCCCTATTATAAATAGACAAACAAATCAAAGAAACAGACTCACCCCATGCGTTGATATCCGAGTTTTCCCTAACAGGAGTGCCTCGAATTAGCATCACATCCAATAACGATGCCGGAACCTTCCTACGTCTTGACTTCGCGAGAGCATTTCTCAGCAGCGTTGGAGGTGGTTTCACCTTGTCGTCGTTAGCCATTTATGTCGACCTTGCTGACTGTGGAGCAGAAAATTAGCGAACGCCGCCTTAGAGTGTTGGAGACTGATCTGCAGAATAATCGTCCGCAACCATTCCCTCCTGCCCACCTGCGACGTCGTCCTCAGAATCCGAGGCAAGAAGCCTCTCCTCCTCCGCCCTGTCGAACAGCCTATTAATGTTGATGATGAACCCCGCAACCGCGGAGAAGCCACCAGTGCTCTCAGAGTCCGGCCTGATGGAGTCCACCTCTATACTCATGACAGCTGCATCGACTACCTCTAATTGCTTAATTATGTCCGCACATTTTTATCCTTCATATTACTGAAAAGTAATCCATACAAAAAAGATATGAACTCTTGAATTAGTAACACTTCGATTGCCGATCCTTGTGTCTAAAGTACATGTACTTCATATTACTATATGTATAAGAAAAAAATATTTTCAATAAATTGAAATGCTCCAAAAGCTAACATCGCTAATCATGACGGGAACATATAAGTATAAATGTAAAGAGTTCTTGTATGACCAACATATAATAAGCTAAAAGCACAATATACCACATCAGAGATTAATATGATGAACTAATGAGTGGAAATTGTTTTTATTGTTTCACAAAAATATTTTGGAACATACTCGTGTATGCACACATATGTATATGTATAAGTGCGTATCCTATTTGAGCTCATTAATCACAAAATTATGCACCTGCATATCTAATTACCCAAACTGCGTAACGGCATATGCACTCGCAACATCTAATTTGATTCACAATAGTTTCAACATCCATCTATCACCTTGTTTGCCTACTGCCTACTCAAACAAAGTGCAGCTTTAGGCGTTTACGCTACATTTGCTCCACCCCTTCCACCTCCCACCTTTGAATAGGCGGCAACGTAAATTGAAGGTCGTATGTAAGTAACTAATGCAGGCGGTAATTAGTTATTTAATATACCGTTATGAATTTGTGTCTACTTCATACCATGTTATGCTTTGGTGCAGCCTTTTAAAGTATAAACCATTTATACAATTGTTTAAGCTAATTATTCAAAAGCCTAAAAGCATGTTATAATTCATAAATGAGTGTAATTAACTGTAAACGTTGGCTAAGTGTAAAAGCAGTGTAACAGATGGAGCATATGATCTGCAACGAGGGGCACAAATGTATGCAATTGCTTAGATTAAAAAGCTTACTCGTATTATAATTAGAATTAATATTCTTATGTATTTAAATATTGTAATTGATATTTCAACAGAAGGTGATGTATGGTAAAAGAAGCCCATACATATAAAGGCTTATTATATCTCTATTCTTACGATATATCAAAAATCATCTCATCTCTACTGTGATTGCTATTGGGCCTAAAACTATGCTGCGAAAAACTTTACCTCATATTTTGTATAATAATCTCGTCTTACGTTGTTTGTGGTCGAACTCCTGCGAAACGACTCGAAATTTTTGTATGAAATTTTGTATATACATATATTTAGTATATTTGAGTACCGGGCCATACTGCATGGCTGATGAGCTCGCTCGGCAGGGTACCCTGGAAGTCATTTCTCCTTGTAGGGAGAGGGTGGGGGCTTCTTTGGCTGCCTACGGACTTCTCCTGGACAGATGGGCTCTCTGTCGTCTCAGCGAGCGCTGGGAAATTGCTACGACATGCAGAGTTGCAAGGACCCTCAGGCCGAGAGTGGATCGTGGGCGCTCAAAGGAGCTAAGGTCGCTTACTAAGCGGCAACTCTCGACCCTCATAAGTGTTTTGACTGGTCATTGTCCGTTGGTTATTCATGCGGTTAGGCAGAAGATATTCTCTGACCCTTTCGGCCGCAGCTGTATGGAGAAGGATGAGGTGGATTCATCTTTTCATTTCCTGCTCAGTTGCCCTGCCTTGGCGAGACTGAGATTCAAGTACCTAGGCTCGCACTTCCTTAGGTTTCCAGAAGAGCTTTCTGGGGTGGAGATTGGTAATTTGCGTGACCTCATCCAGGGTACGCAACGTTTCTCAGGCTAATCTCAGAACACAGGTGGTATCACAATGGACTCGTACTATGTCTAAGAGAGTTCCCTCTGTGGGAACTACCACAGTAACCTAACCTAACCTAGTATATTTTATGCTTGAGAGATTCGCGTCAGCGATGAGAAGAGTCACACGAATATTTCGGTGAGAGTTGCCACCTGTTTGAAAAGTAAAATTAGAATTGAATTAGTCGCAAATTATACGACACATTAAAATTCAGTGTCAAACGTTTTGTTTGTTTTCACTGAAGAGATGGTTTATAGCTAGGCGCATTTTGCTGCTAGTTGCCACCTGTTTGAAAAACAAAATTTTATTGAATTATAAACAAGTTTATAAAATATTAAAATGCGAATATCAAACGTTTAGTTTCGCTGAGAAGAAGGTTTATAGCTAGCTAGATTTTGAGGAGAGTTGCCACTTGCTTGAAAAATCAATTTTATTAAATTATACACAAGTTATATGAAATATGAAAATATGGCTGCCAAAATCTTCGTTTCGCTGAGGAATAGGGCAATAGCAAATAGTGGGTTGCCACCTGCTTGAAAAGTTGGATTTAATGAAATTCTTCGCAAGTTATATGAAATAGTAAAATATTGGTTTCTTTAAGGGAAAGTTTATTGGTATATTTTAAAGATAGTTGCCACCTTGTTTAAAGGTCAAATTCAATTAATTTATACCTAAGGATATACAGTATTAAAATATGAGCGCTTAACTATTCGGCACAATTTTACACCCATTATATTGAGGGTTGCCACCTGTTTTTTTATGAAAAGTCTTTTAAGATTTTTATTTTTTTGTTACGGCTAGAGCGCTAACGAATGGGGTAATTTATCTATATATTTCAAAAATGAATAAAATCTTCCATTCGATGAAGCGACTTCCATATTTTCTAAATTTTCTTTTTTTATTTAGTTTTTCTTATGTATTCCCGCTCATCCAATTAGTGCATTCATCGAACAGACGTTTTGTATAAAGTAAACATTGCGCAGGAATTTCATGTTTGAAAACTATCATATGGAGTTGCCAAATTCTAAAGCCTGAAACTTTTCTAAAACAAAACCGGAAAAACTTTGAGAACTACTTTATACTAACGATATGCAACCCGAAGAGAAGATGAATTGCTTCGATTGCGGACAGACAGACAAGCTCCTTGAATTCCATAAGTTTTCGTCGCGCGATATATGTACACTTGAAATCGGATTTTTTAAAAGGCAACCACTTATGTTTTCGCTGCTTGCATAAGACCTAGTCTAGCCATTCGAATTGTCGTTGAAAATCTAACTAAATCAAACAAGCGTGGCACAAATTAACCACTAACTTTACGATAGTTCGCTCTTTCATGAAATCGCCTATGATGGTTTTTTTGCTGGTGTATGTATAATATGTAGTTTTTATTTATTTCGTCAGTTTTAACTTACATGCTTTTGCTTTGGTTTCTATGATGTGTTTAGTTTCGTTTGTCTGAAAATAAAAGTTTCAGTTTCTCTTTTACTTATTTACTTTAAATATTTAATTAAATTATTATTTTTTATTAGTAGAACAAGTATAATTTTTTAGAATACGAATGACGTCTTGCAATCGTATGAAAATTTTTGACGTTTACGCCAAATGAGTCACTGAACTCGTAATACCAAATTACGATATACGGGATACGTTCACTTTTCGTGTAATACCAAGTATGCACTTTTACATGGCGAGTAGTTCGTTCACTGACCACGTAATTCGACGCCATTTCTCTTCAAAAGTGGTAAACGTTTCTTAAGCTTCAATTCAAGCAGGTTTTCTTCAACCCAGCTAACTTCTTTTTTTTTGAGTGTGACCTTTTAATTGGTAACTGGGATGTGATAAAAAATATGACTTACCCATTTTTATTATACTAATACCAAGTGTTCTGGGCTGCTGATATTTACGAGGAAATTTTGTCTTAGTAATCACTGACAGGACTCGTTACTTGCTCTACCTTTGCACACATCCTGCTAACTGGGGATCATTGCCATATTTTGCTGCCTATGGAAAACCATTTATTTCTCTTACAGTGACATCTCAGATGAGCCCATCTAAAATATCCATGTATACCCAATTTTTACAGGAAGCAAACTGCAGTGCTAAAAGAAACAGGGTTTTATTTAATTGGTATAGAAATAAAGGCGAATAAAAGGTTATTATTATCTAAAAGGATCAACTACAATTTGATCCCCGTTTTCAGAATTCACGGGGAACTCTGGCCTCTATCCCACCTCGCCCTTATTACGACGGACGCCCAATGAATAATAATCAGCTTGTAGGAGCTGATATAAAATAAATTAAATTCGAAATTTGTTGAATAGTGTAATCCATCATGATACTCTCGGTAGTATCACTCAATAATAAAATACCAATTTCTAATAGTACTAAAGTTGGGTTTTCTTTTCCATTAAATATTTCTTCAAAATACTTTAGGCTCTGTTTTGTAAAAATTGAAATGGAATTACTGTTGTTATGTCTGCCACAAAATATATATGTGCTTACAATTAAAAGAAAAAAAATAAACACAAATTTGGCATTCATTTTTAGTAACGTTTAAATCTGCTTTACAATTTAAAAAATGTTTATGAGCATTTGATAAAATTTCTTCTCTCCTTGTTACTTTAATTTTCTCTATATTGGTTGTTGTAAAACTAAGTGACCGCTGTTTTCACTCTCCTCTTTTGATTTTCTTTTTCTGCTCATGTTCACACAAATAATTCTTACGCTGTATTTTTGCTTTCTTTGCAAATCTTTTATTTTTGTTTATTCCATGCTGGAGTGACCCAAATTCGTTCGAGTGTAATGGAAATTACACCATACACATACATTTCAGATATACATATACATCTGTACAATTATACATGCGCGCATACATATGTATGTACATACGTAGATTTGTAACTTTACGTTTGTATTTATTTTCGTGCATGTAAACGTTGCAAGTATCTATTTTCCGCATAGTTACACGCTTTAAAACCATTTTCGCTACTTGCACTGTTAAATACTTGAAATACATGAAAGGAAGAGAAATAAAAAATAAAGAAATAAAAAGATAGCAGCAAAAAGGAGACCAATTCGAATTTCATAGCAGTTTACATTTAATTTTTAAATAAAGTTGCTTTACTTAAAATGTGCTTCGCCTGATGTTTGGTATATTTACATCCATTCTACAATATAATATTTTTGAAATAATATTTGTTTATCAGCATGTCCATTTCGGTACTTGTTCAGAATCATTTGAGGCCAAGTTCTAGGCTGTTTCATTACTATTTTCGGACCAAATATTTCTTGACAACTTCATTAGTTCGGGACTACTACAATTACTACTACTCTTACTTCTACTATTAGTACTAATTACTAGTACACTTCTACTCCTACAATTTGCACTACTACTACTACTGACAAATACTACTAGTTACTAATACTACTACTAATACTAACCCCTACCACTACAACTCACACTACTATTACAACTGCAACTTCTACTATAACTACTAACTAACTACTAAAAATACTACTAAAAATAAAAATGTTTACTACTACTACTACTAATCACTAGTTTTATCACTAAGACTAGTACTACTACTACTACTAATATTTTTACTAATACTTAAGAACAAAATAATTTTTTTCATCAGCACAAACGATTTTTTTTTTGCATTGACATTTTTTTCCATTTTATTGTATTTAATTTTTGCTACTCAGTTGATTTGAATAAAATTTTATTATATTACTCGACACAGTTGACTTTATCATTTTATTTTATCGTGTTACAAATAGGTAACGCGATATTGGTTAGGTCATATTTTGCTCAATTTTCCCTCCACCTCTCAGTGTGAGCAACGTAGTCGAACTATCGATCCATATCGAGAAAATCGAGAGTAAACAAAAGTCAGTTGAAATAACGAGGTTACACTTAAAGGAAAATTTGTCTCACTTGCCTTACTGTGCTAATTGCTGTAAAATGAATCTCATTAATGATATTATTGTCTCTGAACCGTTTGTTTCGAGTTTGTTCGATTAATTAACGTCAGCTAGAAATATAAATGTGTCAATATAACAAGTTAATAACGCATTCGCTAGATATATATGCACGTTTTGCTAACATAGATCATGAAATGTGATTTATTTTTAATTTGCCAAAATCAAACGTGTAAAATTAGCTTTTCGAGAGCTTTAATTTTATTTTTTGATTCTCATTCGTAGAAAATAACCTTACTCACCTGCATTGTAACTGAGTTAGCCTTGACTTAAAAATACAATCCAAGTTTGATTATTGAAAAATAATCGAATCATAACTATTATAACCTTACTTACATTAACAAACTTATTAATCTAAAGTGCACAGCGTTTGAATAATAAAAAATTAGTTGTGTTCAAGCAGCTGCGTTAGTGACTATATATATACATTATTTTCTGTTTGCCTTAGGCACGGGTAGGCCCAAGGAAATTCCATAATTTTCATTTATCGAATGTAAAATCTCAGTAAAATTTCAGGCACTCCGTAATCGCCCATTTCGCACAGACACGGTCATGGCATAACATAAGGATTGTTCAATCTACAAAATTAAAAAAATTTCTTTCTTGGTTTCCTTTAAATTTATTACCTTTAAAGAGAGATATTTGTATATTTTGAATTTATATTAAAATAGTTTATAATAAAATATTGATTTGTGGTTTCAATGATATGATTTAATCATTTTAGATAGTAGAATTATATTTGTGGTTTTAGTTCTTATTAGAATTACAAATTTTTTTTTGATTATCATATCATTATTCATGTTGACAGTTTGAATGTGAATTGCTTCGAAATAGTATTTTAGTCATAAAAGTCGGCAGTGAAAATGTGTTTGCTTTTGTTTATAGATAGATATAAAAGAAGGGCCCACACGTATCCAGGCCCCGGGGCCCCCACATTCTCAATCCGGCCATGCTCCTAGTAATTACTACTACTATTTTAACTGAGGCTGCTCCTGATTACTAACATTCTCTTAATTATTTCTTCTATCATTTTTTCTAATTCTTCTACTTATTTTTACCACTATTTTTACTATTTTTTTTACTATTTTTACTAATGCTACCACTAATTTCTACCACTAGTCCTACCATTTTCTACTCCTATTTTTACAAATGTTACTACTAATTATACTATTAATTTGTATGACTATTTTTTACTAATTTGTACCACTATTTTTACTACTACTAATTACAACCACTATTTTTCATTAATTTTTATCCCTATTTTTGCTAATGCTAATTGCTTCCACTATTTTTGTTCATTACTGGAATTACTTACTACCACTATTTTTTTTACTGATTTATACCTAGTTTTTAACTAATGGTTCTCCTAATTACTACCATTATTTTTTCTAATGCTACTATTAATTATTAACACTGTTCTTACAAATATATGCTATTATTTTTATTACTGCTTTTATTAATTTCTACTACTACTTTTTACTAATTTCTACTACCATTTTTACTAATGATGCTAGTAATTTCCTCTACTAGTTTTACTATTTTATACTACTATTTTTACACTAATGTTACGACTATTTACTACCACTATTTTTCAATAATTTGTATCCCTATTTTTACTTCCAATTACTACTACTATTTTAAATAATGCTACCACTGATTTTGCTAATGGTGCTACTAAAAACGAGTACTATTACTACTACAAATGCTAGTTACTACTGCCGAGTAGCCGAGTGTGTAGCGTGTGCCCGCTTCATTCGATGGGTCCCGGGCTCAAATCCAGGCCGGGGCAAGTAACATTAAAAATTATAGATACGTTTGTTCTAATAGCGTTCGCCCTTCGGCAGACAATGGCAAACCTCCGAGTGTATTTCTGCCATGAAAAAAACTTCTCACAAAAAAAGAATTTGCCGTTCGGAGTCGGCGTAAAACTGTAGGTCTCTCAATTGCAACATCAAGACGCACAGTTATAGCGCCAATGAAGTAAGTAAGTAACCCCAACTGTTACTACTAATACTTGCAACTAATGACTACTGCCACTACTACTCCTATATTTAGCTTTCCAGCTCTTTAAAGAAATTACACAGAATTCTTATTTGCACGCGTGTTTTTTTTTTTTTAAATACCATAATTCGCTTTCAAGGCCAACTTTGAGTAATCTATTGGTTCTAAATAAAAGTAGCACTAATTACATATAAAGAACTAGATCTTTTCTAAAACTAATGCTGGTTGTAGTCCTAAATTTAACTACAGATAAATAGATGCATCATATTTTATGGTATTCAGGCATAAATTTGATCTATACTTGATAATACATTGTCAAAGTTGTATTCATAAATCCTTTGTTCTTATTTTTTATGCCTTTTGTAAATTTGTAAGAATTGTACCCGAAATTGAACATCAAAATAAAATACACTCAATAAAAAAATGTTTCAATCATGTCGAAAGTAATTAAATATTTTTCACGAAAATATTTTGGAATCAATCCCTTTTGAATGCTATCTGTTTTTCCACCTTATGGGTAGAATTCTACCAATTACAAACACATCCTCGTGCAACCAGCTAAACGTTCTAAGGTGGAAGTGTCAGATAATGAAAAAAGGCGTGAACGGTGCGCAGGTTGTTACAAGGAAATCATAAACAAGGACAAAAAAACTGATCTTACATTATGGCTTCATAGAGACCGGCTTGCGTTAATGGCGTAAACATAAAGTGAAATTTGGTGCCATAATAAATAAAATGCAAACGATTCACTGATTTTAATTTTTTCACAAAATATTTAAAATCTCAATATGGGTAGCAATCTACCCACAAGGTGGATTTGAGGTACTGAACTTAGTTTTAGTCTTGGTTACAATGATTTCATTATTATTTAACGTGTCACACTTACTTGAATCCTTTAATTAATATAGGGTATTTTTGTTTCAGTTTCTTTATTGCAATTTTATTTGTACATATTTCACATTCTACATATCTCTCTTCGCTGCTTGAACTCTCTCCCTCTATACTACTATCTGTTTTTTTCTAAACCAAGCATTGTAGAATACCAAAGCATAGCATTGCCCTTATTCCGACAAATTTAAACGATTAAGCGTATTTGTATTTAGTATGTATGTATGTATGTGTGCACACACTTACATGCAAGGTTTACCACAATTTTGTGTGTCCGTCACAGACAGAAAAGGAAGAATTTGTCTGGTTTAAGTTACAACTGTTGCTACAGTGCGAAGAGCAGGTGTGTTTGAATTACATTTCATTGGAATTTCAAATGGTTGCTTTTCCATAGGAAGTCGGTGCGTATGAGTAACATTTGAATAGAAATTCTTAGTGAATTGGTGAGAGGCAGTGTGACAGTAGATGCAGGTGTGAAGCGTGGGAGTAAGATGTTTGTTGTATATTTTATACATTTTGCAACAAAAAAAGCCGCATTCTTATTTTTTTCGAGATTCAAAGCTTTAGGCTACAAAATATGTAACATATTTGTGAAAATTTTGATGGCAATTTTTTGGCTAATTTAATTTTAATAGAAAGGTTTTGCAACTTTGATTTTGCTTAGTTTGAAAAAGACAGCACTGATTTTTTGTTCTTCTGCAGCTTTTGACCACTTGAAAAAAATACTGAAAAATTTGACAAAACCGAAAACAAAAATGATTTTTTTTATTCTTGTAATACTTAAACTTCAATAATATAAAATGTGACTAAATTATGAATAACTTTTTTTAAAGTTTTTAATACTATGTTGTGAAACTCTCCACTTTCTTGGTCATTTAATTTTCTGATGCCATACTTTTTCTATGGTTTTTCGTAGTTCCATCATTGATTTGGGGCTTTTTCTTCTAGTCATTGTTCAAACGTTTTCTATTGAGTATTGACGTTTGGTCTGTTTTCTGGACAATCTAATGACAGTATACCATAATCTGTATTCAGTCTTGTACTTTTGCGTTAAGAAATATACAAAAAAAATAATAGTAAGCGCTTGAATGGGTAAAAAGTTTATAACAAAACCTATAGTTCGTCTTAAAAAATTGGATATGGTTCCTTTTCAGTTAAGCATTCCAAGGTGGGTACAATCTAATTAAGTACAATGGACTTCTTGGCATTTACTATACCCTCTGTTATATTTAGGTACTCGGTTTGGAGAATGATTTGCAGTAGGAAGTATGCAATTTTCCGCTAATAGCTATCAGGCTTCATCTATCAAGTTGAATTTAGTCTCATCAGAAAGTATGACACGTCCCTGTTCAGATTCCATCCATTTACTTTACTTTTGGCTCAGTTGAACCGCCTTTCTTTCATTTTTGGGGTTAAAAGCGCGTTTCTGGCGGGCTTCCTAGAGGAGCCGCCCACTTAGTTTAACCGGTATTCAACGGTTTTGATCGAAATATTCTTTAGTAGCAATTGTTGTAGC
The DNA here is from genome assembly GCA_951828415.1 of Anomoia purmunda. NCBI lineage: Eukaryota > Metazoa > Arthropoda > Insecta > Diptera > Tephritidae > Anomoia > Anomoia purmunda. The sequence continues at coordinate 100,457,596 of OX639996.1, forward strand.
TTTTTTTTTATCTAGACAGCATCTTTGATATGGTTGGGAAGACTGGCTCTCAAAATAGCCCAGTATACTTTCGGATTTTTGCAGCTTTTCCTGTCTGATCCTTTTTGTTTTCTAGTAGTAGTATTTGCTTTTTAAATGACGCACTGAACTTTCATTGACTTGCAAGTCTGCTGCTATTTTACGAACAGGCACTTATCGTTTAACCTACATATATAGAAATTACAACCCTTTGAGCCATAGTCTGCTCGTAATGTATTTTCTTAGGCGTGGTTTTTCTCGACTATCCGAAACACGTGTACTCTGTAAGCTAAACTTGCGAACTGAGCTAATAAAGGGGAGAAAAATAGTTGAAAACAACCTCCTCAGCACCATTCAACCAATTTTATTAGCATTCCGGGAAACCCCAGACCACAAAATTCAAACTTCCGCGAAAGTCTTGATGTGACCATTTTTTTTTATTACGCTCGGTGTATTTATTTAAGCTCGATGGGATCACTTTTTGACTATAAGCTTTAGGAAGTCAGAAAACTAGTTCTATTCTGTTCGGATGTGATTTTCCAAGTACTTTGGCTCATTCGCGTTGCATCTATTTGTTCAGGACATATGTACATAGTGACATATTTTTTAGCTGTTCCCCTTACTCTGTGACTGCCGTCAGAGTAAGTTTTATTAACTGTTGTAAGTAGTTTAACAAAAATGACTATTATAAATTTGGTAACACTTTTATTGCCGAACCATGCATGATTTATTTGAAATCAGTCAGTTTTTTCTTCAAAATTTCGATTGAGCTACAAAATTAAAATATTTAGCATAACTCCCATCACTATAGCAGAGTCAGTAAGAAATAAAAATTTGCGACCTTGTCGATTTTTTGTGAAACCTTCATTTATGGTCTGATTTCACGGACTTTCGAAATATACACAACTTCAAAAATACTTGTCGTGATATCTAAAATGTAGCACTCAAAAATTAAGTTGTATAAAAAGAACTGTTTTTTTTTTTATTAATGACAGGCAATGTGTAGCAGCAAAGTGGATGTATACAAACCTGAATATAGTATTTTCAAGTGTAATTTCCAATCGGCTAAAGTCGTTTCAGACATTTCTCACAATAGGGACTAAAGAAATAGTCTAATTGATAAATACTCTTTTAGGAAGGTTTACAAATCTTTAAAGGCTATATAATAATTTCTCCGTAACTCTTATATTACATGCAATTTTTTTGTTTTTATTCCTAATAAACATGGCACAATAAAACTCTTTAATGCACTTATTTTTCATATAAAGCTAGTGCTCAGATGGGTAATTTCAGGTACACGGAACCATTGAATTTAATTTTATAAATAGACATGCAAACGACGCAAAAATACTTCCGCTTTCTAGACTCGAAACTTTAGTGTTCTACATAAATTTGTTATTTTTCTAGAGCAGTTCAAGGTTGCTACTTGACACACGGGTACCCGGTTATGCTTTCTGGCGTTAAGAGTCTAGCGGTCAAACCTAAGTAAATGTGAATTGTAATTTTTAACTTGGGAAATCCATAATAATATGGTAGTACGATTTTTAGTGATATATGTCATGTATTTAGATATAACATAAAACTTATTCCAAAAAGAACTTCGCAGTTTCTTAGTGAAGTTATATATGGCTAGACTTTAAAAAAACAAATTTTTATTTTTATTTTCAGTCCATTTGAAACACGATCTAAACAAATATTGTTTTCTACAATTATGAATTTTGTATTCAATGGAAGTTTTGATGCATGCGATGCAATTTTTCTTTTACAGTTCTCATTAATAGAAATTACTTCCGCAAATTTTATTTATATTGTCACCGATATCGAAATCGTAATTTGTATCGATTTAGATATTATCTTTCTTTACTTAATTTGTTTTTGATGTAAACAACTCCGTCACTATTTTCGGGCTACATATTTCGGGACCATTTCAGGACCTGTCTGTATATCGGGAATGGTTCCCAAATACAACTACTACTATTAATTCAAGTTCTAATAACTACTACTACTACAACTACTAATTACTATTATTATTTTTACTACAATAATCCTACTACTAATTACTACTGCTATTTTAGTAGTCTTACTGCTAATTACTACTACTACTTCTACTACTAACTACTACTACAACTACAATATACTTCTACTATTTTTACTAGGTCCGAGTACTGTGTTAACTAATGCTACTACTAATTACTACTTCTATTTTTACTTATGCTACTGCCTATTACTAGTACTATTTTTTCTAAATTCTATTACTACGTCTGCTACTACTAATTACTACTACTATTTCGACTACTTTCTACTACTATTTTCACTAACCTCAACCAACTACCAAATACTAACTCTCCTACTCCGATTTCTAGTTATTGCTACCACTAATTGCTACTACTATTTTTACTAATGCTAAAACTAATCAGGGGGAAGATTTCTTATAAAACTCTCTCGCATACTTAACTCTCTATCTCTTTGTAAATAATTTCGTTTTTACCGGCATCGATATCGAAAACGTTATTTTGTAGCGGTATATAAATAATTTTCAATATCGCAGAAATCTCCATAGGAGTAAATTCATAGATATTTCAATCATATTCGTTGTATTTTATTGTAGTCTATTTTCAATACCAATCAAAAATTTAAAATTATATTTATTTATGAGCTTTATCTTCCAACATCGAAATGGCAATTGTTGGCAATAAAGTTTTCATCATTAATTAAATATATATTGTATTTATGAGGCTTATTTTTGTTATCTTTATTTCGTTATCTTTATCGTTGTGGGTATATCCGTCATAAATGATATCAATTTGTAACTTTGGATCACTATTAAAACGACACACTTGGCTAAAATACAAATATTATTATAGATTGATGATTAAAATACAAGAAAATTAGGTAATTGTTTTACACCGTAATTTTCAATAAAGTTCACTTAAGCACCCAAGCCGTCTAATCTTGGAAATATCAACAAAGTTACTACACTTTATAGATAAAGACTTCTTAAATTTGTTCACAAGATCCGATATCCCCTTGTGAGATTATATAATCAATGTATATTTTATTATATTTTTAATTTTATTCGATATTGTTTTCTTTCCTTTGTTTATACTCTGCAAAATTTTAATCCCACTGCGTACGCTCCCATTTCGAAATCAAGAACAGTTAATTTTGCATAATTTGCTTAGAGCGTGTTTAGCACTAAAATTCAGCGCAATGGGATTCTTCATAAAACTTTTAATGATCCCAAAATCCCGTTGTCTAAAACAGATTGAAATTCAATTTTTTACTGAAAAATTTTTATTTTTACACAGCTCTGTGTTTACCGAAATAAAAGAGGTAAAATTTGATGAGATAATTATTTAATGTTTAAATTTGTCATTTGACGTTGATTAATCTTTATACCAGTTATGCTTCTGCCAACTTTCCGCATACAGCGCATTAACTAAATAGTTGCGCGACTGTAATATTTGAATAACTGCCTGACTGCCAACGCTGTTACGTTTTCACTATTTTTCTCTTTTTAATTTTTGTTGTACGTTTTTTTTTTATATGAGGTGCTCTTCATTAGCAATCAGCTGCTGCCAGCTGCCTGAAAGCTAAGTGAGTTTTTTTATTTTAGTTTTATTTTATATTTCATCCTAGGCTTATCCGGCCTATTTTGTTTACTCTCGCATTTGACTTTTTCTACTTTTTCTACTTTTTTAACATTTCTGCGCATATCCACAAAAAGTTTGTTCCTACTTTTGTGTAATTATTTTGCTTGTTTGCTTTCACTTTCTTTTGGATTTTAAATTCCCATTCAAAGGGTAGTGAAATTTAGTCTTCAGATGCTTTTTATCATTTCCTTGTAGCCGAAAGCCCTCCTTTAAAATTAACGCAACACAAAATTAATACTCTTTTTATGAGCAGGAATTAGTTTCAAACATTTTAAGTTCTTAGGAGTAAACAAATATTTTGGTGCATTTAGTTTAGCTTTGAATTTGCATGACTGCAATTAGAGCATTTTCAAGACACTTAGTATTTCTGCCGAATTACATTTGTAGCTCCTTTACACATTTCGACTTTATTTAAATGAATCTTTTGCAAATACAATTCATCGCCTGAGAAATTTTCATGAAATTTAATTAATTCAATTACAATAAACACAAACGACATGCCGCAAATTTACTAAACTAATTTAATCAGCAAACTCATTGCTACAAACAGATAACACAATATTTAATCTAAATAACATTCACTAACATATCAACATATCATTAAATATTTAAATGTATCGAAAATTGCACATCCATTTTGCCACAAAGAGGAGACGGAGAGAAATGTAGTAATTTAAATTGGCATAGAACTCGAAATGAAGAAAAACCGAACAATTTTAATTAGTGCTAAGCAGAAGCTCTGTCCGAAAATGTTAGCTACTTTAATATGTAAGTATTCAATACCTTGCACTAGTAGAAAAATGTTGACATAAATCTTTCTTTATTATTTTTAGCACTTATCATTTTTCGTATATCTACATCAATATCATTGTCATTACCGATAAATTAACTTTAATTACCGTCCATTTAATTATAAAATTTATTATCGAAAAAATTATCGTAATAGTTTTCGATAGTTATCGAGGTATTAAAATATATTTCTTGCTGAGTTAATTCTTGCATGACGTTGGGTGAGATATTAAAGTCATTGTCTTGGGCTGGAAAGAAGATGATGTCGGGTTTTTGCCTAAGCACTTGACGTGGCCTCAAGCAGGAGCACATACACCTGATCATTGAATCGTCCGCGGAGTGTGGGCGTGTTGTTAAATCAAGCAATCCAGAGCTCGTTCTTTTCACTAGAAGATATAAATAAGGTGCCTCATTATCGACCTCCCACAATCAGCGGCTTTGTACTTGTGCTCCCGAACCATGATAGGCACTTGGGCTTGACTCTGGACAAGAAACTTTTCTGAGGGTCATATATTGAGCAAAGTGTGAGAAAAACCTGAAGTTAACCAATCACGCTGTATAGGAGTATGGTGGAACTCATTGAAGAGGGCTTGAAAAGTTAGCGGCTAAAGCGTATGAAGAGTATCGCGCTCATTAGAATCAGTGAAGATCTGCAGACGACTTTCACTTTTGCGATCAACCGTATATTAATTGTGGTGTCTGTTGGCATCGCCAGAAAAGTTTCAGCAGCCCACGCAACGGCTAGATAAAAGACATCAGTTCAGCCAATGAGGACACAAAAATGCTTGCCACGTTGTTGATTGATTTTGGCATTTGAGAGTTTGACCCTGGATGTAATCATGAGACCGAAGAAATGCGCGTGCCGATTATGGTTCCGAAGAGATCGTTTTCTTCTCACATTCCTTAAAAGGAAGAGTGGGAGAGGTGCAACGTGTCGCGATGGAGTGATTCTTTTAGGTTCTTTTTGTGAAGAGCTCTCTGTAAGCCAACAATAGAGGCATCCAGACCAAGAATGATAGAAGACCAGATTACGACAACGCCGGCAGCGTACACGTCACAGAAATCCTCTGCCAAGATGAATGAAAAAAGGAGGGTGATAATTTAACAATAACAAAGCAATTACATAGAATTGCACGCACGCACAGCAACAGCATCATCAGCGCGAAATTTGAAAAAACTGCACTTTCTATATTTGTTTTTGCTGTTGCTTGCACAATTCAAAACGTGGCACTTAATTTTATTTATTTTTAAGATAGTTTTACACAAATATTTGAAAATTAACGTTTATCATAAACTCTGTCTGTATTCGTAAACAAACACTCAGAACCTCCTGCTGCTTCAATCTGTGAAACGCGACAAGTACGAAGTAACGGAAGTGCTTTTGTCGTCACCTTGTATTCGCGCATCCAGCCTACTAGGGTGGGCACGGGTAGCCGCTATTAAAGTAGAAGCCGATTGACCACTTACCAGTGCAATTTAGATTGGCAAACATTTATTTTGGAAGTTAGGCGGAAATGAAAGCGGTATGGGATTTAATAGTAAAATTGAAGTTTGTCGGGGCATCGCTGACCTCACTTTCGCCCGCTTCTGATTAATCCCGTATCTGGCTGTTTTGGGTGCCTGCGAAATAAGCGACATAGAAGGAAACTGCATGGCTCGACAGCGCATTCTTGAAATCACGGCTCTGTACAGAGAAACGGTGGAGGCTTGCATGCTTCCTTGTGGACTTTTATTGAACTCGTTTTTATTACTGAACTTGGGTTGTATACCTTATTATAAAGCTAAGCTATGGTTGCATTGGCTCTTTGTTGATTGATTTTATCACCCCAGACGATGGCTCTAGAGCTAATGATGGGTCGTAAAGTAGTCGGAGAGAAGCTCTAGCCTTTTCCTGCCATAGGTCTATGTATCACATATGATCCTACAGCTTTTTTCTAACTTCCTCTAAGCGTGACTTACAGAGCAGACCGACTCTAGAAAAACGCCAAGAAACTCAAACTATTTTTATTTATATAATAGTAATAATAATAAAAATTTGAGACGACCGCTATTAGAAAAAACTTTTCTATAATTTTTAAGTTACTTGTCCCAGCCGCCGCCAATCGAACCAGGAACACACCGAACGTATCACTCACACTTGTTGTTGTTGTTGTAACTGCATAAAACATTCCCCATAAAATTTTGGGGAATACTGCTGAAGTGACAGGCCTTGGACGGATATAGATCAGGGTCGTTCCGGTACCGTAGAACCGACTGTCGTGGGAACGTATCGCTCACACTCTTCACGCTAGGCAACGGCGCCCGCTTATAAAGTATGCAGTTAATGTTAATGGGTTATTCAGTAGAACATTAGATCTTACCTAGTTGTCTATAACTTTTTCTAGTGATTTTAATACGAGCGACGTAGGCAGATCAGCTTGTCTTTTTTCTTGACTTTCTCGATGAAAACATCCTTCGTGTATATATTACAAATTGTCTATATACCGAAGTTTGCTTTTGTCCCTTTCAGATTTGCTATAAGTATTTCGAAGTTCGAGCACACTTTTGCTCATATTCCAAATTCCACACATTTTCTCATATTCTAAATTGATGTTAGCGCGAAACTCATTAAAGACTTCCGAAACCTTAACAAATTAAAAACCACACACGCAAATACACAAACTTATTAATTATTTGCAAAGACTGCACGGTCAGCGCCGACGGGTATGCCACCTAGCCTGGCTGAGGTAAGCGAACCAAGCGCTTAGGCTGACGAATGAATAGCAAATTGATGGGTAAAAATACGAAATTTAATGGCGAATTGGTAGATTTGAAGCCCTTCAAGGCCATAGGCTATTTCAAAAAAAGTTATACGCACAATATTACTGAGCTGTGAGAGGCCTTGAGGGCATCTTCCCATCACCAACACTTCCTTCATTTGTCTCTTTAGTGACACGCGCAACGCTCATTTGACCAAGTACAATTGCCAACAGATTGCTAATTTTAGGCTATTTATAATTTGTCTCTTCACAGTGTGTATCATTAATATTCTCAAAAGTTTGTTCTATCTACTACAATCATGTTTGGCTTGCGCGCCTGCATATCTACTAGATAATACATTCTAACAAACTATTTTCGCACACTTCACTGATTGTTCTGCGTCCATTCAAATTGACCCGAAAGCGCACACGTTTACATCATTTTCACTGCCAGCGGCCATCTTCATTTTCGTTTAGTCATCCGGTAAACGCTGTACGGCAATTGATTGGCAGGCAATCGGCCTGAGCAGCTCAAATCACCTGCCCGTGAGCTCTTAATTAATGCGCTTCAATTGGCCTGTGGGGACTGCGGCCAAAGTGTGTGGAGAACGCAATGACGAATTTAACAAGTAAGTAAGCGAAGTGGAACTAGCTGCTGTGAGACTCAGCTAGACTCGAGCTAGTAAATTACAGATGGGATCTCAAAATTATTACAGTTTTCTCTGAGCTCTGCTGGGGAATTTTAAAAAAGAACGTGTACATTAAATTTGTTTAAAATTCATCAAATTCTTTTTGAAGTAAATCGTTTTTAACGGCATGAGAGTTAATTTTCACATCGCGTAACGCAAGTCGTGTGAATATCGCGTAACGAAGGTCGCGTCGATATCGTGCCACGAAGTCACAATATGACGCCTTTACTAATGATACTACCAACTACTACTACTGTTTTTATAAATTTTTTCTTCTATTTTTACAAATGCTACTAATAATTACTACTACTACGTTTACTTATTTCTACTACTATTTTTACTAATGCCGCTACTAATAACTACTATTTTTACTTACACTACTACTAATTACTACTACTCTTTTCTTAAATTTCCACTACTTATTTTTTATTAATGTTATAACGTACAACATACTACAATTTCTACCAATTTTTACTACTATTTTTTCAAATTTTTACTACTATTTTTACACTTTTACTAATGACACTACTAACTACTACTACTGTTTTTATAAATTTCTACTTCTATTTTTACAAATGGTACTATTAATTGCTAATACTATTTTTACTAATTTCTACTACTATTTTTACTAATGCAGCTACTAATAACTACTATTTTTACTTACACTACTACTAATTACTACTACTCTTTTCTTAAATTTCCTTTACTTATTTTTATTAATGTTATTACGTACAACATACTACAATTCCTACCAATTTTTACTACTATTTTTTTGAATATTTTACTACTATTTTTACTAATTTCGATCTAATTTTTTTACTTATGCTACTTTTAACAGCTACTACTATTTTCATTAATGATACTACTTATTACTGCTATTAATTTAAATTTGCGCTTCCATTTTTACTAATTCTACTACTAATTAGTACTATTAGTGTTATTCATTTCTACTACTATTTTTACTTTATACTATTATTTGGACTAATGCTCCTACTAATTACCACTTTTTTTAATAACTTCTACTACTATTTTTATAAATGCTGCTAATAGTTACTATCACTATTTTTAATATGTTACTATTAACAGCTGCTACTTTTTTCACTAATAATACTAGAAATTAGTACTGCTATTACTAATACCTACTGCTCTTTTAACTTTACACTACTATTTTGACTAATACTCTTACTACTCTCTACTATTTTTGATAATTTACACTTCTATTTGTAGTAATTCTACTACTAATTTCTGCTGCTATTTTTACTTATGCTACTACTACTATTTTTATTTATTTATAAATACTACTTTGGCTAATACGCCTACTAATACTACTATTTTTAATAATTTTTACTACCACTTTTACTAATGTTAGTACCTTCTAATTATTACTACTATTTTTACTACTACAACTGTTACTAATGCTACCACTAAATGCTTCTTACTACTATTACTACTACTACATACTACCATATTTTCCCCTCTATATCTGCGTACAAATACATTCTGTCATCCTGGCGGCATCATTTCCTTCTCATTTCCTATTCTATCACCAAGGTGATACAATTATTTATTCTCTAAGCTTCATAATGCAAAATATTTGATGGCTTCAGTAAAAACCAAATTTACTAAGATTATTCGATTTGGTTAAATGCAAGACATCATGTAAGCATTTTGCCTTAATACGCAAAGCTGCGTATACTGAGCTAATTGAATTTGTTAAATTATTAATTTCCGTACATACTTTCCGATGAAATTTCACTGGAATTGCTCTGTCACAAAAGAAGCATACAAATACGCATACGTGCAGACAATGGCAATCAATTTTTGATTAAGTGAAAGAAACTCAAGATAGATGTATTCAGTATGCATGAGGCTATGATTTGGAACATTATGTCTATTCAGTTAGCACTCAAGAGTCATAAAAGATTCATTGGCAGAGCCAGCTCATAAAAAGCTCGTCAAAGAAACCACAGTCAAAATGTTCTGTAAACCAAATTTTTTAATAACTCAGTTTTCCTTATGTGTGTCGTATAATTTTTCTTATCTTAAGTTGCTATGATGACTTAATGTTACTATTTGCATACTAAATTCCCGTAATGGGGCTTTTCTTCTACTAGAAACAAAAAAATGTTTCTCATTGAAGTTAAAATTAATATATAAAATTATTTCCGCAGTTTCCAGGTATATCTATGCTAAACTTCTGTAGCACATGTTTTGATATTTCACATTTTTGGAATTATATTGTCTTATTAGGAAAGGCAGAGTATTTTTAAAATATGCTAAGAGCCGAATCAAACTGCGATGAGAGTAGAGCTGGAAGAAGAAAATATCAATGAGGAATATTTGCCACACGGGCCCAAATATTGATTATGATATTGAAAAAGCTGAGTAAAATATTTTAAATTACTGAAAGTGAGTGGTATAGGGCTTCAACTAATAATAAAAAAGGAAGTTACCGCTTTGCATGATATTTAGTAGCAAATGTAGAACCCAATGGTATAGCAAAACTAACTAAATTCTCCACTGGCGGGTTGAACACGATGGACAATATATTGGTTCAATACTCAACTAGTAGAGCAAAAACGTCTTGTCATTTAGATATGTTTTTCAATTTGTTGTGGGCATTTCCACGCCCAAGAAGCAAGCAACATATACAGTACTTTAAAAAATCTCGACGTGAATTATACATTAATAACAATCCACAAATAAGAGCCCGAGCAAAAAACCGAGTCGTAGTCAGCTAGTTTTTTGGATGTGCATATGTATTTAGTTGTTGATGCAATTTGAACTGGTTTTATAGTCTGACGATTTCTGTATCCAACTTTGAAGATGTCAGTTCTCACCTCGGATAACTCCAGTAAATATTAAGATATCTCAACGAAACTCGCCGCACAGATTGTCCTTGACTTAAGACAAGTTGGTATTGAATATAGGATGATAACCACGTCTCCATAACTGTGTTTTGTGGACATCAAAGGTATATTTTAGTAACTACAAAATATAATATCTTATAACATCATATATCGAAAGGTTTTAAAAATAAATCATCTACAGTTTGACATAATTGGGTTTCCGCAAAATTTAACATATTTGAGCCTTCTTATTTGTCGAATAGGAAACATACATATGTACATGTATATCTGTTCAAACCTATGCTTTACTGATTCCAAATTCTACTTTTCAAAATCATTATTTATTTATCAGTATTGTTTTTAATATAGCTTGTAACTTAATCTGCACATGTACTTATTTATTTGTTTATTTTAAGTGTTCACTATTGTATTTTGTATTTTTGTACAACAAAAGACATCTCTAATCATACTGTACTAAGGTGTTAATCAATAAATGAAATGAAATCAAACAAAATGTTGTCCGATTCTGTTTTCACTTTGTGTAGTGAATGTAGTGAAATATTCGCAGATTTTGATGTACGTCGTTGACGTTAATTTTTCTTTACTTATATCTCAACCAATGAAAGCGAGTTTCTTCAAAGTATCCTCAATATTCTGGTTAAATGATGCGAGTCTAATGGCATGTTGTTCAATCTGAAGAAATGCTAATTCATGTCCTCGTCAAGAAAAGATTTTAGAAACTATGTGTATAAAATATTAGACTACCAACTCGAATAAGTCACTAATTTGGTAGATTTTGATATTACAGTGAATCCAAAGCTTAATTTATACTTACATATAAATGTTTGTGTTAACAAAGAAAACAGCGTATGGGCATTCGTTGGGTAAGAGGGTGCAATGAAGTTTATTTAACTAAGACTCTGTTGCCAGCTTTGTCAAACCTATTCTGTAGTATGGTCAAGTGATTTGGAATCCTCTGAGAGGCTGGCAGTTTAATACCACGAGAAAATTTGCACCTTATAAAATCCGACTTAAACTACTTATACATAGTCACAGACAGACACTAGGGGATATCTATGTTCGTAGTTAAATTATATAGATAAATATTCCCACTAGGGCAAGAAGGCACTTTACGCTTCTTAAATTAAACTCTTATTAAACAAACTATGAACTATGAATGATAAATTCCAATATTTATGCCACGGTTTTAGCCAACACTATTTCAGATTCGCTTTCAAATTTAAAAAAGTAATATTATTTTCCCTGAATAATCAACGTTAGTTTAGTTAGTTTTTAATTAGTGCAACAGTTGATGATATCAATGCTACTTAAGTCCCGCGTACGCTATGGCGATTGCAGAGCAGTCCGGACACGACCTTCGGTCGGTTGGGCTGAAGGTGGGGCGCACGTTGGGAATTCGTCGAGAAAAAAAAGATAATTGGCTCAAATTTGATACAGAGGATTATGTTAAAGGAGGGCGCTGCTTATTTTTTATTTATTTATACACAGTTTGATTTATGGGAGATACATAAGTATACTTAATATCATTATTCTGGACTGAAAGTTGCTGAGGTAAAACGAATTTAAATTTCTCTTCCATGTACTGCCCTTTTTTCCAGATGTATACTTAGTTGAGTCCGTTGGAGCCATATGAACCTACCGTACTTGCATTCGTTTTTATATACAAGATTAAATGTTTTAACTATATACTCGAAGAATAAGTATTGCTAATTAAAATAAAACTTGCACTGAGTATTTAAAATTCGGTTACATCCGACTTAGATATTTCCTTACTGGTTTTTTTTTTATTTATCGAACAAAATGAGACAAACGCCCACACTAACTCAGATGCAGTTACATTTTGTAAATTCCTAAAATTGGGGTGTACCTTGCCGCCTGATGGTTTGAAGAAGTCATGCTCTAGCTGTGGTTGTATTACTAGGAAAGTCTGAGACCATTTTTACCGTTGATTTATTTTAAGGCTGTGTCTTGAATGGACCCCGTCGCACTAGGCAGACCTCAACACCCTGTTGGCTTAGTGGTAGTTACTGAACCAGATTTGTACTGCATTGAGCGAGATTAGACATTTTTTAGAAAGCCTTGCAAATTGACTGCCGATTCATAATTCTTTTTCATGTAACCTTGTGATTTCTAACCGAACGCAACTTGGTGCTGCTCTTTAATAAAATTAATGAACCATATTTGCGTGCGAATATTTCAGTTGTATTTCTAAGGCACCCCATTAGTGCAAATTTCACAATTAATAGGCAAATTCTAACAATTTATATATGTATGTATGTATAGTACAGTTAGTGAAATTAATTAACAAACAGCTAACAAACACACAGATCATGCGATAAATATTTAGTTGAACAGGTCGCCAAGCGCAAAGCAAGCGCGCAAAGGTGAAACCTTCAGAAAGCGAACTCACGCGAACTACTCACTGCACACATTTATCATGCACATGTGTATTACAAATACAAAAACACACGCACAAGTGAATCCATATTTGCACAAGTTTCTATGGAAATGTGTTGGTAATTGTGTGTCGCAGTTTATCGACATTCGTGCAACGCCTTAATGCCGCGGCACGTCCACGTACGTAAATGCAAATAAGCGGTTATTCGTGTGCGAATTATTGTACTAAATACATATGTATGTATGTATGTGTATATAGTATATTTGAATAATACTACATGCGAACGCTATTTAATATACCGTAAAATAGTGTACAATTTCTCATGCCGCTATGTATGTATAATATTCGCTTGCTGGCACGTTTTTCGCCTGCTTGCTGCACTTATAGATAATTAATTACAACGCCACTTGCATACCGGAAACTTCGCCAGCCCATTTCCATATTTCAGATGACATTTCACGTGCCAACCAATGAGGTTGCCTCTCCTACCATGCCAGCCATATATGCCAGATAGTCCTGCCTACCGGTTTCACCTGGCAGTTTGATGCGCCTACATGCATGGAACATTCCCTATCGGAAAAAAGCAGACAGTCTAAAAAATTTAAATACCATTTAAAATGTAATTGTGTTGATCTAACTTATACCATCTTATATGTATTAGTGGGCTACTACGATCAACACCCACTGAGGCAATGAATGTAATACTAAACATACTATTCATAGATATGATCGGTAAGCAGATTGCTGCTAACGCAACTCTAAGGCTCCAACATCTTAAAAACTGGCAAGCAAATACTAGTAGTCATATGACTAATCTTAAAAGCCACCAACTGCCGAACATAGCGGACTACTGTGTGCCAAGGCTCAATTTCACCAAAGAATATCGCGTATCAATGACAAACATGGAGTCATGGGCAGATGGAGCTCCAGGATCTGACGACTCCTTACGATTCTGCACTAACGGATCTAAGCTGGATAGCAAGGTTTGTGGGATCCTTTACTCTGAACACTTACTTACTTACTTAATTGGCGCTAAAACCTCCTAAAAGATTTTGGCCGTAACAAATGTAGTTATGAGTATGAGTATGAGTATAAATATGAATTTGAGTATGAGTATGAGTATGAGTATGAGTATGAGTATGAATGTGAATATGAAAATGAATATGAATGAATAATAAATACGAATACGAATATGACCAAAAATATGAATAGGGATATGGATATGAGTATGAGTATGAGTATGAATATTAATATGAATAAGGTAACAAATTTAGTTATGGTTATGAGTTTAAATATGAATATGGGTATGAGTATGAATATGAATAACAATACGAGTATGAGTATGAATACGAAATACGAATACGACCATGAATAAAAATATGAATAGCGATATGAATATGAGCATGAGTATGAGTATAAATATTAAGATGAATAAGGTAACAAATGTACATAGTTATGATTATGAGTTTAAATATGAATATGGGTATGAGTCTGAGTATGAATAAGAATATGAATACGAATTACGACAGAACTTTATATGCTATGCTAAGAAGACTGATCCCGCGGTAGTTGGCGCATATTGCAGGTTCGCCGTTTTTGTGGATTGGACAGAGTACACTAAAATTCCAATCAGCAGGCAGGCGGCGTCCGACCATATTTTGCAAATGAGCTAAATGCTCTGCTGGCAGTCCGTCAGTATCACCAGCCTTATTGCCCTTTCGTGGCGCTATTGCCGTTCGAGTTTCGTGCAGGTCGGTTAACGGTACTTCGACTCCGTCTTCATTGCGTGGAGGTTCGGGAGAATCATCATCTTCGATGTTTTCTGCGACACTACCATGAAGCAGCGTGAAGTTTGAATGTACTCTGGATGGGTCAACAAGTCGCCTATCGGCTAGCATCTCAAGCTCCCCGAACTCGCGTATCTCGGCCTATCTCTTCTTTTTTCGGAAAATGCGCCTCGTTTCCTTCTTGACTGTAGTGTCTTCCAGGCCAAATTAGCGGTAATACAAAAAACAGTACCGACCTTAGAATCTGATGTTATTAGGACAAAGAAAGTTTATACCTACTCAGGGAGTCAAGCTACCTTAAAACCCCTTGACTTGGCCACAACTCATTCAGAGACAGTAGCTGACTGCCACAGATTACATAACCTGATGGCAGAGCAGCACGATTTTCATCTGGTGTGGGTACCGGGACACAATATGCCAGGTAACGAGAAGGCTGACGTGCTCGCAACTTCCGTACCTTTTTTCCCGGTCTGGAAGAGAGTAGGCATGCCGGTTGCTTCTTTCAAGATCACCATTAAGGATTTCTTTCTTAAAGAAGCGAAGGGAAGTGCAGTGGCACTTACGACACATCCAAACTTACGTCGTCACAATGGGACATAAGAAAAGCCCAAGAACTTCTTATGCTATGCAGGAGATAATTACCTTTAACTATGGGAATATTCATATAAGGGGTCCGTCACAATGATTTCTGTAGTAGCTGCTATGACGAGGAAGAGCTAGGTGTCTTACAGTTTCTGGTGCTTCCATTTGTAATTGTCACGCACTTTGTAGGAGGTGACAGAAATCCTGTGTGCGGGATTTTCAAATAGCCTACGTTCGGTTGCAGAAGCGAAAACACGGTCACTAATCACGTTCGTCAATTCGACTAATTGGCTTAGCGAGACTTAGGGATATGCCGTTAAAAGAGCATTCATTGCCTTCGAACAAGATTCGAACTTAACTGTTAAACAAAACAAACAAACAATTTAAAAAATGTGGTTTTAAGCTCAGAAGACACGTACTAACCTCATCTATACCTGCATTTTTAAAGATCTTTTGTCTGTAAAGCAATATAAGGTGGACTGTATATATTTTGAAATAACTGTAAACGGACAGGTTTAAAAGCCCTTTTTAATTAGGCTAGTATTAAATCCGTTTGAAAAGAAATGGTATTTCAAATAGTTGGAAATAAAAACATTTCAAAGCATCTGGAAAAAAGAAAGTTTTTAGATTATTAGAAGCAGTTGCAAAAAAATGCAGGGTCAGATAATTGACTTGCTCCGAGGGCATCGCCATATCAATTACAGTTAGTTGCTTACAAGGATTAACAGAGAAAGTTTCAACCACTTGTAGTTGGTAGAAAAGTGATTTTTAAATTGCTTTTAAAGTAATTCTATTTCCGACAGGGTATACTGTATGCACATCGTCATGTATGTGTGTGTGTATGAAGTGTGCCGGTAAGGCTCACCTACGCTCATACTTGCGACTGCTTTTAAGAATTTTAATGATTTTTAATGCCCTCGCAATGCATTCACTTGACTGTGCGTCGTCTTATCCTTTATTCTTGCTTCTGCGGCGGCAACGGCTTTGTTTGCTTTCTCATGGTTGGCTTAATGCAACAGCTTAAATTTGCGAAAAAAACAAAAACCCAGTTCACTACAACACGGTTGTGAGAGAGAAGCCAGTAACTATAGCTTTAGAGGTACCTGGAAGGAAACATTTTTCAAAGGTTTTTGACAAATGACACGTTTTGGAGCCTAATATTGTAGTTTTCGGAAATTATCTATTTTTGTCTACTCTAGGCCTGAGCTAACGAGTTATCCCATAGGTAGGCTCTTTGTTCCATCTTGCGTTTGCCAGCTCAAGGACATTGACCAGAGTCTACAAGAAGACAGAAGTATTCCCGCTCCGTGAGAGGTATTTATGCCGTCCTGGATGTAATCGCTCTCGTCAGTGCGTTTATTACCCAGTTACCTGGTATATCGCTGTGCCCAGGGACTTATGATACGCTCGTGATGTATTTGGCTGCCAGCTGGTTGAGAATTTCCCTACACTCGATCACAGTTCTTGATGAATTTACGCAGCAATCGTGCGATTTAATAGCAGCTTGACTATCGCCGGTTGAGTGCCGAATTTATCACTCGAAGCGCAGCCTGTTTTATTGACATAAGCTTATCTTGAAAGGAACTGCAGTGACCAGTCAGTCGAAAGCTGAGTTTGAACGAGAGTTCTATAGATTAAATCCTACTTCCAACTCTATCGTCCAATTTAGAGCAGTCAGTGTAATGTAATGTAGGTTGGTGTGGTTAATACCTGAAGAATACCTTGCGTTGTCTTCCCAATCACGTCTCAAAGGAATTCATGTGATGCATAGATTTCTCTATCGTTTCCAGCATACTACCACGCCGTATACCCAATGAGTAATGTGGGATTTGACTCCGTTTTTAACCTATAGCAGATTTGCAGGTGTACAAGGCGACTGCAGCCTTTCAGGATCTTTATGCCGCATTACGAGCTTCCAGCCCAAGTTAATACCCAGAGTCACGCCGTTCTTCGATGTTAGCTGAAACTGGGACATCTTTTATTTTTGTAAACAGAACCGGTTTTTGCTGGATTGGCATTCAGACCTCATGCCTTCGACCCCGATTCCGCAATACCCAATGTCCACCTGACGGTGTTTGTCGATTGTCAACAGAGAAAGGACGACCGCGCAAGGTGTAGCTTAGCAGCCTATGGCCTGCAGACGCCGAAGCAGATGGTTCATTGGGAGATTCCAGAGTCGCCGGGAGAGCGCACCAACCTGTACGGTACCTCTAGTTGCGCATCAAGTCATG
The DNA here is from genome assembly GCA_951828415.1 of Anomoia purmunda. Lineage (NCBI taxonomy): Eukaryota > Metazoa > Arthropoda > Insecta > Diptera > Tephritidae > Anomoia > Anomoia purmunda. The sequence goes on from OX639996.1 coordinate 100,475,351, forward strand.
GATACTCCCCAAATATGTAAATCGGCATTGCGTCGAGAAGAATATTAACAAATTCCACCATTTGTCGTTCGAGTCAAATCTTTAGTAGAAAATGTTCGTTCGCTTGAGCGAATTCCTTGAAGGCTAAGGCTTTTTCAGTGTTTAAAACTATTTGCTAGATTCCAGTATCCACATATGTGGCTTTGGCTTAGGCGCGAAGGTAATAATCGTATTTAAGGGCTGTCGGTTTGAGTCAATTCAGCAACCTCTCCAAGGTTTTGAGAGAGAAATAGGTGAGACTTATTGGTCCAAAGCCGTTTGGTTTAATGTCTTCTTCTTTTCACTTACGACAATATGCATACAAATACAAATACGAGTGTGAGTATACTTATAAATAGCAACACATAACACTTAAAATTATAGACAGGATTTCCATCAAAAAAAAACCCTAAGGTATTTGATTAGAAAGAAAACCAGAAAGACTGTGAACATTAAAAAGCGCGAATACAATTATGGATATGAATATAAATATACAACGAATATTAATGAGAATACGAATGTGAGTAAAAAAATAAATATAAATATGGATACGAATACATCCATGAATTTTGTATAGAAGTAGGATTATATATATGAACATGAGTATAAATTTTAATATGAATATGAGTATAAATGTGAACATGAATATGAGTGTGAATACGAATACGAATATGAATGAAAATATGAATATCAATAAAAATACGAATAGGAATATGAATATGGGTATGAATATTAATATAATAAGGTAGCAAGTGTAGTTATGAGTCTGAGTATAATAATGAATATGAGTATGAGTATGAGTATGAGTATGAGTATGAGTATGAATATGAATATGAGAAAGAGTATGAGTATGAGTATGGAGATGAATATAAATATGAGTACGAGCACGAATATGAATACGAGTATGAGTATGAAAATGAGTATGAGTATGAAAATGAATATAAGTATGAAAATGAATATGAGTATGAATATGAATATGAGTATGAATACAAATATGAGTAGGAGTATTAACACGAATAAGAGTATAAATTTGAACATAAATATATGTTTTAATATCGGCATGAATATGGATAATTTAATAGCAGGAGGGAGGTCAATATCGAAATAACTTTCTTTTCCAACCTGAATGTCCCTTTTATGCTAAACTTGCGTTAGCTGTTCCCAATCGCAGTTGTTTTAAGTAGTTGGCTCCAGCGATGGAATGAATAATTTAAATTTCGTAATTTTCACTCTGTCAGCCTTGTAAAAATCGAATAAACAGTCCGTACTAAACGCCAAAAGCCTTTGCTCGTATTTTATAATTTTTTTGAGCACTAATCGTTCCATGAGTTGATTAAGCCTTACAGTGAAAGCCATATTTTCCTTCAGTAGTTTCACTACTTTGATATTTCAAAATTATTTGAACTTTACGAAGAAAACGTTTAACTTACCATTAAATTAAATAAATATTAAAAAAATATTATAAAAGTTATACAGTTGCTATTTTTTCATATTATTCAACTTTTCTGGTCACAATTTAAAAAAAGTTATGAAAAAATATTACATTACTCTATATACAAAATTCAAATTAGCTTTGAAAACGTAAATCAGTTAGAGAAAGTTTAAGAAAACCAAACTTTACGCAAATTAAAGGATACAAATTTTGAGGTATTTTTTTCTCCGAATGTTTTTTTGTTTAAATTCTGACTTTACGATATTCATTTACCCCAATACTTTCCATAGTCAATAGTATTATAAAGGACATACTGCGTTTTTTATGACTTTAAGTTTTATTCGCTCAACAAATCATGACAGAAAGCTACCTAGAGGCATTCCAGTTTTGACTCGTTTATGGCAAAAAAGTGCCGATGAGTTAAAAAAAAAACTGCGATATGGAAATCTCATTTATCTGTTAAAGAAATACATTTGCTTTTCTTCCACTTAAGTTTTGCTTACATTCGTATTATATTCAATTTCTTTTTAAATACGGCGCTCTTCTAGTATTTCCATATCTTCATATTTCGCACTTTTATCTCGTGAATGCATTGGCGTTTCAGTTTCGTTTTTATTTTCCTCATATTTTCTCAGAGTTCATCCACTCCCTTTTATATTCATTTTACTCGTACGAGTATGTGCAACCAAGTTAAGAAGTGAAATGAAATTTAATTGAAGATAAAAGGGTTTCTTTTCACCTCGTTAATACTTTTAATGGATTGTGGTGGTTTGCGTGGTTTGCGATAGTAGGCTAGGAAGAGGGATTTTAATTATATTTATAGGGAAAGCAAGATAAGTAAATTTAATGCAATCGACATGAAAATTACTCGTGCCTACAGTCGAAAAACGAAGAAAACTGGCTTTCTTATGCCGATTAAGTGATTTGCTTTTAGAATTTGTAATCAAATTGAACTTCTTATAACTTTTTAATGCATTTTAAATGTGATACCTTAATTCATATTATGGCAAACTTAAATTGATTTTAACGTATCTACCATTTACGGCATTGAGGTAACCACTTATTTTCGAAAGTATTTTTTTACAGCATAACCTATGAGGTGGTGAAGATTTTTTTAATCAAAGCTAAGCTTCTCAAATGTGTAGGCTATTGATTATCATGTTAAAAAAAATGTATTCAGGGAATGACACATTTTTCTGCAAGGTATTTTATATAGGCGGCGTGTAATTTTTTCGGCAGTATGCTTTCTATGACGTTTTCGAGATATCGATTTCTGAAAAACGAAATCTTTCGTTTTATTTAAATGTTCAAAACTTTAACAAAAGTGGACAAATTTGTAAAATTTGTTTTTTGAAATTAGTGTTTTCAAAGCAGTTTTGGAATATTAAATGGAATACAGTTTAAACTCTTATTCCTAAAAAGTAAAAATTCTTCATTTTTTTACAACATATTAATTTCCAAAAAAAATACGTACTTGTCGGTTTCTGTGACTGTGATTTTTTGTGACCGACTACTATTCATAACGCATTCTAATTAGCATTCAAAAAATGCACAAATTTCAAAAAAAAAGTTGTCCACTTTTCGCAGAGTTATCAGCATTTAAAAAAAAGGAACTTTATTTTTAAAAATGTTTATCTCAAAAACCGTTAGGCAATAAAAATATTGAAAAAAAGCTAGGAGGCCTTGATACTGTAATATACAAAATTTATAAAAGAAAAAACGGAGATGCAAATGTCTAGTTGTGTCCGACTCGGTTCGATATTAAGCAAACAAATTTATTTTACTGCTAGGAAGGTGAAAAACCAGTGAACTCTTTAGTATTACTCGACATTGAAAATCGCACTGTTTTCGGTTTTGGCGTCATTTTTTAAGGTCTGAATAAAATGAATATTAGATTTCGTTAGATGATTAAGATGTCCTAAGAAAAATCTCTATACAAAGAAGGTGAAAGACAAAGTAAAAGACTGAAAAAAAATCAAATATATTCCCCTGAAAAATGAAGGAAGTTAGTTTAGCTATGCGAAAATTCTGCCAACATATTTCTGTGTTTTAGGTATATTAGTGTCAAGTAAAATCGATAGCATTCCCTACAGAAGAAAAATTTGCTGGTTTTGAGAGACTTCCTGCTTCGAACAAACATAGCCTACGCGTACGTGTGAATTACAGATCGTGGCTGCGTGAAAAATTCAACCTAATCAATAATACCAACCTCGTTGAAAAAGTCTTTTCTAAACTAATTTTGGGTCGCTGAACACGAAAAGGAGCTTGGATTATTTCTACAAAGCTGACTTTTCGAGACTTACGCAAAAACTCTGTTTTCGTTGTCCTTTTGCTGTTATTGTCAAAAAACTGCAATATACAGGTTTTTTTTTTGTAACGTGTGGTTTTCATTGAGGCAATAATTTTGTTGGTGTTGGTCTCTTTGACAGCTGTTACTTAATTTATACTCAGTTTGGTTTGACATTTCATAATAAACAGACTTACTCCTCCGGAACAAAGTTAGCAAATCGTGCAAATTTATTACCAAAATGTGCAAAATTTTATACAAATTGTTAGGATTTATATTAAGACAAATTGCTTTAGTTTTGAAAACATGGCAACTCTTTTATGAACAGCTGTGTGAGCAAATATATGTATGTGAAGGGTGGTTAAATTTTAAGGGCCGATGTTGAATGTGAACCACACCTAAACGTCTAGTTTTTTTCTGCATTTCATTTGACATTTCTCAATTTCAGACTAACTCAATTTGAACATGGAAAGATACACAATCGAGCAACGTGTTCAAGTTATTCAGGCTTATTATGAAAGTTTTCGAAGAAAATCATCTTCAGTGATGAGGCACATTTTCACCTCAGTGGATTCGTCAATAAGTAGAATTGCCGCATTTGGGCGAATGATAATCCAAGAGTGATTGTCGGAAAACCAATGCACCCACAAAGAGTGACTATTTGGTGCGGTTTATGGGCTGGCGGCATCATCGGGCCGTATTTTTTCCAAAATGAGGCCGGTCAGGCAGTTACTGTGAATGGTGTTGGCTATCGTGAGATGATAACGAACTTTTTATGGCCCGAATTGGAACATATGGATGTGGACGATATGTGGTTCCAACAGGATGGTGTCACTTGCCACACAGCCAACGAAACAATGGCTCTTTTGCGCGACAAATTCAATGGCCGTGTTATCTCACGTGGTGGCGATGTCAATTGGCCACCAAGATCATGTGATTTGACACCGTTGGACTACTTCCTTTGGGGTTATTTGAAAGAAAAGGTGTACGTTGATAAGCCAATAACAATTCAAGAGCTAAATGATGAGATAATTCGGCACATTACGGCATAGAACCTCAATTATGCCGCAGCGTCATCGAAAATTTGGACCATCGGATGGAGGTGTGCCGCCGAGGTCGCGGCGGACATTTGGCCGATATTTTGTTCCATACATAATTGAACCACATTTCCAAAATAATTTGTGTTTTATTCAAAATCAACATCGGCCCTTAATATTTAACCACCTTTTATGTATGTATCGGGTGTTTTTTTTACAGGTTTGTTTTTCGAATAGAGATAAAACTGGCATTTTGTGGTCAAATCTGGCAACTCTAATGTCATTTATGTTCAGTTTGGTTTGGCATTTCATCATGAATAGGTTGACAAAAGAACAACGCTTGCAAATCGTGCAAATTTATTTCGAAAATAATGGTTCAGTTCGCGAAGTTTACCGCGAGCTCCGTCAATTTTATGGTCGACATAATCGTCCATCAGAGCAATTAATTCGGTTAACCATGGATCGTTTTCGCACTACGTTTACTCTATGTGATAATACGCATCCGCAGAGACGTCGAACAGTGCGCACCGAAGAAACAATTGCCGCTGTAGAGCAAAGTGTTGAAGAGGACCCGAATGAATCGATTCGCCACCGTGCACAGCAATTGGAGCTTTGTCCATCAACTTTATGGAAGATTTTGCGCAAAGATCTTGGCTTGCGACCTTACAAGATCCAGCTTGTGCAAGAATTAAAGCCGCGAGACCATGCAATGCGTCGTGATTTTGGTGTATGGGCCGAAAATGAGATTGATCTCGATGCAGATTTTCATCGCAAAATTTTGTTCAGTGATGAGGCTCATTTTGGGTTGAATGGCTACGTCAACAAGCAAAATTGCCGCATTTGGAGTGAAGAGAATCCACTTGAGACCCTTGAAACGCCATTACATCCACAAAAACTGACTGTTTGGTGTGCTCTATGGGCTGGTGGAGTCATTGGGCCATACTTCTTCCGCAATAATGCTGGAGAGGCAGTTACCGTTAATGGAGACCGGTATAGAGACATGATAACCGACTATTTTGTTCCCGAATTGGATGGCATGAATGTGGATGAGTTGTGGTTCCAACAAGACGGCGCTACATGCCACACAGCGCACGTCGCAATCGATTTATTGAAGGAAACATTCGATGAGCGCATAATTTCGCGGAATGGACCTGTAAATTGGCCACCAAGATCGTGTGATTTGACACCATTGGATTATTTTCTTTGGGGATATGTAAAGTCGCTCGTCTACGCCAACAAACCAGAAACGTTAGGGGAATTGGAAGCCAACATTCGTGGCGTTATTGCCGACATACGGTCCCATATGCTCGAAAAAGTGGTTGAAAATTGGACCTGTAGAATTGGCTTTATTCGAGCCAGCCGCGGCGGCCACATGCACGAAATCATATTTAAACAATAATGGCATAAAATTATCCTTCCAATAAAGCCAAATTGATGGACCTTAAAACGATTTTCTTGTGTTTTATTTCAATTCGAAGTTCTATACCCCTAAAAAAAACACCCGATATAAGTATAAGTGAAATATATTTATTTGTATTTAATTTTCCAGCAATGATCAACTCTCACAAAATTGTTCGATACTAAGTTTACCTAAACCTCTGCCAGTTCGAATCAGTATTGTAACGTTGCATTCATCATATAAATTTATTCGTATTTAAATTTTTGTGATCTACGAATATATTTCCCGAAAAGGGAATTAAATTGAATTTACGTTCTATAAAGTGTGGCAACCCTCATCAAACATAGTTTTGTATAAAATCTTTCGTTTCAGTGTCATACTGTTATATTTTAGTAAGCTTACAAATAGCATTAAATTCATGGTTTCAAATACGTGGCAACACTCCTTAAATATATTTTCACAATTAAGTTTTTTGAGCATACTTCCTTTCAATCTTATTACGTGATAATTTCGTTTACGTAATAATTTTATTTGATTATCTTTTAAGCAGCACGACAAAGCATTTAAAGTAAAAATTTTCTTAAAATTTTTTTTTGAGACCCATATTTCAATATTGGATCTAACTTACTAAAATTTTAAGAATTTTTTTAAATAGGTGGCAACTCTCTCATAAATAATTTTTTTGAATTACGCATTTTTAAATAGTAGTTTGGCACTCATATTGTGAAATGTCGTTTATTTTTTTATTTCACTCAATTTGCACTTCAACGGGTGGCAACTTTTTTGCAAAATGTTTGTAAAGTGAAGCTTTATTAATTCTCTATCATTTGATAGCCTTTTTCCAATATTTGATTTCGATCATTGCTTTAATAACTTTAACCTTTTAATCACGTGGCAACTCCGATTTTATATACATATATTACTAATTGGCAACTCTCCATATAATATAGCCTATGTTATAGGCGAAGAGGGTAGGCAATTTTTGTGCTAAATTTTGTACCATTCCGTCCAGCCGTTTGGGCCTGAAAAGGTAACAACACACTCTCACACACGCACACAAACTTTCACATTAATAATAAAAGTAGGATTAAAGAACATTTAACAAATAAAAACCATTCCGTAAAAGCAAAACCGATATAATACTAAGGAAAATGACCATAAACGCCATAAAAAAATTATGGTACATAGCTTTACCCTTAGTAAAAAACAAACACACTATTCCTATTATATCCTTTTTCGCTCCGCTTGAATATAAAAATGCCACCAAGGCGTTTCCTGTTTTTACATCCACGCCATTAAAGTGTGGCTAATCAAGCTTTAGTAATATCTCTGTCATATCCTTTTTCAGGCATCATTCTCTAATGGCACTTACGTCAGTCGACCGCTCGGCCACTGTGGCCACTTATATTTCAGGTTAAGCCATGCAGTATTCAAATTTCACTGGCTTTACCACGTATTTGCCATTATTATTATGCCCAAAAGGTAATTAAATTAAACCCGTTTACAAAAAAAGTGAGCAGATAAAATGAAAAAAGGAAATTTGCGCTGTTTGATAGCAGTCACGAAATTATGTTGGCAAAATGCTTTTTTCTTCTTCCTACTGCCGTTTTTTTGTTTTTATCAAAGCGAGTATTTTATTTCTAATACTAAGTAAGTTTCCATTTATATCTCACTTGCTTTCACTCCACAACTTTCGCTCATCAAATTCACTGAATGGCCATTAAAGCTCGCCAAATCCTTAATTGATAACCTACGCTACAAATAAAAAATCAAAAGTAAAGTAAATTTTTTGATCTTAACCTTAGTTGCCTACTCACTTTTGCCATCGAAGATTTTTATGATTTCGGTTTTCTACAACTCCGCTTCACAAAAATTCTACCTTTTTCTTTCATTTAAGCAACGCAATTTGTTTGATTTGGTTTTTCTCAGCTGGCGCCTGAATTTTCATTGATGAATGCGCTTTTCCCACAATTGCACTAAAATAGGTCTCAGAAAATTTCACACACTGTTATTACTATACATCAGTATATACGCACACATTCTCAGCATGATATGGAAACGCTTAAAGCGAAAGTTGTTGTGAATTCCTGGAATTATTCCATTTACTTTCACAACACTCAAGAATTTTAGATAAAGTTTGCAGTTTGTGTTGCAGTAGACTAATATAATAAAATATTTACAACTTTTTGTATTCTCAGGTCAATATGAAAGAGCTGTGGACATGTTCATCAAAGTGAAATGCATAGTACCTGCCCTAAATAGTAAAAATTTTGCTATAAAGCTTTTTACGCCCTTAAAAAACTAACCTTACTTCACTTTTTCTCAAAATACATGTTTACCCCTTTACTTTCTCAAGCAAGCGTTAATGAACTCTTGCATACGAAATTGCATATACCTACTATCGGTAGAATAACGTCAAATGTGCAGGCAAAACTAATCAATCTTTGCAATTCTCGCGTTAGCCTATGCCAGTATGTGGGAGTAAAAGTTAAAGCATACTCTTAGGCGCCAAACATTAACCCTGCTGTTAGGTTTAAAAAACTTACGAATCTTAGGTTAGAGGACCATTTGGTCCATACTGCAGTTTTCATACAAAATAACAATTTCATCTTAGTCTTTATATTTAGTTTGGTTCAATACTTGCTAAATATTATTATTTTATTATTTACTCAACTCTGGTAAAACCCAGCACCAGTGGCCTGCTCTAAAAATGCTTCTAGTTCAGGAGCTCGAAAGCGAGGAATTTGTAGTTGCTGCAAGTCTAAGTCTGATGTAAAATGCTCCATTTGCAGTGCGTTTATTTGCAAAACCAACCGAAAAACATTTTTTTGCTCATCATGTAGTGCCAAAAAATATCGATCAAACTAATAAATACTTATTTTTGGAAAATTAATGTAATGAAAATCAAAGAAAATATACTATGGACCAAATGGTCCCTTAACCTAAGATTCGTAATTTTCAATTTATCTTAGTCCAGTTTTAAGTCAGAGAATTAAATTTTCGCACATAATAATGTTTTATAAAAAGACCACCTAAGCTGAAAAATTTAGACAGTATATATCACCGTTCCAAAGTTACAAAGAAAACAAAAAAAAAATTGGACCAAATGGTCTTAACCTAACAGCAGGGTTAAAGCAAGTCTAAAGGTGTGCCTTGTTACTGAATACAAAAATACCGTCGAAGTAATAAATAAGTTATCACTAACGCAAATTACTCACCCTCTTGGGACTCCTTTGTTTTTTACTTCGTTGCTTTATACTTTTAATTTTTAGTCTACTTGTAGGTGTTAAGTGAATTGAACATTTCACTTCGACTTTTAGGCGTACAGCTGCGCACATATTTGATTTTGTCTGGTAGTTGTAGGCGTGATATTAATAATATTTGCACTCTGGCTTTTGAAATATGATTCAAATTATATAATTTTTGAATTATTACAATTATTATATTAAAAAACGTTTCGAGAAATTCAACATTAGAACTAATATATTTATTCATATATATGTTTTATCTATTTTTATCTTGTACCCCTAAGAGAGCATAATTTATTTAATCTTGCTCATTTTATGTCGCTCTTGGCACTTTCAACATGCATTTGCCTCACGTTTATTTAAGCGAGAATTCTCTCGAGGCCACCTGCTGCTACCTTTGGTATCCTTGGTCCTTTCCCTTCTCTGACAACTGGTCTGGCCAGACCGTTTTTGTCGTTCTCTTACTTGGAGAACGCCGATGTTATTCTCTCAACTGATCCCCGTCACTCCCAAAACCTCGGCCGCTATCTAATTTCTTGCTGACGCAAGTCAATGGTTCCTTCTTCCACTTTTGTCTTTTCTTGTTTGTTATCTTGTATTGAGCCCTAGCCTGCATCCTTTCCTTATTTGGCTTTGTTCGCAGCCCCTTCTCGACGCCAGAATTTCAACCTTTTGACAGAGAGCGCAGAAGGGCTTCTCCACCACGGTGTTGAGACTTCGAACATTTTCTTGGTATAAGTTATACTACAGCTACCGTGAACTGCTTCCTCTACAGAGGATGCCTGAACACTGGCGCTAATGGTTGTGTTGTTGCCGTGCCCGCCAGTGGTCGTAGCCCAAGAATGAGAGCAACTGTTAGTGACGTAGTTATAGCTAGAGAAAGAGAGGGCGAAGTAGTATACCAAAAGCAACTAAAAAACGGCTCTTCATTTTTTTTGAGCTTCCAAGCGATCGGACGTCTTTTCAAGCGACCAAGTTTCATCATACATTTAAATGGTAATTTTTTCTGTGAAATAAATATACACAAATGTATATTTTATTGAATTCGCAATTAACTGGGTTAATCCACAAAAATATACTTTGAAAGTGCAATACCAATATAATTTATGCGTACGGTCATGTTCGACGACGACTACTCCAGCAATGCCATACCGTTCGACGCGCCAGATGCTGGATCGGAATCATCGCCATTCCGCGCTGATAAAGAGGAGCAGTAAGCGCCAGAAATTGCTACGATATAATCGCTTCTCATCCAGAATTCCCGGCCGGAATGTAGGGTAGGAACTTCCAGGGTACAATAATATACCTACTGGGAACATGGACAATCGGCAGCGATAACAACGCACGCAGTATCTATCCATAACTTCCAAAAATAACGTTGACACCCAGCGTTGACGTCATAAGCGTGGAATCATATCCGTACCTAAAAGTAGCCGATCGGCGGTTCCATATTTTTGTGTTGATCCGTTCAGTCCTAGGAGCAGGTGTCTGCCCCAAGACACTGTTGGGCGTGATTCCAGCGGAGACAATAGGCTCGCTGCTAGCGCAGAATACAATATTTGACCGAAAGTTGTCCTGATGGAACATAATTCCTCTCCTATTGGCCAAAACTCGCTGCTTCTGAGCGATTACTTCTTTCAGACGGTCCTACTGTTGACAGTACAGGACCGATTTCAAAGTTTGGGGAGCAGCTCATAGTAGACAATTCCCTGCCAATCCACTAAAGACATGGCAAAACCTTCCTGACGGTCAATCTAGTTGTAAGTGAACCAATTTTTATCACAGGAGACCATTCGCTTCAGAAATGTATCGATTTTGTTGTAATCCAGCAGCGATTCGCAGATGGAAATTCGGACCATGAGGCTTTTTGTTCGATGCTTAGCTCCTTGACAATCAAAAGAGTGCTTACATGACTGCCGGACGATTTCCATTATTTGATCGATATTTTCGGCAAGTGGGCTTGCAAAGCGTGGTGCATCTTTGAATCATAAGCAGTGTTCACATTTTCTACCGCTTGGATCACGTTTCCGGCTTTATCGAAGAAAGGTAGTAAAAATGGGAATTTGCTGGTGTCCATTTCGACGCGTGCTCAGACAATACTGACTCCAGCAATCAAAAACCTATCGTGCCAAGAAGTACGAAATCTTATCTTTGTAATGCCATATAGCTTAACCCGATAACACTTATATAAAACGACGTATAGACTACTGAACCATCTATTGGAAGAAATAAACCCCATAGAAATTGTTTTATGGCCAAGAATTTAGCTTTATTATAGAGATAAGGGCCGAGGCCCAATTATCTACCACTTTTTGTAGCAATTGGGGCCGTATGTCTGCAATAACGCACCGAATATTCTCTTCCAAGGCGTCAATCATCTCGAGCTTTTCTACGTAGAAGTTAAGGCACATGTCATTAACCTTCTTAAACATAACTCCGACGACGCATTTGTCGTCGCTATCCATTTGCATTCATATGCACTTTTACTTTTCATCCATGCACTTCTGTTTTTTGTTTTTTTGCATGCACCTCACTGCATTGCATTCTCACGGTGAAATCGCTGACGCTGTGGATCCCACCGTCGCGGCAGCTCCAATTTCGGCATACCGCTCTGCTTAGTTTTTGGGTTCCCACCATTTCCCGTGTTTCGCAATCGAGTCGGATTGCAACTCCAAAATTCTTTCGTGTCGATTTGAACAGCCACGTTGTAAAGCAACGTGACTGACGCGCTACTGAAGCTCTCTTGTTAAGTGACAAGTAGATTTGAATTTAGTCTTAAACTCACCTTACTCTGCGCTACGTGAAATCAATAAAAGATTCAAAAATTCCACCTTGTGAGGAAAGAAAAATACTGTTGTTTTAATTCCGCGAAGCCGGGTCAGTAAGTTAGACAAGGGACTTAGTCCCACAACAAACACTTCAGCGGTGCTAAATCGCACGATCTTGGATGCCACGCCACAGGACCATGGTCCAAAAGGATCCCTCAAAAAATGTATTGTTTCGTTGGCTGTGTGACATATCATGCAATTCAAGCACGAAAAAGTCATTAATCATGGTCCATTGATTGTAACATTATGGCCGGTTCGATTTTTGAAGAAATATGGACCAATAATTCCCTCTGCCCATAGAGCACACCAAACAGTGACTTTTTCAGGATGTAACGGCGTCTCAAAAATGACTTGTGGTTTATCAAAACTCCAGATGCGACAATTTTATTTATTAACATACCCTTTCAACCCAAAGTTAGCTTTATCCGAGCAGACCGAATATTTGGTCGGGCGAACCGAACCATTACTTAGGTAATAAATTTGCACGATTTGCAAACGTTGTTCCGGAGTGAGTCTATTCATTACAAAATGGCAAACCAAACTGAGCATAAATCAAGTAACGGCGGTCAAAAATACTAACTTCGAAAAAAGTATTGTCTCATTAAAACCCTCATTAAAGACCATACGACTAAAAAAAAACAACCAGTACAATGTGCTGGGCGCTTGATTCGAGTTATGTTAATAAACTACACTTACTTACATTTTCCTCATTAGCCAAGAAGTTATATCAGTAAGTTTGTACCTATTCGACTTCAAGATTGTACGGGTCAGCCGCCAATGGCTTTTGCTTCTTCCAAAATCAACTCTTGGCATTCACGGCATGTTATCGTTTTACTGTTGGTTTTATTCTCGAAACATACCGTACTTCACTGATGCTGATTCTTATTGAATGCATTCACTGCATTGACTACGTCGGTCTAAAGCAGATAGTTTAACTGATTGGATGGATGCTTGGCTGCTTGGCAGCTTAGTTGAAATTGTGGTTGTTAGTGAGCTCGATTGATCAACAGTGCAAAAAGAACGTCATTAGAAGTGCATATATATATATATATATATATATGTATGTATATATATGCATATAAAAAGTCAATGAATTCTCGGATGATGTTTTGGAATTTTGCAAGAATTTCGAAAGTAGTTGCTTTGTGTCGAAAGCAGTAAGAAATTTTGTATTTTATGCGGTTCAGTAAGAAGAAATGCAAGCAGGATAAATGAAAGGAAACGGAAGCAAAGGTTTATTAGTGGTTTATGGTTTTACGAGTACTGTAAATCAATGCAAAAGGTAGCATACAAATTTCTAAGCAACTCTTGGAACTAAAAGTGAATGCAAGAAATCTTTTGCGGTGTAAATGGTGTTTTTGAGTTTTTTGTGAATTCCATATTTTCCCCACAAAAGATATTTTTGCTAAGTGTTTGTAATTGGAATTAGTAATACCAATAGAGATTTTTTTTAAATATATAAGAAAAGAATATTATTATGAATTTTTGTAAAGAGAAAATTGTGAAAATTGTTTTATTTTTTTTCTCGCTTACATAACTAAACAGGCGAGATACAAGTATCAATTCTTAAGGAAAGATATGCAATATTGTTAAATTATGTACAATACAAAAACTTAAAACAAGAAAATATGAATATCAAACGGTTCGCTTCGCTGAGGAGAAGGTTCATAGCTAGCTATATTTTGCAGAGGGTTGCCACCTGCTTGAAAATTCGAAATTAAATTACACACGAATTATATGAAATACGAAAATTGGGGTGTCAAACCGTTTTGCTCGGAGGGGAGACGATTCATAGTTATATTTGTGAGAGGGTTGCCACCTATTTGAAAAGTCGAATTTGATGACAAGTTATATGAAATATGAAAATATGGGTGGCAAGCTGTTCGATTCGCTACGGAGAAGGCTATAGCTAGCTATACTTTAAAGAAGGTTGCCATCTGCTTGAAATGTCGAATTTGTTAAAATTGTACACAAGCTATATTTATTTCTCAGTTAGAAAGTTTATATGTAGTTATATTTTAAAAGTCAAAGTCTGGTCTCCCTTTCATAGGCGAACGTTATAAGCAAAGCCTTCTCCGCTCAATAAGTAAACTATACTTCACAAATAACGCGATCCTGCACAAAGATGTTGCAAATGCAACCAAAAGAAGACGTCGGATGAAGAAACCTTCAGCTATATATAATGCATTACTGAACGCGAAGGAAGTCAACATCCTTTACAATCCTACGCTTACTAAATCAACCAAATTTCCTCAGTGGATGCTCCCTCCATCCGTTTTTATCTCGAAACTTTTAGACTACCCCAAACAGTCAACGAGCCCCACAATATATCAAAAAACTTTTTTGGAATTTAAAAGCAACTCAGAGAGAAAAGGCTGGAAGTTCTTATTTACGGATGGCTCCAAAACAACTCAATCGACGTCTTTTGCGGTAGTATCTGAGAAAAGGAAAGTTATCAAGACGGGACTGCTTTTCCCGCACAGCTCGGTTTTCGGGGCTGAATTAATCGCCATATACCATGCTATTAAGCACTCCACAACAACTAAGGGAAAATACATAATCTGCTCCGATAGCAAGCCGTCCGTGGCTGCGCTGCAAAACCCACACAATAAAGAGCCTCTTATTGAAAGTTCAAGAGATCTTTTGATACAATATTCTTCAAAAATAAAAATCATGTGTGTACCCGGCCACTGTGGCATCATCGGAAACGAATATGCAGACATCGCAGCTAAAGAAGTCTACCTGACACCCTGTATATACTTCGAGCCTTTGGTTAAAACAGACATCCTTGGACAAGTAAACAACCACGTTAGGAAACTAACTGCGACTAACTGGCAAACGTACCAACATGGATACAAAGTTTACAATCAAAATCGAATCAAGCCAACACTCCCGGTCTCAGCGACGGCAGATCAACTACGAATTATCACCAGACTACGCATGGGTCACACAAAGTTAACGCACGAATATCTGTTAAAAGGGGAACCGCCTCCTTATTGTGCAGCATGCAACTGCGCACTGTCCATAAAACATATCCTCGATGAGTGTATAAAATATAAAAATGCGCGAGTCAATATATTTGGAAATGAATTGCCCACAAATGTGCTAAAGACCTTAGATATTGAAAACATAAAAAAAATCTTTAACTTAATATACCAAAGTAACCTTTTGTACTTAGTGAAATCATTTATTTACTTCTGTACATATTTTTAATATTATCTTATTCTGGAGTATTTTATAATAGATTATAAAATCTTTTAGTAATAAGTCAGGCCGATAGTCTTAGTTACTAGTTGCCTTGCCAAATGTAATGTAATTATTTATAATTATATTTCATACAAATAAATAAATAAAATAATTTAATTATACACAAGAATATAAAAACTTGAAATATAAGGGTCAAACTGTTCGACGAGACTAGACTAGGTGGGCAAGGTGCATACCAACATATATTATTAAGAGGGTTGCTACCTATTACATGTGTAAGAAACCGAAATGGTATTTGTGGCTACATATGGAAAGTGCAATTAAAAAAATAAATCTATGTAGGACCAATGTCTGTTGGGTGTTTCTTGTATTGTATATGAAAAACATATCATTGGAAAAATAACTAAATAGATTTTAACTAACAAAATTTTTAAAGTAAACTTAAAACAAATAAAGACTCACAAGAGAAAGGAAAACATTCTTAAACTTCTCGCTTTAAATATCTTCAACAATCCTTTAGAACAAGCTCTTTTCATTGATGATTTTTCGAATTACACTGCGGAACAAAATTTTGCGTTCGGAGATTTTTAAGTCGATTTATGGTAATTTACGGGCGCCGTTTACGAAATAAATATCAGTTTTGTCGAATTGGCTCTAGTTTTTCAGATAAAGAATTTTAAATATTTCACGAAAACCCTAATTAAAAATACCAATATGGATTTAAATTATATTTTTATTGCGCGCCTGTATAAAAATAATACAAAAATAAAAAAATATATACTTTTCATTTATTAATTTAAAAAAAATTACAAAAAACTTTTTCTGTAGGACCTCCTATGATATCGTTGCTCAGGACAATCCCGTATTAAGTTCCAGCAGTAGTCTGCCATCATGTGGTCGTTTCATCGAACTTGGTATCTTTCTTCCATTATTTTTATGTCCTGGTGGAACCGTTCACCTTGTTCCTCACTGTAATCGCCTAGGTTGTCCGGGAATTTGTCCAAATGACTATATAAATAATGTAATTTAATGCTCATTTTAGCTCCTAGTTTGCGAAAATTGAGAAGCATATCAGCAACTAGTTTTGTATAGTCTGGTGATTTATGATTTCCCAAAAAATTTCTGACTACATTAAAAAAGCTTAGCCAGGCTTCAGATTCAATTTGTGATATATGGTTTAAGAATTCAGTGCCTTTTAGAAGGGTGCGGATTTGAGGACCATCGAAGACTTCTGCTTTTAATTTTTCCATACTGGAAATTTTTTGCGCACATATTCGAAACAGTCACCTGTCTTATCAAGGGCTTTGATGAACTATTTCATTAGCCCAAGCTTGATGTGAAGTGGTGGAAGAATGATTTTTTCTCGGCTTATTAGTTGGCCATGAACCACATTTGCTGTTCCTACCTCCATATTTTCTCTCACCGGCCAGTCCTTTCTAATCCAATGTTCATTCCTTGCACGACTGTCCCATAAACATATAAAGCGGTAAATTGTCGAATTGAATTTACAAGTCACGCGGTCGATTACGTGCAGCGGCTGGCAGGAACTGTTAAAGTTTTCAGGTATTTAGGCGAAGTCGTCGAATTAATGTTTAGTTGTATTAACTCACTCGACTTAACCGGCTGCCCTTGCTCTCTTGCAAGGGAAATAAAATATTTAAACCAACGAACTACTTGTTTTAATAATTTATATAACAAAACTTATTGAGGAATAATTAAATTAATACAACTGGAACTGGGTCATATATTTTTTTTTTCATTAATTTCTTAAGTTTCGTTTATCTCAAGTCAATCCAAAGAAAGTGGAAACACACTTCGTAAGCCTGCTACTAATATTAACAAAATCATGACCGCCGGTTTTTTTTAAATTTTTGTTACGCAGTGTTATATGCCTAATATATGATTTAAAATTACATTTTCCTACAAATATCAGATGGGGCAACGCTTTGCCTAATATTCAAATCTGGGAAAATGCCAATAATCTGATTTTTAATCAAACAAATTCGAAATGGAACTACCTTTTTCTTGCGTTATGATAACAATTTAAGATTGTTAAGATTCAAACAATTTAATAAAAAACGTCAATACATTCATGGCAACGATTGCTCTAGCTTTATTTTCAAAAATATTTGGCCCAATAGTTAAAAACTATACCATATGCAGATGGGGGAAATGACCCTCGTGGCCTAGAAGAATTCCAAAAAATTACAATTTTGTTCATGGATTCCAAGCACCCAATCAGCGAATATTTAAAAAAATATTTTCATACATATATTGAAAGATGCCAGTATATATTTTTATTTATTTATTCATCAGTTAAAGTACAACTTAAATAGATTACTAAATACTGAGGCTTACATTAAATATTTGCTGTACAAGACGATGGGTTTCATTACTCACAATACAAAAAGTGTATCACCACATTCAGTTTTGACTTAAAAGCTTCTCGTGTGTTAGAGAATATGTTCAAATTTTTACAAACTTGATTAGACTGCTATAAGGTAAATGAAACATATTGCTGCGTCTAAGGATACGAGGAGGGCAATTAAAAAATATTAGCTCCAGTAAGAAGTGGCATTTAATATTACTCGGCACTATGTCTCTTATAAACATTACTGAGTAAATTTTTCTTCGCATTTCTAACGTTGGCAATGCTAACAAAAGGCATCTACTTTTATTTTCATTTATTTATTTATTAAATGAAAAATAATAATGCAATTATTATTTTACTGTAAAAACAAAATGAGCACTAGCTGCCAGGGCTTACGGCTCGTTGTTTTAATAGACTTATTTTGCTAAAGACGTGCTAGTAAAATTCGATAAAATTAGCTACTACCATTACATTAATTAATAAACATTAAGAAATAGGAGTAGGAAAACAAGATAAAAAAGAAAATAAGCAGGATGAGAAGTTTAAATTAATTTACGCAGTCCAGTTTTTAATAGGAAATCTATAATTTTTCTGATGTTTTCTTGAGAGGATATTTTCAATAAGTCCGACGGAGTTTCGTTTAGGTAAACTGCAAGGCCAATAAAGGGAATTAATAGCAAATCTAGTGAAATGTTTCTGAACTTTCTCAATTCTCAAAGAAGAATCCATATAGAGTGGATCCCAGATGATGCTGCAATACTCGAGCTTTGATCTTAAAAGAGAAAAACACAAACTCTTTGGCGTAAAAAGATTTCGGAATTCCTTTGAATTCCTCACTGTGAAGTTGAGCAAAAAGTAGGCGCAACCATAAAGTCTATATGTTTCGAAAACGATATTTTCGGGGTGAATATGACTCATAAATCAATACTTTCATAAATTTTAGACGGGGTAGTAGTGCCCAACTTGTAATCGAAAACAATCGCAATTTTTCTTCTACAGAATAACAAAGGCTGGCATTTAGGAACACTAAAAGGTAAGGAGTTACCATCACACCAAGTTTCCAACTTTGTAAACTGTATATTTTCAAGTCATTTTCATACATACATCACACAACGCGACATCAAAAAAACATCTGGAATATCATTAATAAAGATTAAGAAAAACAAGGGCCCAAGATGGCTGCCTTGAGTGACACCTGAGGTAACTTTAATGACATCAGATTTTTTTTGCTCAAAGATACAACACTACGAATATTAGTTGCTATATTAACAATTGTAAAATGGTGCGAAATTTAATAATCCTTCATTTTAAAGCCACTGAAATGCTTTGTGAAATATATTTTTGACTCACAGTAATAAAACCCTAATACCAAAGTTTACCTTGAAATGAATACAAACTATTACTGAAATATGTCAGACTGCTTTAAACTTCTCTGGAAAAACAAAATATCAGTAACGCAGCATACCACAAACGCTAAGAGGCGCAATAAACTTTTCACTACACCAACTAAAATCAATTTCCTCCACAAAAAACGCCATCGCATCGATTGCCAGATGAGCAAAGCCACAAATACGTAGCAGTTTAATAATTTTTGGTTGGGCACAAATTTATTGATGACGACACTGAAAAAAAAGAAAGATCCTACACGAATGCATAGCAATTGAAATTTGCGGTTGCGCTGCACGTAACTCAACACACCACCACTCTCCCCCATTCCTATACAACAAAAGAGCCACTTCACTGCAAGCGCACAACTTTTGCGGCGGTGGCTTTGTAAATAGCATTGTCCAACTTTTCTAACAAATTTGCAAAGCTATTCGATTATTTTAGACAATTTTATTGCCAAACAATAAATGTTACAATGTTTTTTTTTCCATGTGCTCTAATTGTGTGCGTGGGTGTGTGGGTGTGCGGGTGGTAACTTTTATTGATCTTTCATTTTCTTGCTGTTCATTGAACTCCAATTTATGCCACATTATTTGCGCTGCACGTAGGCGTGCGTAGTCAAATACGTAGCGTATAAATTTCGATTCAATTCAATTATTATCTATTATGCTTTATATTTACTATAAGTAAAAAATGTAAATAGGGGTCGTTATATTAGCGAGGCACACCCACTTATCGTATTTGCAAAAAGGAAATATTATCGCATGACAGGCAAATAAACTAAATCGGAAATCAATATTGCGTACGAACGCAGCTTGCCACGCATGTTTTTTTTTGTTTTGTTTTGTCTATTTACCCAACATTTGCTGATTTACAAATTGCTATACATGGCGTATGAGTGACATTAGGCACGTCAGTCAAAGTGTGACATGTGAAATAAACAAATGTTGATGAGTAAATCTAGTGAGATTTCAGTTAATCGCATAGACATCTGTATATTTACTTATGCGATTTATGTTTGTGCTTCAAATGCACTTAGACATTTAAACAGCCACACTTTTTCCACCAGCTGGATTGCTGATTGAGTTGACTATGCCATAGAATTTGTAACTAACCGCACAGCACTGTTGCTGGTCATCGTACAAACTTCAATCATAGCTACTTTACGTCGCTCGGTTGTAGATTTGGTGGCATACACTTCCATATACGTAGATATGTATACGGGCATGTGCACTTGTGCAAATACATTGGCCTACTTGGCTAGCGAGCTGCTTTTTCAGCAGTGCAGTGTTTATTTTTCTTAATTTTTTTTTGTCCATCCAATGAGTCTGCATGGTATAGTTTAGTTACTTAAGCGAATGAGCGACGTAAAATTTGTTTATAGTCAGCGTGAATTTCAACATACTCGTAGTGCTATACTCACACACACACACACACACATTCACCTTTCAGCATATGCAAATATTTATCTAAGTTCATATAAGTACGAGGCTATGGCGCACAGTGGTGCCAGAGCGGAAAAAAAGGATTTTTTTTATCATTCCAAATTTGTACCATCTTTTCAATTTAAGCTAAGAACTAATCAAATAACATTATCCGAATACTTGGGCTTGACATATTCAATGGTTTTTTGTTGGGAGAGCTTCAAAGTCCAACAAAGTATCAACGCAAAGTTACTCAGAAAAATGTGATGAATATTGCAAAGGTTAAAACTCAAAAGTTAACCATAAAATATCAATTGTATAGTTTTTATTTATTAAAACCAATATTATAGATGTGATTTACATCATCAAATGTATACTTTCTTTTTCAAGATTTTTTTTAATATGATGTTTTTTCATGGTCCAAAAAAATCATATATTTCACAACTTCAACAGAATATAACTATTGTGCGCAGGAGCGCGCAGGTTAGCCACTTACACAAAATAAACTTTAGAATCTCCTTAATCGATAGAAAAATCAGCTGCAATTAGCTGCCAACTCATGAGTAATTAGCATTTTAATCTAAAAACTCACATCAAAAGTTATGAAAATGTGCA
Organism: Anomoia purmunda; assembly: GCA_951828415.1. Taxonomy (NCBI): domain Eukaryota; kingdom Metazoa; phylum Arthropoda; class Insecta; order Diptera; family Tephritidae; genus Anomoia; species Anomoia purmunda. The sequence goes on from OX639996.1 coordinate 100,496,603, forward strand.
ACTGCGTTGTTTGCTTGAAATATAGGCTTAATCATTCTAGAGAATGCGGCAGAATTTCTACAAATCAAGATGTAATGCACTTGCTTTTAGCTTCATCGGATCCTTTTATTAATCTTTTCAGAACAAATCCCAAAAATAAAACTTTAGAATTGCACTATGATGTTAAAAAATTACTTGTTGAATAAATAATTAATAATATATGATCACTTTTGAATATTTATTGGTTATGTTATATGGGAGGTGGGCGTAGTTGTGGGCGGACTTGTTTCATTTTTAGAGAAATAATAATTTTTATTGATTCAAATCCGTTTGACAATTTTTAACAGTCTAGCTGTGATAACAGCGAAAATATTGCAACTTTTGTGATTATATTATATGGGAGATGGGCGTAATTGTGGGCGGATTTGCTTTATTTTTTCTGGACAAGCTTATATTTACAAAATATTACACTGTAGAAAATTTTGTTACTGTAGGATGATTTTTGATTTTTGTGTTATATGGGAGGTGGGCGTGGTTGTGGGCGGATTTTAACAAAAAATTTTTTTTCATTTAATTTGGCAATATGAGAGATGTGTGCCAAATTTCAAAGCCCTACCTCGATTCCTTCTATTTTTTGCCGCGGCTTGTATGAAGCGGCACCACTGTGTGGCGTGCAGTCGCATGTGCAGTGCTGTGCTGTGCTGACTGCTAGATAATTTCCAGTTAAACTATCCATGACGTGCGTGAACTATTTATATTTATACCGTACTCTTTGTGTTTGTGAGTGAACTCCGTCTAAATGACTGGACCAATTATACTAAAAGTTTTTGTGCGCGTTTTTCTGAGTCTGAGGGATGGACTAGATTCATAGATGATTTTTGTCATACACTTCACACGCCAGTAGTGCGACTCACTAATTTTTTTTATACAGATATTCACATGGTTAACTCATCTTAACGAATATTTTAATGATTTTGCAATTCAATAGCCACTTTGTAACGATATTCGTTATCGCTGGAGCAGCCGCTGTTGTTAGGTAGTCGATTATCGAAAACTAAACGACAACAAATATGCAGCTGTTAACTCAATCGATAAAAGAAAAATTCGTAATTTTTTTTGGAACTGAAAGAAGCAAAATTCCACAGCCTTTTGAATATTTAACATGACGCATGATTATTGCGAGATGGGGAGGAAGTAAGCCTAGTGGACTGACATTTGCTCCGGCATGCAGGCAGCTCATGTAATCTTCTAAGCAAATATTAAATTCTAATTTCATATTGCTAGGTTATAGTTGCTTTGAGATGCAGGTTGCAATCAACGACCCATAAGTGAACAATGAACAATATCGTGTTAATGTTTTGTTTAAAAGGCATTCCCATGAGAGAAGTGGAGCTTCAGCATGGGGCTATCGATCTTACTCACACATCAATCGTGGGGGCTTATCACAAGCTCCATGGCAACCGCCAATGGCAAAAGCAAAAGGTTATGTAGGATTCTAATTTAAAAAAATGTAATATAAATGCTAAATAACCCGGAGCAAAACCATAGCATATTTTTGATTGGTCGGTTTCGTTAGTTCATTGGAAACTACTCAATAGAAATAGTTAAATTTAAAACTAGTCCCAAAACTATTTGCAGGTGATTTCTGATATTCCTTGGAGCCATGGTTGCTGACCCCTCTACCAAATTACTCAGAGAAGAGTCCGAAATACCGCTACCATGAAACATTGCAATATTTAAAAACAGTTATAAATATTTGTTATTTGAAATAAACTAGTATCTTATTTCCCTTTAATGAAATATATGTAATAAAAATGGGCTCAAATTTTTTTTGTCGGCAGCACGCATTCATTTATTTGTTCCATTCCTTCTTGTGTTTTTGGCCCATTTGGGCATTCGACGTTGAACCAAGATGCCAGTCTTTAGTACTTTGAACAAATTCGATGAGACAGCTATGAAGTATCGTCAAGAATGAGATAGTGAGCAGCACAATCGTTACCGTAAACGATGAATATTATCGACAAAAATTGCGATTATCGGATCGTTTAAAGTTAGTGGATCGCACTTCAGGTGTCTCTATAGTCAAGTTATTGATAAAACTCGTATTTATCTTTAGATTTGCATCACACTCAAGATATCTATTGATAACAGAAAAGTAAACACCACAAGGTGTGGCATCTGCTCCCCCGGTATGTTAACATCGAATAACTTAGCTATTTGTCAACCGATTTACTTTCTTAGATACGTTTCGGAAACTTCAATCATGGTCCGCTTCATACCGAAAGGACGCGCCGAATAAGAATTAAAAATAGTCATTCAATAGTGTTGGACTTTTGGCTGCAAGTTTTAGTGACCGACGAGGCGCATTCCCCGTCTCTGGCGGTCTTAATAAACAAAATTTCCGCATTTGCGTGACAGAAAATCCTCACTTGATTCATGAACCACCATTTAATGATTAAAAAGTAACTGTTGGGGCCGGCGTGTACGCAAAAAACATCATTGGGACATTTTCCTTCAAGAAAGGCGAAACAGTAGATAGTAATTTATATCGGTGGATGTTGACATGTTTTGGGTGTCCGAAAATGCGTGAATAAATGACTGACTGTCCTCAGGTTTCAACAAAGCGCATGCCATGGCACACAACAACCCAAGCAATGCGGGGCGATGTTGACTGGGCGCTAAGGTCCCCTGACTTAACCTCCGCGGACTTCTTTTTTTTTTGCCGAAATAGCTGTCACACCGACTGATATGTTCAAAGAATTGATAGGTAATACCCGAAAAAGATTATTGTGGTAATTTAATCGATGTTGTTTTTGAAAAGCTGTAACATAAATTGTAAAGGTTTGAGGTAAACAAAAAACACCATTCTTTGCAACCTCTAGTTTCTATCAAAAGTTATGCCCATTCTCATACCGGAGGAACTGATGGCGCACCCTCTATTACATTAGGTGGCAACCCTCTCCGAAATATTCGTATGCACTTTTTCCTTGGCACTTGACGCTCATATAGAGATATTTCCTTCAACTCATATACAATTTAATTAAAATTTTCAAGCAGGTGGCAACCCTTTTTAAAATATAGCTAGCGATATACCTCAACCGTTTGGTACTCATATTTTAATATTTTTTATGCTTGCGTGTAATTTACTAAAATTTGAGATTTCGAACAGGTGGCAGCCCTCTCCAAAAAAATACGTGTACACCTTCCCCTCGCAGCCCATATTCTAATATGCCATATTACTTGTGAATAATATAAGTAATTTCAAATTTTCGAACAGGTGGCAACCCTCTCAAAAAAATACGTATACACCTTCTCCTCGTCCTCCATATTTTAAAATGTCATGTAACTTGTGTATAATATAAATAAATTCAAACTTTCGAACAGGTGGCAACACTCGTAACAGTTAGCTATGCAACTTTTTTACAAGAGGAACCGCTTGGCATCTACCGTAGTCGAGCGCGTAGTGTGTACGCGCTTCCTTCGGTGGGTCCCGGGTTCAAATCCTTGACGGGGCAAGTAACATCAAAAATTATAGAATAATACCAGTCGCCCCTCCGCAGGCAATGGCAAACCTCCGAGAGTATACCTGCCATAAACAAAACTTCTCACAAAAATCATTTGCCGTTCGGTGTCAGCGTAAAACTTTAGGTCTCACAATTTGTGTTACAACATCAAGAAGCACTCTCTAAATTGTAGGAGAAGTTCGGCCAAAGATCATGCTATGGTATAAGCGCCAAATTATTATTATTATTATTGTTATTGTTATAATTGTTTAGATTAATTTTTATATGCCAACTTACCCATACACTCTGACCCCAATAGCTCTATCGCTCTATTTCCTTACGCTGTCCAGCACGCTTGCCACAATCAATTAACCCCTTTAGCTCCATCTCATTGATCAGCTCGTTAGTTTCCTAGAAAATTATCTCTAATTTACTTCAAGTGTTTTGTTTCAAAATAAATCGTCTTAATAATCTCATTTTATTTTGCTAGCTGTGTACTTGCAAAATTTCAATTATTTTTTTTTTGAGCTCATTGAGATAAACAAAAACCAAAAGATATTCCTGAATTATTTTTGTAGCAGCACCAGTTTATGAGGTGTATGTTTATGTTTGTTTAAGTAATGTGGCCGCTGCCTGTATGCAGCTGTACATCGCGCAGCTTTTATTATAAAGGGACGTAATTCAAAATTTAAGTTTTGTGCGAAAAGCCAATTAAAGTTTTATGAAATCATAGAATTGATTGGGGGAAGGAAGCTAGCGAGGGTATTTAGAGGAATTTAGATTTCTGTAACTTTTCGACACATCTCACGCTCCAATATTATATGATTTTTGCTAAATTCTCATAAAATGTAAAATTTTAAATAATTACTTTTACACTAAACTTACGATATGCTGATTACTATATATGTATGTACAGTTATATATCTACACGGGCATTTTCAAATACGCTTTGCTTTTTATTTGCCACTCACTTCTAATTGATGCCGCTTGTTGCTTTCATTCAATTTATTTATTTTTGATTTGCCATTTGGAAATATTCTCAAATATCTTTGAAGTTGAATTTATTGCTTGTTTATAATTTTGTGTCTAAAAAGTGAAACGGTGACCTAAAAAAATCAAAATTTTCAATACAAATATAAATTTGAACTAAGAGGCAGAGCTAAGTTGTCAAACTTTTCATGTCCATACAATTTTTGAGGAACATACCACAATAACGCTAGGAATGGAATTTTAATTTTTGACAGCGCGTTACGTCCGAGCTTAGACAAGGAAGACAGAAAAGAAAAGAAATAGCATACAAATTAGAAAGACAAAAGGCAAATAAAATAAAACACCAAGCAACAAACTTCGAGAGAATGAGAAAACGTAAAAAATTTGACTACGTCCCCAACTCCCATTCCCATTACTTAACTAAGTAAACACTGTTCGCGAATCTTGCTCTGGCTTTCGCTGCTCTTGCACTTTTTCTTTTTCCTTCCTTAATGACCAGCAACTACAAAGAATGTATATTTAATTCGATATTTGAGTAAGTTCATTTAAAATCAGTAAGACTTATACAAACCGCTTTTTGCCATGGATAGAGTGTGATATTTGAACACTCAGAATTATTTGAATAAACTTGACACAATTGTAATTAATTTGCAGGTGTTTACGTCCATATAGCTGATAAAAAGAATGTCTGCATTCCTTTGACAGAACAATCAAACAATCAATCAATAGCTGGCGCTTTAACCGCCTAAACGAATTTTACCGATTCTAGTAAAGCACGCCAGTTGTTCCTTTGTTTTGCTAACTGGCGCCAGCTAGAGACACCACCTGAAGTCAATTCCCTTTCCACTATGTCCTTTCAACGCAGATGAGGCCTTCCTCTTCCTCTGCAGCCACGAGCGGGTACCGCGCCGAATACTTTCAGGGCTGGAGCAATTTCGTCCATTTGCAAGACATGTCCAAGCCAACGTAGCCGCTACTACTTTTAATTCGCTGTACTATGTCTATGTCGCGGTAAAGCTCATGCTGCTCATCGTTCCATCGTCTGCGGTATTCGTCGTCACAAAGATATAGAGGTCCATAAACCTATCGGAGAATCTTTTCCTCAAACACTCCATGGACCGTCTCATCCATACAATAGCACGGGCATAATAATGGACTTTTAGAGCGGGGATCGCGTTCGTCCGAAAGAGGTCTATACTGCTCATTTGCCTACTCAGCCCAAAGCAGCACATGTTAGCACGTGAGATTCTTCGCTGGATTTCGATGCTGATATTACCATTGGTCGGTTCCCAGATAAGCAAAGTCCTCTGCTTTGTCAAAATTGTAGATGCTAATTTGCTGTATATTTATTTGATGACAGGAGATACTTCGTTTTGCCCTCGTTCACCTCCATATCTACTCGCTTAGAAAATGACGTATCCCTCTACTCGGGGAGGTCCTTCCCAACCAAGAACGAGCTGATGGTGTTAGGTTAGGATAGGTTAGAGTGAGTGCAACAATGCAAGTCCACAGATGCTCACGTATGCTGACAAAGTCTGTTAGGAACCCGCTGGCGGGAGCCATACGTTTTCTTCTTCCTTCCCGTCGAGGGTGAACCACCGAGTGCGCCTTACGTAGCACAGAAGATCGGGAATGCTTGCCGAGCTTAGGTTGGCCAAACAGTTCAGAAAATAACTCTTTGGGAATGGGCTTCGAGCCTTGGCCAAGTATTCGATGCTCATCGTCATCATCAGTCACCAGGTTGCCGTTATTGTTCTTTTGGGAACTTGTTCCGGCCTTAAAGTGCTCCGTGTGTCGCCGCACTTTCTCATACAATTTTCAGGTGCTTTTCCTATCTTCTAGCATCTCAAGCTCGCCACACTCTCATATTTCGAACGCTATTTTTTCTTCGAATAATACGCCTCTCTGCCTTACACAACTCTTGTAGCGCTCCCAAACAGGTCGCATCATTGTAGCAGTTGTTCTCTCGGGTTTCCAATGTTAAGTTTTTGGTAGAACTCTACTCAAGGGTAAAATAATGGTTAAAAACTATTGTTTTTGTTAATTTCGAAAGCGCGTAATGCCATCTAGCCTCCCTCAGTTTTAAAGTACTTTTACGTGTATAGTATAACCATACCTTACCCTAGTTAGGCTGTTAGATGTTAATGGCGTACTTGCAGCACATTAATTGCACTTAACTTATATACCCGCCCCAGGTTGAATTCTAATGTCACTTTCTCAACTGTAATAACACCTCTATTGAATGCGTGAAAGTTTGCTGTCACAAAGTTTCATTAAAATTTTTGCACATAATACTTTTCGTTTCAGCATTTAAGCTATGTATGTACAAATACCTTCCTCACTATCCCATCTTGATTTGCAAAAAAAAAAAACATGAAATTTTTCAAAAAATTACATGAAATTTCCGTCACAATTGAAAGCATTGTTCAGTATTTGCCGCACTTTAATGCTTCCTTTTACACAGCTTGATGGCATGGGTTTACTTAAGTTCTCTTTTTTTTGTTAATAGCCAAAACAAATAAAAACATCCAGAAATCTGCATTAGGGATGTTCGTTTTCTCAAAATACTCGAGTAATTTGAGTGGGTAGATTTTTCAAAGATGCCGATACAAAGTTTATTTTTTTGCAGCTATGAACACCAAGAGTAAAAAAAAAACCATCTACTCTGAATAATGGTTTCTAAATTGCAAAAAAAAAATTATAATAATTTTCTTTCACCGTTAGTCGAAAAGAATAATAGTTATCTGTGGCAAAAAAATTATTTTTCGAAAGGCTTTTAAAAAAGCTGGTTGTTCAATAACTTCTTCGTCTATGGATATTGATACTTTTTCTCTCTAACTATCTTCTTCTAGCTCGCTCTGGCCAGAATAATTTTCCAATCTGGAAAGAATTGAAAAAATCGAAAGTAATATATATAGCATTTAAACAAATAAAGTTTTTTTTAGCATAAAACAACTCACTAAAAAAATTGGTTTTAACACTTTAATTCTGCGGAACTTTTTGTATTGAAAACTTTCCAAAATAATGCCCATTTTGAAGCACTCACTACATCTTTTTTTGGTAAGAATGAATTCTTTAAAATTCCTGTATTACCATTTTCCACATTCCTATCGACCGCCCAGAGTTCAGCTCAAAGCCATTGGTATGTGAAACATACTTTCTACCACTTTTTCCTACATTTTTTTTATATTTTTCACACTCAACTTTTCTCACATTCCTTTGAGGTTTAGTTGCAGTTGTTTTTTTTTTGTTTAGGAAAAGTGTACTTTAAGTGAAAAAATGCAGCGACGCATAGTATTGATGCTTGGCTTCAGCTTAAGTTGGCTCGAATCTGTTTTTTTTGTTTGTTACATACGCACTAGTTTAGCCTTGACACACACACACACGCACACAGTCATATCTGAAGAGTTTTCAAATAAAAATGGCAAAAGTGAGAACATAGCAGTGGCGCGTTTTGACAGCTGGTGTTAAATGTCACTGCTCAGCACTTTCTAAAAGCTATTCAACTATGAAGCTGTACAAACATCCTCGCTAACAAACAGTTATTTATGTATGTGTGTATGAGGGTGCATTTGTGTGCAGATGTGTCTGGATATGCAGAGATGCGTCGTCTGGAGAACAAAGCGCTAGAGCGTGAAAATGTGTATGCTTTTATGTATTTTTGTTGAAAGGATTGCCTTTTACACTACATTAGGGATGCTCGTATTTTAATAATTAATACCGATAATAAATAATTTTGATTTACCATTTTATGGGGATGAATGACCAGGTCAAACAATGCAAACAAACACCCGCTGGACCTGATGGCCTATAGATATGCTTTAAACGATACATAGTATTTATCGGTAGTCATTGGAGCCCAATTGCCTGCGATGTCAGGCGAAAAGATAAAGATCGAGTTTCGTCGTGACCTCCACTACGTTATGTTAGTTCAGCTACTGGATATTGTTGCGCGTTTCTTCTGTACCTTCCATTAGATGACCTCGACGACAACATTTAGTGGCTTAACCAGAGATGTAGAATAATAACTACATATTTGACCGTTGAGTTTTAAAAAACTCGTCTAAATTTTAATAAGAATTTTGTTAATAATTATGAATCAGACACATTTTCAAAAGCAAGCTGATGGCCACAGTCGCTAAAGCTGATCTCTAGTTTGTTAAGGCATAATTGTATTATCCTTTTACAATAAAATAAATAAATAAATAAAATAAAATTTTGAAACTTATACAGGATGGGCCAAAAGAAACCAAGGGGTGTAAGAGTTTAATAACTTTTTCATTTATTAATTTTTTTTATTTTTTCTTTCAGATTATATAATATACAAAAGGGAAATTTTTTAACACTAACCCGCAGATCATCGGCAACGTCTAAATTTTGTAGTTAAATTTCAAGAGTTGGCCAGAAATGAAATCAACTTTATTAAAAATTTGATTATGAGTGATGAAGCTCATTTTCATTTGAATGGCTTTGTTAATAAACAGAACTGTAGGTTCTGGGGTTCTCAAACTCCAAGAGCCATTCATCAACGCCAATTGCACCCCATCAGGTGTACAGTATGGTGTGGGATCACATCCGAAAATTTCATTGGGCCTTACTTCTTCGAGAATGAAATGGAGCGCGGTATCGGTTTATGATAGAAAATTTCTTACGTCCTGCTCTTGAAATCAGACCTGGTATGTGGTTTCAGCAGGACGGAGCCACTGTCCATACTGCCCGAGACACAATGGCACTTTTAAGTCAAATTTTTGAAGGGCGAATAATTTCCAGAAATTCGGAAATTATTTGGCCAGCGCGATCGCCAGATTTGACAGCACCCGACTATTTCCTTTGGGGTTATTTGAAGGAGCGAGTTTATGTGAACAAGCCAGAGACAATCCTTGAACTCAAGGCAAACATTGTTGCAGAAATTCGAACGCTACAGCCACAAGTTTTGAAAGATGTTATGGAAAATGCACTAAAAAGAGCCCATCAGTGCGAAGCTGAAAATGGTGGTCATTTAAGAGACATCATTTTTCATACTTAGTGTAAAAAAATTTCCATTTTGTATATTATATAATCTGAAAGAAAAAATAAAAAAAATTAATAAACGAAAAAGTTATTAAACTCTTACACCCCTTGGTTTCTTTTGGCTCACCCGTATTATAAACGGCTTTTCATTACAATTATGGGGGAGAACAAGTTTTTAAATCAACAATAACTATTATTTTGAGACGAATATTATAAAAAAAGTTTGCCCAAAGGCTTAAAATTTGGGATTTTATGAAAATTCAAATTGAGGATCTTGTCCTAAGTTTTTTAGCATGCCAAAAACGAATCTGAAGTTTAAATTTACATATTATTCTTAGATTTTACCCCAGCGTAAAATTTTTAGATTTCAGAAAAAATCGAAACTAATATGGTATAGTCCATTTTTTGATATGTTTAAAACGAATATGATATCAAAATTTACCTTAAATTTCGACCCTACAGCTCCCGACACCGCCATAAAAAGGCCCAAGTTTGAACGTTTTATGGAAACTCAAATTTATGTAGAATCTTATTCTTACTTCACCTTTCAGCAACAGAATTTTTTGTTTTGTGTCATTGTATTATCAATTTGTCTAATCATTGAACTCGAGTCGATCGAAAAATATTGCGTTGAAATCATTGAACTCGAAGTGACAATAAATATCCCAATGAGGTTGAACTCCCTTGACGACTCGATAAAATACTTTCCGTGGCTCATAGACGACGTTCATTGCAGAATCATTGAGACCGTAAAATCGCCAATATTTGTCGATGTCTATCCTTTGGTGAGATCGTTATGGATAACTAAAGAACCAAAACTTTTGGAAGTATTTATGCTAACAATCGATGAGAACGCGCTGAATTTTATTTTTACAGGCCCTGGAGACAAAAGTACAAAAACAAAAATGAACATGATGAACTTGCATCCCGACATAGCTAAAGTCTTTATTCAAAGAGCAACAGCCGAACGAAATGAGTTCATTCTATGCTCACGACGAATGTATAGACCCTTCACCTTCACTATCACTTGAATGCATCCATTTTAAATTATTTTGTATTTGAATAAAACAAAAAACTCTAGCAAATAATTTAATTTAACAAATTTATCGACGCAACAGTTTTACTTTGTGCCATTAATTTTTTTCGATTGGAAATACTTTCCATACCGATGTCGTTGCCGATACGAAATGAATGATTAGATCCAATAGTTTTATCAAAAACAATTCATTTGAATCGGGCAACTAAAGTAATAATATGACAATAACAGCAATAAATAATCGGAGGGCAGCAACAGTAATGAAAAGGAAATTATAGTGAAGATAATAATTCCGATAACGATACACTACACTAATTAATAAGAAGCCCCGATTGCAGCAAAATAGTAAGCTAATTTAGTTTTCAATTAACGTGAGTACATGAAATTCTTCATTAGCTTACTACCTTTTAACAGAGTTGAAATTCCAAAAACGTTAGTTTCCCCACATTCGTATGTATTTCTCCATTAAATTCGGTTTTATTCATATCCCTGCAAAAAATGCGACGAGTCCGGGATGTGTCCGAGCTGAGTCGTAAAAGAACAAGCGACTAATGCCACTTTGCATCTTCGTTTATGGACTGGAGTGGTCCCTTTTGTTTTTGAGCAAGCCCTATGAAGCGACTATTTGTACCATTTTGTACCCGAATGGGTATGAATGTAGAGTGATATTTTTTATACCTCTTGGATTCAGTTCATTTCATGATTCAAAATTACGGACTGGTCTGCACATCTTTTTTATATCCACTGGCCATAGTCGTCTTTACACCTTTTTCCATTATATTTTGGAACAAAAATGTAATATTTTTTAAATTTAAATTAAATAACTTTAACCGTTCGCTGAACTTGGGTAGACTTCTACCCAAAATTTTACTTAAAACAAAAAATGCAAGTTAAAAAATTTTCAATCTAGCTGAAATTCAAAGAAAGTCCCGAAACTATTTTTTAACTAAATCGCTTAGTTTCAACTGTTAAGTAATTAGGCGTTTTGTAGGAAAAATCATACTACATTATCCCATCTCATAGATAGAACTCTACCAAATTCTTTTGTAAAAACCCGACCTGCAAATGTATCCACGCACGTACCGTGTGCGTCAATTATATAAGCGAAACGTAAAATATAGTTACGTAATAAAATAAAATTGAAACGCCACACTTACTATAATATTTTCACACAAAATGTATTAAAATTCAATATGGGTAGAAATCTACCCCAAACGTCGGAAAACACTTATAGATTTCAGAGTCAACGAACGGTTAACTTGAATCGCAACCATATGTGATGAGTCGAGACTTATTGGTCAGCAATAATAGGAATTTGAGGCGACTTGCGACTAATTTCTATCCAATTCTACTCGATTGCGACTAATCCAAGTTTACTCTCCGTAGAGATTAGTCGCATAATTTTTTGCATTATGCGGTGGTATTTTTTTCTTGTTTGTGGATGTAAGAGAATATATATGTAATAAAAGTGTGCTGGTACCTTTCATTTCCCCCTTTCATGCAAGCAGATTTTCAAAACTTTCACATCAGACCTACTTACTTCTGTCGTTTATTGTAGGAATTTCGAAAAGTTCTGCTCCATTGTTTAACTTAACTTTTTCGTTAGACTTTTGCTCCCACGTGCACACAAGTGTACAAATATGCGAACATTTAAAAATGTAAACTCCCATGTTCCAGTTCACTTTGCAGTAAATAACAATATTTTGCGTTGGAGTTGAGTTTTTGTTTTCCTTTTCTTTTTTTTTATACCCAAGCGCACTTGGGCCAAGGGTATTGGAACTTGCCTGATCTAACGGTTATTTGCAAGAGCATAAAGCGACTGAGATAGTTTTAGACATATATATAACACAATTTTCTGAATGAAATGCGAAATCAATTAAGCCATGTCTATCTGTCCGTCTGTCCAACCGTGCATCGGATAAGTCTACTAAATATTGAGATAACTCAACCAAGGTAACTATTAAAGAGAATTTGCTCAAATTTAATCAGTAGAACGAGGTTGCATAAGCAAAAACAAGAAATGAAAAAATTTTGGTAATAGGCGTGACACCGCGAACTTTCGAGCAAATGTGTACATACATCTTAAAAACAATGCCACCAAACTCCACCAAATGTGATGCACAAATTGCATTTCAAGTTAATAGGCAAAATTTCGAAAATTGTAAAAATCATAAGAAACCCACGCCCACTTCGCATATAACGGTAAAATACAAAAATCAAAAACTCCGAAATATATTAACTTTACAAGGTAAATTTTATAGACAAAATTGGGTATAGGAATGAAATATATGGACTCATAAATGTTGTGAATGGCAATGCAAAAAATGCAAAATTTCGAAAATTATAGACACCAGGCATGTATAATTTACAACAAATAAATACATATCTAAATATATACAAAACCATATCGCGAATCCTTTCAAATTTGGTATATAGAATTTAATTTGGGAGAGAAATATTTAAAGAATCAAAGTTAAAAATATAATAATTTCTTTAAGGACGATTTTTAAATCAATAAACGTCGTATACGGTTTATACTAGCAGACCAAATACCAAGTATTGAACAAAACGTTTGGAATTAAAATATTTTACACTTATGTAAAGCAATCATCTCGATACGATTCAAATTTTCTCTTCCAAGGGGGTTCGCCCACTTTTCCAAATTTGTACAAATCCTTTGTTGGGGTCAGAGACTTCATGCACCTACTGTAAAAATTTCAAAAAGATCGGTTGAGTAAAAGACTCACATTAATTTTTATATATAAGATAAAATTTTTTAGTTCCATTTTACTTTATTTCAAATACAAATTTGCGCTGGGTATTTAAAGTTCGGTTGCACTCGCAATTGGACACATCCCTACTTGTTAGTTCCTACTTTTCCCTGCAGCTCAACCGTTTAAGGGAAGGACACTTTCCGGCGTGTGCTTTGCCAACAAACAATAATAACTACACAACTCAGAGAATCCATTTAAGCACGGAAAACATGCCATTAATATATTGAACGAAAACAAAAAGCAAAAAACAAATCAGCGCATACTTAACACACACCCACACACACATGAAGATGTTGCCACGAAATCCACGCTCACAAATTCGTACAGATTTTCCCCTTAGTGCGACCCCATTTCGTTTGCTTCGTTCATTGTTCTCCCGTTTCCATTGTTACTGGCTTTTATATAAAAAAAAATAGTTATTGTTTTCTTATTACTTGGAAATATTCCATGTACATGTATTAAGGCTGTATTACTTGTTGGTTGGTAATGGTTGTTTTTGTTTGCATGCCGTAATTTTAAATTACATTTCATTGTTTTGGGATCGCTGGATTGCTGGAGAAAAAGGTCGCCGAAAAGTGCTCAAAATGTAAGTAAGTGCCGGAATTTTTCTACAATTGCAAATTTAAATAATAATGTTTTAAAAATTGAAGTGGATTTCTAATGGTTGTTATAACAGTCGCGATAAATGTACTGAAAATTCATTTGCTTCAAATCTATGTACTTATAATATAGATGTATTTAAAAATATATTGCACGTTTTATGTAAAGCTTTAAACATTTTGTGCTGCAGCTCAATTAATCTGTATAATTTCAGTTTTTCCTTGGTTGGACAACGTTGTAATGGCTTGCCATGGGACACCGTTTTTTACTAAAAATTTTCCATGGCACTTTGCACTTTGCTCTTTCATAGATATATCCGACCATTTAATGTAATGCCGGTATTCACTTATTGAAACTTTTCGGTGGTGAGATTAATTTTGAGACTATTTGGTATTCAGTAAGCCGTCTCATGTCTCGAGTCTCCAAATAAAGTCACTAATATGCCACGACTGGCTCACAAAACAAAGAAATTTCATTTTCATTTTCATTTCATTTATTCGAATACACACAAATAAGACCTGGTCTTTTACAGTGCAAATGTATATTAAAACTTAAAAGTATGGGTACAATTTCTTAAAATTAAATTAAAAGTAGAATTAAAGTTAAGGTACATTTAGCTAAAAGGGAAAAGGAATACGTAAAGGGTTGAAAGTAGCACAGATTAGATGGTTAGGATAGAAAGAGAGAGTGAACTGCAAGTCTGAAGCGCCTAGGGTTGCATTCCAATTTTAATCCATTTGGTAAGGAGTTCCATAATTTCACAGCTCTAACGAAAAACATTCCTGACGTTACTGAATACTTTGATTGTGGTACAATGAGGTTACATGTGCGACTGGACTGTGCAAACGTTAATTTCGAAAAAAAGATATTTCGGACATCGGTTGTAAATTAGCCTATGAAGAAATAGTACTGAACGACGGTCAAAAAATTGTGATAAGCCACCATCAAGAATTTTAGTTGAGAACTCCGATATGTGGTCAAACTTTCGCTTTAAATAAATATATGTAGCAGCACTATTAATAACCAATTGTAATTTATACATGGAAGCTTTGTCTAAATAACTATAAACTAATTCTTGGTAGGATATTAAAGGGACTATTAATGTTTTTACAAGTTTAAGTTTAGTAGTTTGTGGAATATATGCCGCAGTTCTCCATAGCCGCCTCAACACATAGTATGACTTGCTTACAGATGTATTAACATGGTCTACACACGTAAAACCCCATTAAGTTTAAAGCCAAGGGTTTTAACCACATTCTCGTATTTTATGACACAATCATTTAACACTATTGGCGACACATCTTCGAGATTATACTGCACATGAGATAAGGTTATAACTTGCGTTTAAGATGCATTGAGGCTAAGCATATTTCGCTTTAACCATTCAGAGATCGAATCTAGGTCCTCATTAATCCTGATAATTAAGTCCTCCGAAATACCTATAGGCGCGGATAAGTATATTTATGCGTCATCTGCATATAGATGAATATTAACATTTTTACAACATTTTACTATATCATTAATATACAAACAAAATAAAATTGTCCCAAGGATAGAACCCTGTGGAACACCAGATGTTATTGTCGATAGGTCAGAGCAGGATCCTTTGGACATTACTCTCTGCCTTCTATTTGTTAGGTAACATTTCATTAATTTTTGTGCATGGCTGCTGAAGCCGAAATATTTTTCGAGCTTGGCTAGTAAAATATTGTGACGCACAGTATTGAACGCTTTCGAAAACCTAATAAAGTAATGATTGTGAGATGTCCTTTATCAAAGTTTGGCCTTATATCCTCAAGAACTTTTAACATGACAGTAGCGCAGCTATGCGCCTGCCGAAACCCTGATTGGTATTCAGAAATTAAGCACTTTTCAGTCATATAACTTATTATCTGGTTGAGTAAAATATTGAGCAAACGCGAAAATGAAGTAGCATTCGATCTGTTTGATTATATTATCGATTATATTATCGATTGTTGATAGCTTTAATTTTTAAAATTTAATTTTAAGTAATCGGTTCAGATAAAATTCAATAATAATACACATCAACATAACATTTAGCAGCTAATTTCAACGTTAATTTTACAAGGATAATATTGTTTTAATGTTTAAAATGCTGTTGCAACAAATTTAGATAGTTTAATGTGCGCCATAGATTAATACACATTCATTTTGCATCTCTAGCTGGAACATTTCATCAGCTGATGTTATCTATTGATTTTCACCACAGTCTGTGGTGAATTTTTTGGAGGCTGGTGCTTACTGAATACCAAATTCGTCTCAAGTCACAAAATAAGTCTCTAATTGAAAGTCTCAAATTTAGTGACTTGAGATGAGACTGAGTTACAAAATATCGGCATGAATCTCATAAGTTGGAAATGATCTTGAGAAATATTTCCGTCAAGTTGGCGCACACCATCTGAATTTTTTCGCATTGTCAAGACCGAGTATTGCAACATGCGGGATGACAACAAGACAGGAGTGATGAGGTGGGTTGCTTTAACCCAGATTTCACAATCGTCATATAACAACTAAAAGAGGGAGAGAGAGCTCATTTTATGCTATCACTCTCACGAAGATTCAGAGCTACGATAGATATCGCTAGAAAACACAGCTTGTTAGCAGTACACAGGAAGGTAGAAGTAAGAGAGACCTTGAAGTGCCTTCTCACTTATACTCGTACCCTGCGGAATCAAAAATGCGTTTAAAGTACTGAGGGTGATGTCTACTAAAGAAGAGTTATTTATAGTATATGTCGTTCCGCTGGGGACCAACGGGTTATTTTAAGGTATATTACATAATAATCTTACCTGCCCTACCCTCATGATGGACTGCAAGCAAGGTACACATTTATTTTTATTTTTTTCGATAAAAACAAGTAAACGTTATTCTAAGATTTTTAATATTTCCCACCAAACTTGATCTTTATTCTTGCATTTTTTTCGATCAAAAATAATATTGGATTGCTTTCTGGATATAAAATTTTCCGATCATATTTGATCGATGTTTTGTGACTTTTACCTTTGCGATCACAAATGATCATTATTCTTGTACTTACAATTTTTGATCATAATAAACACAAAAAAGTTTGACAGCAATGACAATAATTTGTTTTGTGATCGAAAAAAAAATATCAAAATATCGGCCAAATATGATCGTAAAATTTAAAATCCAAAAAATAACGATAAAACTGAATCGAAACAATCAAAATGGAAAAACAACGATCAAGCTCAATTGAAAAAATAAAAATCCAGGAATAATGTTAATTTTTGATCGAAAAAATAAACATCACTAACCAACAATTACATCAGGACTTTTTTTTATAAAAGTTATACCCATTACGGCCCCTGGTTTTTAGATACTTATCAAAATTTTTCGTACTTCTGATTTACCCACACATGCTTATTTATTTCAATTCACTTATTCAAAAGTTCAAAAAAAATAAAAAATGGTAATTTATTTATTTTTTCTTTATTTTTTTCAATGAATTTTTTTTTTTGCTTTTTACATTTACATTTCTTATATTTTAAACTAACTATTATAGTTATATAAAAATTGAGTAATATAAAGGAAATATACAGTGAGGCTCTGAAAGTCATAATGTTTTACAATTTTTTTGAAGCACAAAAATGCGTTATATTTACATTTGGTTGCTTTCAATCCCATTTGGTTAGTACCAAAAAGTAGCTCCAGGATTCGCTTATATATACAGATCCAAAGAATTTATTACCAGCTTGCATTAATTTTAGTCAAACAATTACTGCATTAATTTTTAAAAAGTCAATAATCAAATAAAAATTCTTTCAAGTTTTGAGTTTTTACTTAATGCAAATACAATTCCAATACAAATTGACTTGAACTTACTTTGGTCCATCCCTGAAAAAGGGAGATCGACTCATAAAGCGATAAATAAAAGTTCACTGGAATTTTTAATATTTGAAAATGTTTTGGTAAAAGCTACGATTGGTTTATTTTAGGATTAAAATTTTTATAAAAACTAACTTAAGACATAATTTTTTCGTAAACATTAATTTAAAATTAATAAATATATGTACATGAAATATTACAAAGTTCAGTTACTGCTTATCTATAAGTTATCTAGAAATTAGTAATTTGTTATTTGAAATAGACATTTGTAATATATATATCTTTTTTTTTAACACACACAATTCTACATCTACATATAATACGCCTAAAATATTTAATATCTGCTTAATCGAAGTTACTTTCAAAATTGCAAATTACAGTTGTTGTTTTTTTTCGTTTTTTGTTTTACGACTAACACTACAAAAACAGATAAATTCGATCGGCTCAATACTGAGTAATATTTTTAATAATTAACTTTTTAAAATTTATTTTATTTAAATTCTTACAAATATGGTTTTTTTTCATTTAGCTTACGTTAATGGTTCTGTGTTTTATTTTAGTAAATGCTAATAATTATTTTGTATTAGCTTTTAAGTTTTTAAATTTTTAAACAGTATACAAATATAATATTATATTTTTCGTAAAAAAAAATGTTCGCACTAAATGCAAAACACAACGCACTATTAATTTTTTTTTTTTTTTAATAATATTATCTATACAAATTTGTTTTGTTTTATTAAAGAAATACTTTATTTTTTATTAAATTTTTCTTATGCCGTGAGCTAATATCACAACAGAATCAAAAGACTTGGGCAGAGGTGCATAGATGATGAATATTTTTCGGAAACATTCGTGTCCAGCAACGGAAAGGACAGAAGCATGCAATTATTTGTTCTATCAATTTAGTGAAGAGTTTTCGCTTTGCATAAGAGCGTTAGAAAAACAATGTGAAGGAGCTTATAGTAAAACTTCAACACTTAAAGCAAGGCGTATTCATATAAGTCTTGTTTGTCTTACCGAATTCGCCTTGGTTGAATTGTCGACACAACGTGAGCAACACTAGGCGAATTCTAATTTTCGACATTTTACTCGTAATATTACACCAACAAAACACATCACGAACTCGCCTTGGTTATTTTGCTATCACCTTCTATGGATCCATTTTGACTTTTAGCTTGATGCCCCTGTTTTAGTGATAAATACGAGCGAGAAAGAGAGCGAGTGGGCCGACTTATCGGAATGGCTAATTCTAGCAAACTCTTTTAAGAAAATCCGCAAACAGATTAAAGGTTCATTTTGTCTAATAGGGAAATGGATAAATTGTGGAGAGTTTTACAAAAAAAAAAACGGCAGATAAAAACTAAACTTAGCCAACTACATATATTAATAAGTTGTTCTATTAATAGATCGTTTATATAACCTCCCTTTTTATAATTCTTGGATATCCTTAAGTGTACTCTGTTTTGGTTTTAAATATTCCAGAAAAAGCCTAAGCCCCAATCTTTAAAATCGATGCAAAATTCAATCGATAACAAATTGAAAATACAATTTCCTGAAGATGGGGGAAGTCTCTGATTGGCATTCAACTGGGAGTGTCCTAACTGATTCTTCTGCATTCGGTTCCGGGTGATTTCACCCTAGTGTTCGGTGGGTAGCTCCCGAACATCCGTTTGGGAGAGAGCTAAAGTGAGAAGGGGAACCTGGTGAGGACACTCCGACGTTTTCACTTTAAAGGCTCACTAGTGCAGCTTTTATATTCACCAGTAGATGTAGCTGCGGGCGGGCGTCTGACTTGGAGCAAGCGGCCCGCTATATAAATGTGTCTTAAATCAAAAAATTCCCCAGAATCTGGTGGTGCGCTCGGCTTGGTACCCCCTCACGTAAAAACAGTTTCCAATAAAAAATATCAACAAAAAGGCTCGGATGAGGTCCCCCTATTCTGATGACGACCATGGCAACCGTTTAAAAGACTATGATTTAAGGGCATGCACCTGGAATGTCATGACCCTTAATTCGTTAGGTGCCTCTCCCCGGCTGGTGAATGCCCTCATAAAGGCAAAGGCTGGCATCGCCGCCATCCAAGAGATGCGATGGCCGGGGCAAGGAATGAACAGAAGCGGTCCATGCGACGCTACTACAGCTGGCATGTAAGGAGCACAAGTTCGGTGTAGGATTGTGATGGGAGAGAGACTTCGTCGATAAGTACTGTCGTTAGCGCCGGTGAACGGGCGTCTCGCAGTCTCTTGGTCCCACATGCGGTAAATTCAGCCTACATGACGAAGCAACCGCTAACGCACTCGTTTTTGCCGGGGCCCGAATCATTGTAGTTCGAGCATAGGACGATACATAAAGCTACTTGACTATCTCCTGATGGGAAAACATAAAGTCACATTCATCATTTTGCGGTAGACGGAAGCCATGCATACAGCGAGGAGCTAACATCGATTCGGATCATCATCTTGTCGGAGCTAGGTTACAATCGCATCAGATAGCAGACCGCTGCGCCACTAGATCTGGACTCCAGCTCTCTGAGTGTAATGTTCAACAAACGAATATCTGCGCGCATAGGACCACATTTCTCGCAACGTAGCGCCACTGAGATAGGTCACTGATTTTCAGCGAGCCCGAAAAAATTTCTGGTACATGAGGATTGCCGCGTCGACATGGAAAAGAAAGATGCTACGATCGGCCGCAACGAGAACTGTGCGGGGGAGGTATCGGGAGCTCAAGAAGGAAGCGAGGCGCATCTTCCAAGAAAAGAAAGATTTCGATAAAAGTTAGAATCTTTTGAACTAGTTATGAGATCTTTGATCAAGTGAACATTATATAATTTTTTTTAATACTACGATTTCGCAATTTAATTTGATCCTCTCAGCTAAATTTGATCATATTTTTTCTTCAAAATGTTTTTCGGAGAATTTTTAAATAATCCTCAAATTGAATGGTGTTCACTAAAAACCACTTCCCTCATAAATTAAATTACATGTATATTTTTTATTTGCTTACGATATTTCGTGTAATTCGCTCAAATATTATATTCAATTCAAAACCCAGTAACAAATTTTTCAAATACTCTCTGTTATTTCATTCTTACTCTTTATCTCACCGCTACCTACCTATTGTCTACTGCTTTAAATTCCCAGTTTCTGTTTTCTTTTTCCGGATCAAAAACTCAACATATCGATCAAGTCCTTATGGCATATGCTAAAAAAATCTGACCCTATTTTTATTTAGAATATGTTTGGTTTTAAATCATTGCATAATCGTCATTGTGTGAGTTATATATTTTTTCAATAAAAAATAATCGATATTTCTGGATTTTAATTTTTTCGATCAAGTTTGAATTTTATTTTTTAATTTTTATTTTTTTCGATCAAGTTTGATCGTTATTCTTGGATTTTTATTTTTTCCATCAAAAATAATCGTTATTCTTCGATTATTATTTTTCCCGTCATATGTGAACGATATTTTGTGATTTTTATTTTTTCGATCAAAAACAAAAGTCACAAAATATCGATCAAATATTATCGACAAATTTAAATACAAAAATAACGATAGTTTTTGTTCGAAAAAATCCAAGAATAACGATTATTTCCGATTGAAAAACATAACTATCAAACTTGATTGAAAGACGGAAAATCCAAGAATAACAATTATTTTTATTCGAAAAAAATAAAAATTAAAAATAACGTTTAAATAATGATTTTTTTTAAATAAAAGTTATAAACGTTACGCCCCTACTTTTAAGTAATTTTTTTTAAGCTAAATCGAACCCAACTCTTATATAAGGACTTCAGTAGATCAATTCAATTTTATCCCACTGTTAGCTCTAAATTTTATTTCTGTTTGCCGCCGGGTTTCAGTTTTCCGATTTTAGTACTACCTTCTCTATAGATTTTTCAAAATCTGTAGCTGAAGTTCGTTTCCCAATAGTGCCTGTCAAATTGCTTTTATCTCAGTTTTACATTACTCTCTAAATGGCTGTTCACCGTCTCAACACTTCCTTCGTTCATCCACTACTCTCCTACTCTCGCCGCTCCGCTCATATCAACTCTTCACTGCCAAACTCTTTCGCTAACACTCATCTCTTTGCCACGTAGACAATCGTCTCGACTGGCGTGCGACCACCCATGGCCAGGTCTTATAAATCTGTGTGCAACACTGGCATCTTACTATTGATTTCAATAATATCTGGTTTCATTGGCAACTCATCAGTTATCTGCTGCTTCAAATCATCAGCATACGATATGTCAGGCCGCAACACACCACTACCGATCGAGTTGTGGGCCACAACGGGCACATTAACAGCCGGCATGACGTTCGTTTGCGGATCAGGGTAAGCGATGATCTGATTTGAAGATGCACCAGTGCCAGTTGTTGTGGTGGTAGTTGTTGTTGTAGTCGCCGTTGCATTAATTGCATTTGTCGCATTATTATTTCGCGTCACAAGCGTTGCTTTCTTCTGTTTCGCTTTCTTCGGACAGATCAGCCGATCCGTTTGACGATTCTTCCCAAATTTCGGGAAGAGACTATTTTCCAACTGTAGCTGTGCATTTACATCCTTACGTGCTGCACAGGTGCATGCCTTGAGAAAACTTTTCTTAAAGTTGTCGCTCAAGAAGGCGTAGAGTACGGGATTCATTGCCGAGTTCGAGTAGCCGAGACAGCCGGCTAGTAGAAAGATGGTGATCTCGAGTCTCGATGCGCATTTGCTTGGCGACGAATTGATGAGCGCTACCTGCGATATCCAATAGGGTAGCCAACACAGTATGTATACTGTAATCACTGTTAGCACCAGTTTGGTCACCTTACGGTGAGAGCGCTTCTTCTCTTTGGACTTTTGCTTTGGACCAACTGTTTGTAATTTGCGTATAACCAGAAAGTAGAAAATTAGAATGAAGGTAAGCGGTGTGGCAAAGCCCAACGTCAGTGTGTACAGTATAAATGTGGTACCCGATTGTGTATTTTGTGCTTCGGGCCACTTGATGTTGCACGACACGTGATCCTCATTCGACTGTACTGTGTTGGCGAATAAAATCACGGGCAACATAAGTAGCACCGACGTCAGCCAAGCAAAACCCGACACCAACTTCGAGACGAATGGCGTACGATAGCGTGGCGATGATATTGGATGACAAACGGCTATATAACGATCGGCCGACATGATGAGCAAAAAAATCGATGATGTAAATTGTGTTATCGATGTGCTAACCATATAAGCTTTGCACACATAATCGCCAAATTGCCAACTACCAATCTGCATTGTGTATAGTAGCATTGGGATGCCGATGAGAAAGCATTCATCTGCTATAGCCAAATTTAGTATATAAATATTGGTGACAGTTTGCATTTTCGAAAAACGCAAAACCACATAAATGACAAGCGTATTGCCGAATAGGCCAACAATGCAAACTATACCATAGAGTATCATTGTAATTAAATTCGCAATTGCGTTCTGTCCATTATGGCACATCAGTTCATCTTCGTAGGTCTCGTTTAAGCTCATATTGAAGAATGCGCCATTGACACGACTTAGAAATTCGTTTGCCTCCAATTGTAGTAGATTCAAATTAGGCAGTAATTGTTCTTGTATATTCGCTAGGGCACGGGCGCGTGCCATAGCCAGACTAGAGCTTGGATTGGTGTGTTCACGTCCGCCGGGCGGTTCGCTGACGTCGCGGCTATCGGTTTGTGCGTGTTGTGGCATTAAGCTCGCCAATAAGCTGATGTAGAATAAATTCGATATATTGGAGTCCATTTTGTGTTAGTTTTCTCTGTAGAGACTGTCGTTTCAAGCTACGTGTTGTTTGTGTATTTTATTTCATTTTATTTCGGAACACTTCCACTTAGTTCAATTTTGTAAATCAAAAGTTTAACTGATCTTAAATGTGCAGTTTCATTCTCCATTCTTGTGGGATGTCTGTAAAGGAAAGTAATGAGCAAAATTTAAGTTCAGTTCAAAATATAAGATAGTTGTTTTCACTAAAATGTATTCAAAGTAAATATATTTACGTAGTACCAGAATATCCGCTAAAGAATTATAACTACGAGTTCCATTTTCAAATATTTAGTTTATTCGAATTTAAGACAACAATTGCTTTATATTAATTTGACAGTTGACTTATTTAATAAACAGATATTTATAGCTACTATAAGACTCTTATTTGCTAATATGATCATTTAAATTTAAAAAGTTTTTGGGATCAAACTTCTGAGGCGGCGAAACGCAAATGGAGAGTCAAATTTTTAAAGCTAATTTCGTTACATAGCAGAGAAAGAAAGAATAAGGCGATACAAAGCGATCGAGTAAGCATTTTTTCTGATCACATACAAATCTATTTATGTAAGTACCTACTTTATGGAAAACTGCTTACCGCACAGAACCAAATGATATATCAAATTCAGTAACTATAAAGGATAATTTGGCGAAAATTTGGATATACGAAATTACGCTAAAGAAAGGAATAAAAGTACCGCCGCCCACTTTGAAGCAAATATATATAAATATCTCTGAAACTACCAAACTCTGCCCCATTTTGTATACCCTTTGTATTTTAACGCAGGATATTATAAAAATCGAACAAATACTGTACCAACTATCAAAGGCAATTTGCTCGAGCCTTGTTGAATAAGCAAATATACGGAATCAAAAATTGTTGGAAATAGGCGTGGTACCGCTTATTTTAGAGCAAATATGTCTATCTCAGAAACTTCTTTGTCAAACTACCAAATTTGGTACACACATTTGGGTGATTCACAATCCAAAAACATAATTTTTGAAATCTAAAATTTTATGACTTTATGATTTTTTACACATTATTACACTTTGTGAGCCACCCAACTGTATTTCATGTCAATAAGTGAAATTTCGAAAAATCGAGGAAAACCCACGCCTACTTCTCATATAAATTACAAAAACTAAAAAATGCGATATTTCAGTAACTATATGTGATTTATTCAAATTTTATATATAGTATTAGTTTAGCGAGAGAAAGGCGTGGGTTAAAAAAAAATTGGAAAATTGGCGGGGCACCTCCAATATAGAAAAAAAGGTTATCTTCGAAACCATTGTATCAAACTTCACCACATTTCGGACACGTGCCACGACAGAGAGGAATGCGCAAAAATGAAACTTTTGGATATTGGCCGTAGTACGGTATAAGGCAGTATACATAGGTTACTATAAAATCGAGATCTTATGATTTCTTATAGGAAGTTGCCACCTGTTTAAAAGGTTAAATTCATTTATACAAATGGATAAAATCAAATACTGCAATATGGTATTAAACGAAAGGAGTTTAATAAAGCGTCATTTCCAAAATGTTTCGAAAGAAAATTGATATCTGCTTAAAATGTCAAAATAAAAACAAAATATGTGAACACTAAATTTGAAAAATCCTTTTGGAGAGGGCTTTAAAAATCAATTATAATTATAATAATTTAAATCAAATATTTAAATATGGGTCTAGCACGAAGGAGTTTTAAGAAAACTTTATTCTGAAAATACCTTAGAGAGGGTTGTCACCTACTTCAAAAAGTAAATAAAATTAGCTTATTAAGTTGAAGGAAATATACAGCATGCGATTCAATGGAAGTAGGCTTAAGAAAACTTAATCATGAAAACGTCACCATCGTTTGATTACGTCGGGCATTTCTAACAATAAATTAGGATTCACTAAACGCGAATGACATGGCATACTGCGCAGTTGCTAATGAGAAAAAAATTTCAGCAGCAAACCCTAATCAAAAATTATGAAGTAGAGGTAAATTTCGTTTTAGATAGTCGAAAAATAAAAACCTAAACTAAAAATTAATTAAAAGTTATTACCTTTGATGGAGTTACTTATTTCCTTTTCCGTTACACTCGAATCCATAACGTTAAGGCGAATGCCATACTAACGGAGCTGGGGGTAAAACCTAGTAATTAATAAGTACCAAGTCCATAACCTAGCAAGTGTTTAGTGTTTAGCGGTTTGTTTTAAGTTTCCCTAAACAGATACGAAAATCGCTGGCAATAAATGTACATAAAACGTTTGCTGTAATTAAAAGCTAAAAATAAAGTAGATCCGTATTTTTTTGAATTCGTTACAATAGTCACCAATTGAACACTTTGGTTTCAAATTTAAAAGATTTGTAGTTTGTATGCTGGACCCCGTGACTTAAGTTACAAAAATTCTTGCCTACCAGTAAGGAGGTAACAAACTAGTTCACAATTATTTTGAAATGTAAAAATCAAAGCGAAATTTAAGTAATATAATATAAATAAAAATATATTCATAAAAAAAATAAAAAATATGCTTACTTTTCTTTGCCAACTTTATTATTTCAGTAATCACTTGTCAACAGTACTGCTCATAAATTTATTTTCCCCACAAGGTGAACTTTTCCTTGTTACAAAGTTTCTGGAATACAGTGGTTACAAAATCGTAACGAAATTTGAGGTGAGAAATTATTGTAAGCAAATCGTTACAATCGGCATGGGAAACTTACAGTTATACAGGTGCTGGCGCTTAGTTGGGCAAAGATAATTTCGCTTTGACTCTGAGAGGCGATTTTAACGTAAATTGTGCATTAATCATTACCGCCAACTAACTTCCTTTGCGTAAAATGAAATTTACACCTATTTTATTTAGCTCCCACAACAAGCCAATAATATCAGTTCAATCAATGAATATGTAAATATTAAATAAACAAAATTTTCCTATGCCAATTTTTGTGATACTGTATATATTTTGAGATACTGCCTCTCTCTCTTTCTGTTCGCACACAAAATCTGTATTAGTTTTTTAATAATTAAGATATTTCACTTCCCTCACGTAACTTCTTTTCAGGATTGCTCTGGCGAGAGCTTTAATTTTTGCTAAACCAAAATAAAATTTTAAAAATTTTGTATTTCAATTTTGCACCTAAAACCACAAATATGCAGAAATTATTAGTAATAAGCTGAGTGGAGATACCAAATTTTCCATGGTCTCATATTTATTTAATATTCTTAGTTATTTCTCGTCCTATATAACTTTCCCAGGCTTAACGCCAAGCTCTCAAATAGCCAATGTAACAAGTTTTATTGGTAATAAAAACAAGCAGCATGATAGCAATAAAAGCATCAAAACTTCTATTAAAATCAGCCAACTCACATCCTTGCCCACAAAATTAGTGTTTTACACCCTCAATGAGGTCATAAATGATGGCCACATATTGTGAAAATTAGCGCTAATATGGCTACGGGTGGTAATAAATAAAATCAATACGGAAATAATGAACGAGTTTATTGCAATAAAATAAATCTGTTAATGCCACTTTTTGTGGAATATTTATAAAAAAAAAGCAAACAACGAAAGCATTTACCGGGAATGATATAAAACTGAGGGAAAAAGAAGTAAATAAAGAGCCGTGGAAAGATATTATTGCATTCTTCAAATTTCCTACGTTGGCAGAAATTTTAACTATCAAACTATAAGGAGTAACATTCTGAATCTACGCAAACAAAATTTTGTAACACCCAAAAATAAAGCATGTATGTAAATGGAGATGAGCGATATTCTTCTTCTAAATGGTGGTAGCATTGTGAGCAAAAAATTTTATATCCACACCCAAGTATACCAAAATAATTATGAGGACGAGCTGACTCAATATCCGCCAGGTCGTCTGTATGTTTTAACGCAAACTAATCCCTTAGATTTAGAGATGCCTCGCTGAGATTTGGTAGGTACTTTGTTACGCCTCAAATAGCACGAGATATTCAATTTTATGTATTTGTGTACTGAACAAATTTCTTCCCAAAATTTATTATGTTCTAAGACTTTCGTCAAAATATTTCGACAAGTGTTAAGATTTACGTGAGCTGGATTAATTTGAAAATTTCTCCGAAAATAGAGTTTTTTATAAAGAAAAATATAAATTTTGTTTAATATTGCAAAAGATCCGTCTGCTTAAAAAATGTTTAACTAAAGTATAATAATTAGATTTGCATTTGCCAAAAAAAATTACCTGTGATAAGGTTTGTGAATAATTAGTTTAAGAAAATACCTTTCCAAAGATATATTGTAAGAATAAATTAATTAAGTTTTTTTTTTTTTACCAATCCATCTAAAAGTCATAGATAGCAACAACAATTTAATTAATATGATTCCATTGAAGAAATTTTTAAATATTTTTATTCAGTACTTGTTAGCTTAAACTGTTTTGAAATCTCAGGTGATTTCTTTGAAAAACTATTTTTGGAAATTATTTTGATTTATGAAAACAAAAACTACTAAAAAATTGAGGTAATTTCAAATCGTTCCACCTCAGTTAATTCTAAATATTATTGCGAAATATTTTTGGCGAAAAATTCCATATATTTTTTTTTATTTGCGGGGTTTTTCCTTAATGTGCATATTTAAAAAAAAATTAAATAAGTATGGCATTCTATTGACTTTCGAAAATATATAATTGAAACAAAAATAATTATTATAATGGGGTTAGTTCTTTGAAAACCGAAACGTTACAAACATTAGCAAATACAGTTCACTTTATATAATAAATATAGAAGTATAGATTAATAGATTCTCGGAACTGCCAAGATTATGCCAGATATACGTAGCCAGAATGTAACTTCTACAAAGCAGCTAAGATAATGAAATTTGGCACTCCGTCCACTTATAATAGAAATAATGAATAGAGAGTTTGTAATGAAAATCATCAAGATTAGATTATTAAAACCCAATGTTTCCATACAACTGAATGTTCGGATATGAGGTTTTGCGTTGTAATTATTAGATTAAATTAGCTAAGAACAATCCCAACTCTTGTTATAAACAGAAGGTGTTGAACGAAAATCATCAGGGCACTACCAGAACTAGCAATAAAATAAACGCAAAAGTGGAAGTGACAAAAACTTAACAATCGGCTGGCAAACATCACACACAAAAATTTTCCACTGCCGTCATTGGGCGGAACAACAAAAATGCCAAAAGACTGGAAATTTGAAATACCCGGTTTCAGCTCTCATCGCGCATTCGCATATTCCCCCCATTCTTGCCATTGTTGCCATTTTATCCTTTTTCGGCTAGATGTAGATTTTTTTATATTCTTTTAGCCGGAAAATTTTAATCTAGGCTGAAGGCTTTTTTTTGTTCTTTCTTAAAATTTTTTTATTTTTTGTATCCCTCTCTTCTATGCTGTAAAAGGAAATGTTTTTGATCACTTAACTCAGGAGAAATGAAAATTCGATATTAAATAAATAAATTCCATCGAAATGCAATGTAAAAAGGTACAGTTGCATTTGAGAAAAATCTACAATCGACTGTAGAACTTTTTGTAGAGATTCATAAATATAAAAACGCGATTGTCGCGAAAATCTTTCTGCTAACCTCTGTAGATTTCTTTTTAATTTTTTAATCTCATCTTTAGGCAAAGAATATTGTCAAAATATAATTAAAAAAATGGAACTACTACTAAAACGTTAAATGCAATTTTGAGTATAAGATATGGCCTGAAAAAGGAAGAAAGGTGTCGTCATGGTTTCGAAATTGGAAAAGATCTCATTCAAATGATGAACACTTCTAACATATACTGTGATTTATATGATGATGAAAATATAAATACGTGATATATAAATATATGAATTAATTTTACGTATAAACAAACTAACTCGCATTTTAAAAACCAACTATTTTTGACGCTTATAAAGACAATATAAATAAGCGAGAACCATATAAAATTTGGTATTAAATCGTAAAACGGAAAAATGTTTAAATTATTGATATAACAGTTTCAAGAAATTTTGATTCGGCATTTTTCATTAATTTTATAGTGCCTATTTAGCATTTCCTTCAAAAATTTCTGGCAACACTGATCCTTAGTGTTACGGTTTTCTTTTGGTTGGATTCTCCTATTGGATATTTATATGCTGGTTGGCAACACACGCCGATGGTCAGCCTTGCCAACAATTAGATACTTTTTGGAGATGATGTTGTGGGCATTAATAAATGCCGCATTTGCTCTCTGGACTCTCAAGTCTCTCCACTATCGTTGGAGAGAAACAAAAAACAGGGTTAATAGAAGAAGAAAACAAATTAAACATTGTGATACGGCTAGTACGCGACAATCAGGTTAATTTTACTTGTCTCCTTCTCTTCTTCTCTATATCTCTTTTTTGTGATTTTTTGTCAGATTCAAAGCACTTCTTACCTAAAAACCTTAATTAAACCCTGCACAAACTCAATTCTGAAATATCTGGACATTATTACATTGTATTACAGAGCGAACGAAAAACTAATTTTAAATTTACGCGCTGTACTCGTTCACAAGTCCACTACTAAAATCAATGCCAATAATTCCCGTAGGTAACATTCAATTTGACTAACAAAGCGCGCCCAGTATTAATTCCATCAAAATTGGAAGGTGAATAGAGATTTAATTTCATGAATATCTTCCAATCTCTAAAGTATCTAATTTGATTTAAATCGAATCAGAACAACACATTTTTTTTAATAACTCATCTCTAGCGCCACCTAGCGGGCCTATTTGAAGCAAGTTTATTTTCAACATGCTGGTATCATGCGTATTAAATTTAACCTTTATGTAGACTACTCTTGTAGATTTTTCGTAGAAAAATAAAAAAATAAGCAGCAGTGTGGTGTTGAGTGGTAAGTAAGTATTTTTTGGTCAAAAACAAATACGAAGAAGTCTATGGTACGAGGATCTTAAAGAACACAAACCGAATTTAATGAGCGAGCTTGATCGAGGAAGATCATTTAGACTTTGGCAATGACTCGTATTATGACTCTCCCGCTGGCGTTGCTCCAAGTGGTTCGATTGACGTCAGCAACCAGGATAGTTGGGAAGTAGAGAAGCCGATCATTGATCAACGTCTTGGTGCATTGATTGCAAAAGATCGTAAGGCCTGGCTTAGCAAGACTAATTACTGAGCCGAGTTTTTCGCGTAAATGCCCCTAGTGTATTTCACGGCACTATTGTTGGCCCATCCCGGGCTACCAAAGGGCTGATGGAATCTGCAATATTTCGCTTGATATCTACTCTGTCGATCCCTGAGCAAGCTCTGATAGTTACTAACGAGAATGATCAGCGATTGGGGAAGGAAATAAATTCCCCGAGATTTTCTATTCAGAATAGGGCCCTATTTTTGGTGGGCGTAAATAAGTCGAACAATGAAAATGCGTGCTTACTGTGGAGCGCGGAAGATATTTATTATTAACATGGAAGAATGTCAAAATCTCGCCCCAGAGAAATTCTGTGGTTTCTTTGCTTTGACAGTCAGCGCACTAGAGCAGCCAGACTCAAGAATGATAGATAACAAGATTACGTCTTCCACCCCGAGAGCAACTGGTAGTGACGTAATAATAGCTAGAGAATGAGAGACCACAAAAAAAATTCTAAAAAAGAAGAGAAAGAAGCGGACAAACGGCATAATAATTGAAAAGTATTCCTAGCATTGTTTGTGTAAAATGCTTTTATTTCGTCAGCGACTGGGTGGATGCTGTCAAATTGACAAAGAGAGGACTAGCGGCCGGCGGAAGGAGGCGTAATCTCATATTATATCATTCTTGAGCCAGACTAGTCAACGATGAGGTTGCTGCAATCTTCGGCTTTTTGGTTGCAAATGAATAATAACATTCGCAGGTATTACCAATCACCGGGAGAAATAACAGTGGATGAAAAAGAAAACATACCATTTAAACCTGCAAGGTATCACATATTTTTCACTTCATTAAATTAATTTAAGTATTTGATGTCCAAAAGTCTCGATCTTTTTAAGTAAAATATTTTTATAAATTGCAATGAAGGCTGACCGCGAGCGAGCTGAAAATTTAACTTTACCTTCGTTCTTTACATTAGGAATCATGTTCGAAAACTACTACAATACCATTCCACAACTTTCATTGATCAACTTCACTGTGCTTTCACTTAATTCAAAAAAATTTCGTTTTATTTTAATTTCGATTGAAAATCATTTTCTAGTTATAAATACTTGATTAACTTAGCGCATTCTCAAAAGCACTCACTCACTTAGTGAAATTGTGAAACAAATGTCGCAGCATTCAATTTTATCGGATTACTGCATTCAATTTACCTTTACTGCCACTCCACTTACAATACTTTCTCCCAAAATTTGCACTTGCGAAACTTTATTCGATACGATATTTACTTTTACCAAGACTTAAGTGAATGCTTTTAATTAAGCTTTCAATCAAAGGTGTTTACATAGCCAATGAGAAAACAATAAACAAAAGTGTCAAATGCAGGCTTACACACATACGAACATTTTGTTTGTTTGTTTTGTTTCTTTTTTGTTTTGGAAATAACAACAATAGGGTCGATTAAAGTAGATTTGTTTATAGGATTACATGTACATAAAAATATGTGTTATTATATGTAGATTATACGTTTATATGTGTATGTGTATGTGGTTGTTTACAAGCATTAAAGTTGCCTATGCTAATATTTGCACTATATAAAAACTGCAAAATTAAACAACGGATAGGGACCAAGAGTTAACGAGTATGGTTGTATAAACATGCGGTTTTTTTAAGTGAAACAAATACATAATCCAATACAAACCGTATAAAGCGCTTCAAATATATTTTGAGTCCGTTCTATCCTTCTTGGTTTTTATAACTTATACAGCAATAGCAGCAGTGATAACATACGGCATGCTCTGAAATTAAAAAAAAAAAAAAATTTTAAGAGATTAGTGAAGCAGTGCAGTATATGGCATGTACTATTTAAATGTATCGTTCTATTTTGTAATAAATAACCTAAAATTTCACAAACGTATTTAAAATTTAATTATATTTTCAAAATATCCCAATATTTCACTTTGATTTTAATAACTCTATATTCGAGTGAAGGCAACTGAAAATCAGGCTAAGGCCAAAAAAAAAGGTTTTTCTTTTTAATTTTACGAGGAGGAAGTATCGAAGATCCCCAGAAACCCGAACTAAATACCCCACCATCAAAGTATCAATCGCCGCGATGCTACCGCCAGACATTTCGTTGGGAGGTGGTTTGAGCACTAAGCTCTACGTTCATTACACACCTGATGGAGTTCTCCTCCTTTCCCTGCATATAAAATAGGTGTACTTTATTTAACCATTCGTTGGCCTTTGGGTAGAATTCTACACAAAATTTCACACTAAAATAAAATATACCCAATAAAAAAAAATTGTCAGCCTAGAAAGCTAGGCGATAGAAGTGAAACTTCATAGATCTCGATGGGCACTTGAAATGAAAATACTCACCCTAGCCAGCAAGTTTTATGAGATAGAAATGTTTCCCCAATAACAGAAGCCACTATTTATTATTCTGGATTTTTTAAGTGTGTTAGGTTAATGAAAAAAGATAGCTGATATTTTCGCCTCCATTTATAAAAAATCTATTCATTCACTTCCATACTTTCACTTTCAAGAAAAGATACAATTGGTTTGTGGTATGAAAAATATGAAATGAAAACTCGTGATTATAAATTATTTAAATATCTTGAGAAAATTAAATCTATTGTCGTGCCTGATCTGGTTGTTGAGTCTTTGGGATTATTATTTATTTTTAAATTAAATTTACTTTCTAAAAATTGAACAAGTGGTTAAGCTTCTTCCAAAGCAAAACTGACATTAAAATCATCGCTTAAAATCATTGGCATAGTGTGCAAATCTTCTCCTAATTCTGCTGCACCAGAGGGAGTATATGCCAATAATGCTCTATTTATGAATTTTATTAAACCGTTACGAGTAATTCTCTGGTTCGGAGTGATCTAGAGAACAATCATTGCCAGACTCTGTCCGCTTTGCTATCCCTCTGTCGTTTTTTCCAACTCCGAATCTGTCGCGTTTTCGTTTCTCTCCCATGTCTCCTTCCGTCCGACTGCCCCACCACGCGCGCCATCCACTCCCTTTTCCTGTCGCTTTTTCGTTTCATTCGATATTGGAATTACAGCCCAACGAGCGCAAAGAAATTTCACTTCAAAAGTTTCAATCGAGCCGAAACTCCATGACTTTGTTGCGAAACTATTTTTGAACAAAATCGATTTGAAAGATAAATTCTCACCTTATCTATAGAATTTTATCAATTCTTAAGTCATACTCGTCCTCCTCATTTCTTTCAATACTAAGAGACCTATGTCAATTTCCGACTCATCTACAATCAGCTAAACGCCCTACAGTGAAAGTGCCAGATAATGAAAAAGAACATAGAAGATGTGATGGTTGCTGCAAGAAGAGCATAAACAAGGACAAAAAATCAGAGCTTATATGTTGCTTTTGTAAAAACCCAGTTCGGTTTCGTAAAAAATAAAATGCAAACTAATCACTTCTTTTAAATTTTGTCTTACAAAATATATGGCATCGCAATTTGGGTAGAAATCTACAGAATATATATGAATATGAATCGATTTTAAGGTCAACTAACGGCTAAGCATTGAAATGAAATATAGTTGAAAGCTTCGGTACTTGAATCGCGTTTGGAAATAGGAAAGTGGGAAGAGAGTTGTCAGATTGTCGAATTTTTTAATTTCAATGACGATTGGATGACTTGGTATTGAATAATTGTGATTTGAGACTATCAGTCGCTACATATACAGTGGCTTTCAAACTACAGAGTTGGTCATATATTCCAATTTATACCATAAGCCTGACACTAACGTCAAATTTTTTCTGGTAAGAAAAATATCCTTTCGCGTTCTTATTGTTTTGTGAGTTGAGTAAAAGGTGTCTCCAAATATGAACAAGCAATAATGAGAGCGTTTTTTAAAGGGCGTTTTGGAGTTATATTATTGGTAAAGCATTCACGCGGACCGCAAATGAGATCCACAAAACTCATAAAATATACAAAGATATCAGTATCATTTGTGAAGAAGGGGTTTAACTGATTTGAAAAGAGTGGAAATTTTCATGATGAGCAAGGGAGAGGTAGGAAGATAATCACTCGAAAAAAGGATTATACGGCTATAGTTCAGCAGTTCGATAGAACTTCAGCGATTAACCAGAATCGAGCGACAGCAAAATTATCCACGGCTAGTATCCGACGCAGACGTCTGGAATTAAACAGCCGTTACCGGAGTACCATCTCAAAATCGCTATTTGGCGAAAAGCTGTAGAAATCAGTCTAAAATGGGCTGGAGGGATTTCAGAGCGAGATTTGAATTCTCTTACAATAGAGCTTGGTCAAATTAAGAGGAGAGGTGATTGTTACGTACTGTAAAAACACCCGGCAAAGGTCTATATGTAAAAATACTTCGTATCAAGAGGTTTATTGAAGTCTTCTTAAATGTTGTATGGATCGCAATATATAGAGAGGAGTTTTATAAGAAGACAACGAAAATTAAATGGAAACATTAGATTGATAGACTCAAGGCGATTTGCCATAGTTATTTTACTATCACCTTCTATGGATCTACTTTGGGCTGTCTCAAAGTCCAGTTGCAAATGTAATCGAAATTTGTGTCATTATAAGTGCAACAACAAATCTGCTGTGGTATTGATAAATATTGGCACCGACTGTTGCGGATTAAAATTTTTTAAATTTAAGACACATTTCATCAATTTTGATACAGCTACTCCAGAACTTTTGTTAAA